>BGPR01000597.1:340678-374524 GCA_013235015.1 Araneus ventricosus | reverse complement strand
CCAATTTCTATAAGACGGTCTGACTCAAATGCAATATGGGAGACACTCAACAACACTTTTTAAAATTTCCCCACGTTAACTGATGTCTTAAAATAATACCAAATGGATAAAATAAATTTCAATTTATTTGATGCAGTAAGAAATTTACGTCTCCATAATTAGTAAAATATTTCTTTAATACGTTTCGAATTTATTTGATGCTGAAGCTGTATGCCACTCCGTGCCGAATCTATCTCAATATTTCAAAGAGGAATTTAAAAAAAAACCCAGAATATTTCTGAATTTGTTTTAACATTACTAATATAATAGCCCAGATCTGTCTCTCGGTGACGCTCTGACGTCACCAACAATAAAACTCGCGCCATAGCACTGCGAGACGTTAAACAGCGTTATTTCATTTTTAGAGAACCTAAATTTCAGTCATTTTAAATTTAAAAGAGTAATTGTCGTTCTAATTTCACATTTAATTGCTCTAAAATAGTGAAATAAAATTGCTATCCAGTGATATAAAATTTATCTCGCTATGATCAATAGTTTCCGAGAAATTTTAAATTATGTTAATCATATATTTCAAATTAAATTTCGTTTTTTAATAGAAAGTAGTAAATTACGTCAGAGGTATAGTTTGGACGCCACGATGCATCTGATTTATTGCAATCGTGTTGATTAATTGGATAATATTTTTTTGGCAACGTTAAAATTTTCACAAAGACATGTGAAGCACAAGGAAAATTGTTAAACAACGAAAAATACTTTACACGGAATGTTGTTTGCCAAGAGGTTTTTAGAATAAAGAAATATGTAAATAAAAAATGTTTCCTGTCATAAAACATATATTTATTTTATTTGTTTTCAATCGAAGTTAAACATTTCTCTCGCATATATATCTATTTAAACACGTCAAATTTGACGGGAATTCTCTTGAATGAAAAGGCAATTTGCACTCGTCATACCATGACGGGTGATTTGCTATTCTGGAATATGAGACTGCATGTTTCTACCAGACGTGAAAAAATTTTAGAAGTATTCATTTACGAAAAATTTATTTTTTTTTATTGTTCTTTGAAATATCGAGATAGGTGGTGTTGCTTGTTAAACGACGATTTTTTTTTTTCCCATTGTTTCGCTGAACGCGTTGGCACCGGCGTCTACCATCGATGAAGGGTTAAAAATTTTCGACAAGTACTGACGTCTCCTCTTCATATATTTACTTATTGGAGGGGATCTCGAGTTTATTAATTTTAGAAGTTCTCAGAACCTTTTGGAGCAATTTTAACTACCACGATCACTCAACCCAAAAGGCGCTGATCACGAAACGTTCTAGGACATTGCATTTGCATTTTTGCGATAATTTTTTAGAGTTGTTCACATGGTACAAAATTGTACAGATGAGCTACAGAGATTATGAAGTTTATGCATACGTATCCATTCGGAACCACGTAAGGAATAAGTAAATGTAATAAAAGCAGTTTTTTAAAAACAAACTTTCATTAGTGGACTTAAAAGTATGTTTTTTTAAATTATTATTTTTTTTATGTTTAGAATTAAATTTATAAATCATTATAAACGTTACGGAATCTTGGAATTATTTTTTTCAAATTCTCTGCCATTCGTATGAACCAATCCCACTATAGACGCCTTTGGGGAGTGTTTTCGCTGCCAATATTTGGCGATATTTCGCTTTATTGGCGAGAAATGCTTTGTAAAGTTTTTCTATTTCGACGATGACCGAGAGATGCAATTTGTTATAAGGATGTAAACATTTCTACTTTGTAGGGTTTTTTTTGTGTGTATGTGTGTGACGTAAAGTAAAATGAATTCCTTCTTGAGTGTCTTAAAGTTGAAAATAATTCGTTATTAGTTGTTAATTGTAAATAAAGATGGAAGGTTTTTGAAAACACGATGAAGAAAAAACTCACTTTCGCGCCAATCAAAGTAAACGCGGAAACCCTAGCGGGCACAATGATCAACTTGGCGTGGTAAAAGACATTCTCATAGGCGCCTATAGTGGGATTGGTTTTTATGCACGCCGCGACCAAATTTAAGTAGATTAATCGATAAATTGATAGTTAAGTTCCGAAAATATTAAAATAGCGTACTGTCATGGAGAATACACGCGTGTACAAAATTCCGAACCCCTAGCACATCAAGAAGTGAGTGAAAATTCGATTCTAGAAATCCATCTTTACAAAAATGGAAAAAGTCAATTTAAATTAAATTCTGTAAAAATAAGCACTTATAACGGAGTCGCCCAATTGTAGAGAAACACAATACCGTTCCTCCGTCACCTTGTTCCAGTATAAAAGTAGTTCTTATCTCATTTCTCGGTGAAAGTTGTATTCCGTGCAGGTCTGGAACTTATATTGAAAATTCTAACTTAAACGTATTCGAGATGCTCGTCAAACTTAAAGCGTTTTCAAAATTTTTCTTGGTCTTCCCGTTTGTGTTGCAACTTACAGTTTAAGAAGCCCTGCTTGACCTAAAAGATGCTCATATTCACTTACATTACGCTGTAACTTGCGAACTATGTCTAGGGAAAAAATGTCTAACCTGTCTTGATTACAAATTAATACTAATTGTTGAAAGACATTCATTTTAAAATCTAAAAATAGAAATCGTTTGCAGCTCGAACCAATACAAAGTTCGAGCTCCAAACGATACATCTTCAAAATACACATTTTCAGGAATAACTGCTTTCGCAGAACATAATAGAAAATAAATCCGGTTAGACTTAAAAACACGGTACTTCCGCCAAACGTGAATTTTTTCTAGCGATAACTCGCCAAATTTGGTGTTAGATATAACGGTTGGCGAAAGTTCTGCGAACTTGACGATTTTGACCGTACCATGTTTTTAAATCCAACCAAAAATTCTAATGTTGCATTTTTTTTTCAAACCTTATTATTGGATTATAATGTATTCTGAGATGGAACAGATTGGAGTTGGCGCAGTTTGCAGCTCTGGGCAAATCTGAGCCCGGTTGCAAAATGGCGGTCGATTCCCTATTTCGAAACTGCCTTCAAATAGTCCATGTGGATTGAAGAAGCATTCGTGTTGTGTTTTCTGTGCATCGTTGTAGAATGAAAGTGTGTTAACCCTTACAAATCAAAAGTATTCAAAGTGCCAAGCGATGTTTTTTGGCACGTCTTTCCGTGTTCATTCGGTGTCGATGTTCTTGAGGAAAAAACTCCGCGTTTTTTCGTTGCTTAAAATCAGGAATTTAGATCTATGCATTCTTATTAGAAAGGATATTTTCAAATGTAAATTCAAAGTGTGAAATAAAAGCTGTGATTTGTTTAAAATGACTCTGTTCTTCCTTCTTACAAAAAATATACATACTTCAAACTTAGGTTAGATTTGAGAACACTGTACTGCCGCCAAATAGATTTTTCTCAAGCGATGATCCGCAAAATTTGGTGTCAGAGTTAACAAAATTAACCCTATCCATGAAGAAGAAACCTGTCCAATCCACAGAGGATGTGTGCAGTGGCGGACTGGGTCTGAAAATAGTGGTTGCCATGAGTGAAAGGGGGAGAGGGGAGGCCTTGCCCTATCACATCTAGAATGCCCTCTTAAATATATTTTTTTAATTTTATTTATTACAAATATAGTAAATTAAAATAAATAAGTTAATATAATATATTCCTAATCTAATATTACTAATTACAATATACACGTATTATACATATTATTGGAAGTAATAAATACCAAATTTAAATAAAGTTTATTTTTGAATATTTTGGAGGTTGTGTAGCATAATTTACAAGCCCCAAATATAATAAGTTGATATAATATCTTCCAAATATAATTTTGGAACTAAACTGTTATTTTGAGATTTTTTAACCAAACTGTAAATAAAGTACAAACTATTTACTAATTCTAATTTTTTTTAAAAGAATACGTCTTTCTGTCAAATATTAACCACTCAAAAGTAAGGAAGTGTATTGCATGTTGTCCACTTCAATAAGGACAAATAAGTTCAGTAGATGATTGTGCAAATCTGTCAATAATTATTCTTGTATACTTCGTATAGAGGAAAATGAAAAGAAAGGAAAAACAAATAAATAAAAATTTTGAAAAAAGCATGTTAACTTACAATATTATTGCAACGTTAGTTCGCAGCATGGCGGCAAAGTCAAGGTCAGATAGCCAAAATTCATGGAACTTGATTCTGTCAGAGAGCTTCAAATTAAGTGAAAAGTTTATACTCCTCTAACTTCCCTTCTTTGCATTAGTTGTCGGAATTTTTTTCCTCAGCAAAGATTTTTTAAAATTTCTGCTAGCATGTCCAGTAGGTCCTTTCTGCGGTGTTGGAAAGTTTACTTGCAGTAAGCAGTCGTCAGAATTGGTTTCTGTTTCTGCTGTAGTACTGGCAGTAAGTGGGTTTATTTTTAACGCAGGACTACTTTCCTCCCATTAGGGTCTCAGGAAGGAATTTGATTCACACGCCAAAACAACTCAAAACTTGGTATGGGAGATCCTCTATATCTCAGTAACTACATACAGTGATCTCTCACTTATGCTCGAACGCAGGGGACGGCGGAAAAAACGCGCGTAAGTGAAAAACTACAAAAGGGAGCTTAAAAGTGAAACATCAATACAGTGTGCATATATTGTTAATTAATACTATGTATATACGACTGAAAAATGTAAATAAGATTAGTTTCAAAATGCAAATACGTGTATAACTTCCGTTAATTATTTTTTAAGAACACAAAGAAAATGGAAATGCGCCCGATTTTTAAAAATCTCTCTCAATGTCGATTCTAGGACATTAAAATGCTCAGCTAAAGCTTTTTTCGAGGTGCAAGGATTTTCTTCGAATTTTTTAATAACATCCATTTTAAACGAAAGCGACAATTTCGTTCTTTTCGTCATTTTAAAACGTAACCATCTAACCAAAACTCTCGAAAAAGGTTCTTTCGTTAGCGATCAATGCCACGAGGTACCGTACTAACCCCCCTAATTGGCTGTTGTATAAATGAGACTTTTACTGACGTCAATCACAAGAACCCCCACGTGCACCCCCGTGTATAAGTTAGACAAATGCGTTCCTGGAATCTGAACAATAGAGTAGGAGCGAGGGAATGCATTTCTAGAAGCAGAGCGAAAAGGGTTTTTGTTCTGATGGGGAAAAAAACTATTTGAACTAAGAAAATTTTTGCGACGCGCATAAGCGAGAGGTGCTTTTTCAATGTGGCGCATAAATGAATAAGAGTTATCATTGTTTTCCCTGGGACCGCGAAAAAAATGTGCGTAAGTGAAAAACGCGCAGAAAAGAGAGCGCTTACAAGTGAGAGGTCACTGTATGTTACAAACATAACTAATGTCTCAATTTAGAGATAAAGGGTAACAACAGAAGTTACAAAAAAATTTGAAAATCGGAATTGTAGTTCAGCGACTACCGAGTCACAAAGCTGGGCAAAAATACGCAAGAATTGGTGACGCGATCCTCTATATCTCGGTAACTACATACGTTAAAAACATAACTGTCTTATATTAGAGACTAGCAGAACGCGCACGGCGTTGCCCGTGGAATCAGGACTTCAAAAACATGAAAAAAAAAATCGCCCACAATGACACGAAAAAGTTTTGAAACAAAATCAAAACAAAAGATACAGATTGATTTTCCCGCGATAATGACATGTAGAAAAGCAGTACAGAGTACGTTATTCCAAAACAATAATAAAAAAAAAATTGCAACGTGAAAATCTTTAATATACAGCAATAGTGTATCTAAGTTATGCTGATGCAATACAGTCTCAAACCACAGTACCGTGACGTTTCAAGGTCACGACAGTACCCCTTCGTCACCCCCCTGGAGCTTGCGTGAAAAGCTATGGCACATTTTACGCAGATGGTAAAGAAACTCTTTTAGATCATCACGAAAAAAATTCTCTCATAATTCAGCGAATTACGTTAGAAGTTCAAAGCCAACTTATCACCCATGTCAGAATCTTCCAGCACTGCTTAATTTACGACTAAACCCTTGCGTCCAACGAAATGATTTCAAATTATTCCTAGCAAAACATGCTAAAAATTGAGGAGAGAATAATTCCAACAGATGGCGCTAGCCGTAGCCAGGGAGAAACTCACGGTTCCGGAGAAAGAACTTCATTCGAAAAGAATTTTTTTAACCCTTTAAGAAAAAAAATTATTAAAAACGAACGGACAAAGATATTTTAACCGTTCTTGTTTTAAATGAGAGATAAATACCTCTGTTGTTACCATAAAAAAACTGAAAATCATAGGTTTATTAGAACGTTGGATGCGAGGGAAAAAACATTGACAGTTAAAAATATAAGGAGAAAGTGACAATTTTTAAAAAAATTCTCAAAATTCAGTAAATTACGTTAGAAATTCAAAACTAACTTCATTAGAACGGAAATCGCATGCTCTTTCCGATGGTGTATATATTTTTATCGTAAACTTATTCGTAACTATTCTATTGAGAAATTAGTGCGAAAATCAACCAAAACAACAGAAAACATTAAATAAAAAAATTTCTAGATTAAAATTTAAAATTTCGGCTTCGAGGTGCATTCAGTCACCATTACGACTACCTGTGTGCCAAATTTCATGGCTGTAAGTGCGATAGATTCGTCTGGACATCGCAGACAAACACACGCACACACACACACACAAACATTGCCTTTTATAAGTATAGATAAAGGGTAACGACAGAAGTTACGAAAAAACTTACTTAAACTTAAAAACTTTCGAGAAACAAAAGAGACACGGGAGGAAAGTAGTCCTACGCCTTTAAAATCAGTTCGACATCACCTTTTTATCCTCAGCATCTTGTGAAAGATAATCTAGTCCATTGAAGTTGGTTTTAAGAATTGCAGGATTCGGAGTTAAAATGAACCAAGTCCACGTTTCACCCACTTTACACTAACATTGCCATGGTAGTGTTAGTGCAAAAATGGGATACTTACTGTACAACAAAAATTCAAGACCGTAATTCAATTTGTAACCACCAGGCAGCATTAGAAGTCCACTGTTATATTAAATGCAGCCTGTCGAAACTTTGAGGTCTGTTTTCTCGGAAATGAGTCTCATGGAACCCTCCATTTATTCGAACGAACATCAGCAATGAATGTTTGGATGAATTAATATTGCTCTTTTCTTTTAAAAGCATAGTGACATTCCCGATGTTGTAAAGGATTGCTCCGAGTTAAAATTCTATAGATCAAAATTTCGAGGTAATTTTTTTAAAAGAAATTTTTAAAAAAATCCATATAATTTGATTGTTTTGTGGCACAAGAGCCATTGGTTTGGCTAGGCTGTGCCAAACGAATGTAAAAGTGGTATCAATGTAAAAAGAAATAAAAACAATGAGATGACTGGTGGAAACAGTACCATATAATTTACTGTCATTTATTGAAAAAAAAATTATCTTGATTGAATTTAGTAATCGTTTTCATTCCATATAATTTACTGTCATTTATTGAAAAAATTTATCTTGATCGAATTTAGTAATCGTTTTCATTCATGAAATCCATTTTATTTTTACATTATTAATTTTTCTGAATACTTTTCAAGCTTTTTGTTTGTCTACGTTCTTACTCACTAAGCTTATTGATCGTAATAATCTTCACACAATTAATCGAATAAATCTTATGTGCAATACAATCTTCCAATATTCTATTTCAAATTTCAGTATTCATATCAATATTTAATTGATCGAAATTCGAAGTCGATTAATTCAAATTGAAAAGTGTTACAGCAATAAATTTTGCATTCAATTACTTCCTTTCAGTCCCAATTCTGAATTCAATTGAATTGAATACTATCCTTTGTAATGTAGCTGTTTGAGGAATTGGATCTGAAATGATAAAAATGCTACTATACTTCGACTTAAATTTATTAATTTGCCTTTCCCTTAAAATTAAGAATCACGTCATGACCAATATTTGGTTTATTCATGAAGAAGTAAGCTTATTTTTGGACGGTAAATTCCTACAGACATCACGTGTCCAGTTAAATTGAAATTTATTAACATGCTCTACTTTTTTTCATTTATGCAATATATAGAATTATTTTAACTTCATTTTGTTTTGCCAAGAGCGAGATATTTTTCTAGGTGTTTTGTATTCACGGACATAATTCCAAAAATGATTATTTCGAGGCTCGGGGTGTGTAGATTCATGAAAGTCTTGAAGAGATATTTTTTGATATTCCAATATTTTCTTTTTCTATACTAGAAAGTAAAAAAATAATTCTGGATACATCTTTTCCCTTGCCACCTATCGGTGTGTAAAGAAAATAATTAATCAACCGCAAATCTCGTTAAGGCCACTCTATGATTTTCAGGCTCTTAGGACACCCACAGTTTCAATCAGGATTGCCATATTGGCCCTCTTAAGCCCAAATATTAGAATTTTGGCCTTTTTTCAAAGCCTTTAGCCTTGGGAAATTTCATTTGGCCTTAAATTCATTTTTGATTATGACTTTTCGAACAATTCTTAATATATAATTTAACTATTTATTAATATAATTTTAATATGAAACTTTTCAAACAACCCACAATGATCTGCCAAAGTAGTTCCTCTGATAGAAAGGTTTCTGTCACCTTTCTTCAGACTGCATTAGTCAGAATGCTTCTAGCAAAAGCTATGTTTGTCTCTGCACAGCATATAAAAACCACTTTCTGGGTTTTGTTTTCGTTTCTTTTCATGGTCGAATTCTTTTACGAAAAGTTCCACACAAAAGCGTAAAATATTTTAATACTACTAAGAACCGATTTTTTTTTATTGCAAAGTCGTGTGTGTATGCAGATGTTTTTTTTTTAATTCACTTAAATTTTGGTTTAATAAAAGAGTATTATACATGTGTCAATCTAGTGGGATTTCTTTTCATGAAGAATAGTCTTTTTTTATAACAAATAAGTGGAAAATGAGTGCTTAAATCAAATTGAGCCTTATTTTAAAGACGGCCTGGCCTTATTTTGCTATTATGGCAACCCTGGTTTGAATTTCTAGACTACAGTAGTGCAATAAAAATCTGCGAGAAATAATGACGCCTCATGCACTAAGAATACTTTTATTACAAAATGTCATATACATTCGCACATACACACAAAAGGAAAAATATACAACAGCCAACTCATAATTGTGCACCCTACACTGGGGATATCTAATCATACACTGAATCTATCACTAGACAAAAAATATGTACAGTACTCACGTATACAGAATTAAAATGACACTTCACGCATGCACATGGCGCTTTTTTTAAGTTACATTCGGGATGAACACAATGATGGAAAAAACGAAGATATCACACAAAAGAAGAAAATGAATGTTTGTTTCGATTACATTTCCAGCTATGACTCAGCTTTTCCTCCAGATGAAGATTATTAGTAATAAAACAGGCAGATGGATGAAAAAATATTTGTTTTAGGTTTAAGCTTTTTTCCCCTCTTCAATTAATACATACACTTTCATATGAATCGTCGATTGCGGAAACCACACGAGTCAATAACATCAAAATGCTGGGAGCTTTAAAAAAAATCTGATGAATTATTTTTTTACCTGGTAAATTTTATATACCTATAACACGACTTTACTCGACTCGCAGCATTTCTCATTTATTAAGTAAATACACCTTTAGAATGTGAAAACACCATGAATGCAATTTTGAAAAAGAAAAAAAAAAATTACTTGTGTGGTTTCTACAATCGGCGATTCATTTGTAACATGCTAGTAAAAGGAAGTTTTGTATTATCATAAGATAACAAATCGTCATGACCACTTGACAGCTGGTCAAAAGATCAAACGATTTCTTTTTTTAAAAATAAAAAAATAGCAAAAAACGAACTTATTATATCATCATCAGCTTAACATTTTCTTTCTTTCTTATTATTTTTTTAATGAGCTAGTCAAAAGACCAAACGATGTTTTGGTCAAAAAATAAAACAGTAGCAAAAAAACGAATTTATTATATCATCTTCAGCTTGGAACAAAAAATACACCAACTGGCACTAAAAGTTGATTTTCAAAATAAAACAAAATAATTCTTAATTTCAATTGATAACACAAAAATATTCGGTTAACTAAATGATTTCAAAATAAAATCTGCATTTTGTCAGTTAATGAATTTCTGCACTAAAAAAAAGATAGCTTACAAAAAATCGAAGGTGTTCGTTCTAGGAAGAAAAATTTGGCAGTTTAAGAGCTCAATAAAAACGAGCTCAAATAAAATACTTTGTTTGAATGCTTATAGCTAATGAAAAGGAAGCAAGAAAGAGAGGGCAGTCACTGTTACGTAGCGAATTGACGAAGACTCATCTCGAAACATTCGGAGAGGAATGGAATATTTGAGAATTAGAACTATAAAAATACTTGAATCAAGTAATGACTGATTATTAAGTTGCATCACTGTAAAAATATCCATCATAGAACACTAAGCAGAAGCTGATTAGGTTTCTAAATTCATTTAAGGCGAACAAATATAAGTTATCTTATGAATTAAATTGGTGGCTGTATCATGTTCAAAGTTCCAATTTGTTTAACATTAGAGAGTTGATGGAACAAAATTCTGAGAATCTATATTTTTTTAAAAAATCAGAAGCTAATATTGGCAAATTTGTGATGACATTCACATTAAAAATTAGCAAATTTTGCATTAATTGCCCTTTTTTTGTTTTTTCCATTAGTGTTTTAATCGTTTAACTTATTTTAATCAGATTAAAATTAAATGGCATTTAAAATGAAAGTTTAAAAAACTTGCCATTTGTTTTCAGAAAGATTTTTCAGCTTTTTTTTTAAATTATAAAATGTAAAAATTTAAGACATCGTTACAGCATATGTCTATTTATAATTTTAGCAATTTCTACAAAACAGTGTGTTCATCAACTTTTCATGCACTAAACAAGTTAACTTTATTTCAGAAATGGCAACTGCGCACATAAAGATGCGAATACAGCAATACAATTACCAAACCTTGTTTTCGTATTCAATTTTATATATTCAGTGGTGTGTTTTATTAATTACAAAAACTGCAAAACAATTGTTTCAAAAAGACAAGTGAAAAACAAACGTTTTTTAAAAAAGGAAAATTTCTGTGTATCAGATAAAATATTGTCTCACTAAACTAATTTCACAATGCACAGCACATTTGTTGGTCCAATTATGCAATACATGATATTCCAAAAGTAAGTACCTATTTTTGTGGAATTGGGACACTTTAAAAAAAACTTGTCTATTTATGTTTATCATGAGCTAAATGTGTAATAAATTTATTTTCATATACACAGGGTGTTCCAAAATTAGCTACCTATTTTAATAGATCAGGAAAAAAAATAAGTTTATTTTTGCAACTCAATTATGATTTTTAAAAAAGATTTATAAAAAGTAACAATAAAGGGTAAAAAAAGAGATTTATAAATCTTTTGTCAAAATTTTATCAAAAAGTTTCAACCTGTAGATTTCAAATCTATCCTTAGCATTATGAAATAGTGTGTTCAGAAGTTATCTCCTAAACAGCTAACTGAATGATTGATTTCAATGAACTAGTGACCTTTTTGTGGTAGATTTTTTCTGAGAAATAATTTTGATTTTGCAACACCCTTTATATACAAAAAATAAAATTAGAACAATTTTAACAAGATAAAGGAATAGACTTCAATTTTTTGAAAAGGTGTTGGATTTCATAAAAATAGCCACTCCCTTTCGGGACACACACCAGTTCTGGATGTGAAAATTGAATAAATTTAGAAATCTGAACACTTGCTTTTGGATATTGCCAGAAAGAACAAAACTGAAGAAAGGGGGAGGCGGTATTTTTCGTAATGCCACAGAAGACATGTCTACCATATTAAACTTTCAACTTCTAGGAATTACAAAATAAATATATACAATCTACTTTCTGTTCAGGTACATGCTTTCTCAAAAAAGAGTATACGTAGATAGGGACCAAAGTGATTAATTCCTAAACAGCTTGCAATCAGAATTAAAAATTCAAGAATCCTATGATACATACGCACGAAAATTATTCGTAATTATTGAAAGTTTGTGGTTCTGCCAGAGTGTGTGCACAAACAATAAAAAGAAATCACTCTATTTTTTTGGCAGATACAAAAACTTACGTTCATTAACTCTACTCTTAAGGCTACCTCTTCTGATAACAATCTTGAGTCTCCTAATGCCTCATAGAAAGGATCACGTATGTACAGTCGTCGTTAGAGTATTTACAAGGGACCGCAGCCACTTTTAAATTCCCTGCAGAATACATTGCTTTTGGAGTTAAAAAATCATTTCTGCTGTAGGAAAGGGAATCCTAAAAGAACAGAAATTTATAGAAGACCCAACCTAAGCAGAGCCAGATTATTCAATAGGCAACTTGCCTAGAGGCCTCAACTTTTTTTTGCAGCATTTTCAGAGAAAATTCGTTATGTGATTTCATTTAATTTACAAGGATCGTCACTGAAGTTTATTCAAATTAAAATGAAGTATTGTTTTAATATTGGGACATTATTCTAACAACATTCCTAATCAATTACCCTCTGAAGCTTTATATTATGTTTTTTATAATTCTTAAAAAAATATGTTGCTTCACAATTTAAAAATGCTCGACGCTATAGTTAAAGTTTATTGCATTAAAAAGTCTTGTCATTGTTTTTAACTATTTTGTAAAAAAATTACTTTTAAATTTTGATTTATACACAAGGTGCAGAAACCAACTCACTTGAAAGAAGAACATAATTAAATGTTTTGCTATTGGAGCATGCTAAAATCTGCTTGTGAAGAGATTGAATTAAAGATTTTAAAAAATCTGGTTTTGAAGCCACCGCCCGCCCGCCCCCGGCGGCCCCCAAGACTTTCATTGCTCAAGGGTAAAGGGCTCAATCTGGCCCTAAACTCAAGAAAGTTGCGTCAACCATAAATGCCATCTTTTGACTAGCAATTACGCAAGATTGTTCCACTTATAATAAAGGGTGGACAATCTGAAAAGCAAGGGAAAAGTTTATAAATCCTTTTTCACTCGCTTGTTTGGTCATCATTGTTAGTTTTAATATTAAGTCCTTTGAAACCACTGCAATTTCTAAATACCTCGCAGTTTTTGTAACAATGTCAAAATACTTAGCCGACTGATAATGACGTGCAATTAAAACTTGCTGCTTAAATTTAAACTTTTGGGGGACATGTACAGTGCTTAAATGCATTGAAGAATTTTATCTGAATATGACTTTTCTCCAGTTTTCCAGCATAGCTACACACACATTAACAACATAATCAGAGTTAAAAACAGCTTCGTCAAAATGAGAATACACAATCAAAGATGACGTATGTTACAACACTTAAAAAACATCTCAAATTCAAAGCATTTTCTTTTTTAGTTTTTTTCATACTTTTTAAATACATACAAAAATATCATGCTTAATCAAATGACAGGATCATGATAATGTAGCATTAAACATGGGTCATCTATTTCAGGCAAAATCACAATAAAGTATACAGAAACAGTTGTTATCAATATATAGATGAAGTCAATATAACACATGAGAAATTCTTCAAGGGAAAATAGGTACAAATGTGTCAGACAACATAATATTTTTCGTAGGTGTGTGAGATACAAACAGGCTCAATACGATAAGTAAATTAACCACGCTTACAAAATGAATGATGAATATTTCCTGGTTCCTTCCTAACAACGGGGATTGAAGCTAGATTTTTGTACTCACCTATGATGAATGAATTATAAGAATCTCATACCGACGTTCATACCACTAACATTCATCACAGCATACCAAAAATAAATAGTTTTTTTCTTACTGTCATTCAAATAAATAACTATGTACACAACAAATCGTCAAGGAATGATAGTTACTACGAGTTCACACATTGTTTTCCTGCAAAGGAAACTGTCAAATACGAGTTAAAGTTGCTTTTTTAAATGAATGCTTCAGTCAAAAGGTTAGAATATGTACACTCGCTTCTGCAATAGCTAAATACCAGGGGATAAAAACACAAGCTAAAATGAAATGAAGCAAAACATTTCTTTGGTTTTTTCTTTTTTTTAAGTAATTAAAATTTCAGTAAAATATCATTTTACTAGAAAATAAAAAGAACCCTTTTGTTCAAACTATTTAAGACAAAATAACAATTGAAGTCCAAAAATCTACAAGGAAACTAAAAGCAATAACAAACCGTGTTTATGCAAGGAAGTTCAAAAGCAGTAACATTATAGTTGGTCACTGATTACAAATTTACCTTTACTTGTGCATCGAGTAACAAAACCTGAAATTCTTTTAAAGGTTAGAAATAAAATATTAGCCACGCATTATTTTGCATGATAATACACCATCAAATTAGTAATCTAATTATGAAAAATATGCAATTAGCATTCATTAGTTACAATCAGCAATGCAAAAAAAGCTCGCATTTAACATAGCTCTTCCTCTAAAAATTCAATGCGTAAAAATTCGTTATGCATCGCATTATTATGGAAATGCTTTTGATAAAACTTTTGAGATTGTGCTGCTTAATTCAGAATCGATGAGATCTAGAAAAGCTACTAAATCCACAATATTTTTATTTAAAAATTTGTAATTAACATACATGTTTGTTAAATCATTCATTTAATCTTTCGTGTATTAATCACATTTTTTAAAAAATTACGTTTTATTGATGACACTTATTTCAAATCTTGATTTAAAACTTTCTTTTGTGATGAAGTCAATATTAATGATCTGCTGTATGTTTGCACCTGCCTCAACAACAGTTTTATTATTATAATTAATTTTTATCAACAGCCTTCTTTTTGGTTACGTATTTTTCTTTATTATAATGATAAGAAGTTTTACATTATCATTATTTTGACAGACATTTCTAAGAGGGAGCTGAAAACTACTATTACAAGAAATTCAAATTAAATCTGTATTTTCACCAGAAACTTTTGAATTTGATATGCTTGCCTCTAAGGGTTAAAAAAGGAAGGCAAATGATTATATTTGTTTTCCTCACTCTCTTAACTGGTTTGAGGAGAAAAAATTGCGAGAGCCCAGCAAAAGTAAAAATAATGCAAAAATGTGTACAATACAAATACCCATACTGCATACTGGTTCTATCTTGTATCGTTTGACATTACTGCAATATCATTTTCACAAAGCGGAAAGTTTTTCTTACACAGGCTTTTCTCATTTTTCTGAAACCAACACATTCTAAAAGTAATAATACACGAAAGAGCTATTTCTGAATGCATAATAAAATTACTTTAATCATTACCAATTTCACCAACTATTTTTGCTAATGCTACAATTAAAAAAATGAGTCATTACAAAATACAGCTCCAGCATAGAGTAGAATATTAGGCGTGTTCAAAAGTAACATTTTGGGTAAAAACGAGGAAAATTTCAGGTTCTGTCGCTCACACTGAGAGTTTACCGAATTGAGACAAGGCTGACACCGTCATTCTCTGAATTCGATAAACGCAGGGTTCGTACAAAAATACAATATTTAAACACACAAAACTGTTACACACGACCTGCCCAGAAGACTAGACTTCGACATCTTTCTCGCAGCATATTCCCAGGCTCTCTCTTTCAGTAAGGAACACTTTTTCAGCAAATTACAGCTTGCTCAGAGAGAGGGGGAATCTCGTTATGGTTATATTTTCCTACATGGAATATCTAAGTATAATAAGCACAATACGAGTGGGGGAAATAGGCGAGCGCTTTCCTTTCTTTATTTATTTCCTCCACAATTCCAGAAAGTAAAATAAACTGCACCGTAGCAAGGTAAAAGTGTACTGGATTCAAATAGCAGCATGGATTAGAAATGTTGTTCATAGATTCAAAATAATGCAGAGTATTAGGAGTACATATTTTTCTATGTATCGACACTAAAATCTATTCTTTTTTTTTTCTTTTAATTTTGGGTGTTTGTGTACAGTTTATTGTTTTAAAAAAATTGGAGAAGATAACCGAGTACTCAGGGAAGTCTCCCGCAGCTTTTAAGAAAAGTTCGTCGCTTCGTTCCTTTCCTCAGGTCGTGTGATACGCGTACACAGAGCAGTTGTTGGTGAGGATTTCCAGTCTTTTCTGTACAGCATCTCGATCTAACAGAGGGCAGAACAAAAGAATGAAAATATATGACTCGCCTTTACACTGTTTTATACACTATCATATACACAATTTTAAAATACAGTAGCAAAATAAACATCTTTGTCATAAACACAGCATCCCTAAGGACACTATGCCCTGCGATGAGCCAACTTATACCTAGATCAAAATCTGACACAATTTTAAAATACAGTAGCAAAATAAACATCTATGTCATAAACGCAGCATCCCTAAGGACACTATGCCCTGCAATGATCCAACTTATACCTAGATCAAAATCTGACACAATTTTAAAATACAGTAGCAAAATTAACATCTATGTCATAAACGCAGCATCCCTAAGGACACTATGCCCTGCGATGAGCCAACTTATAACTAGATCAAAATCTGACACCATTTTAAATACAGTAGCAAAATAACATCTTTGTCATAAGCAGCATCCCTAAGGACACTTGCCCTCGATGAGCCAACTTATACCTAGATCAAAATCTGACTATTTTTAAAATACAGTAGCAAAATTAACATCTATGTCATAAACGCAGCATCCTAAGGACACTATGCCCTGCAATGATCCAACATACCTAGATCAAAATCTGACACAACTTTAAAATACAGTAGCAAATTAAATCTATGTCACTAAACGCGGCATCCCTAGGACAATGCGCTCACGATGAGCCAACTTATACCCTAGATCAAAATCTGACTACAACATTTTAAAATACAGTATTAAAATTAACATCTTTGTCATAAACGCAGCATCCCTAAGGACACTATGCCCTGCGATGACAACTTATACCTAGATCAAAATCTGACAATTTTAAAAATCACAGTAGCAAAATTAACATCTATCCAAACGCATCCCTTAAGGACACTATGCCCTGCAATGATCCAACTTATACCTAGATCAAATCTGACACAACTTTAAAATACAGTAGCAAAATTAACATCTATGTCACAACGAGCATCCCTAAGGACATATGCCCCTGCGATGAGCCAACTTTATACCTAGATCAAAATCTGACACAACTTTAAAATACGTAGCAAAATTAACATCTTTGTCATAAACGCAGCATCCCTGAGCGACACATGCCCTGCGATGACCAACTTATACCTAGATCAAAATCTGACACAATTTAAAAAATACAGTAGCAAAATTAACATCTTTGTCATAAACGCAGCATCCCTAAGGACTGACTACCCCAATGATCCAACTATACCTAGATCAAAATCTGACACAATTTAAAATACGTAGCAAAATCATCTTTGTCATAGCATGCATCCTAAGGACACTATGCCCTGCGTTACAACTTATACTAGATCAAAATCTGACCAACTTTAAAATACAGTAGCAAAATTAACATCTTTTGTCATAAACGCAGCATCCCTAAGGACACTATGCCCTGCGATGAGCCAACTTATACCTTGATCAAAATCTGACACAATTTAAAATACAGAGCAAAATTAACATCTTTGTCATAACGCAGCATCCCTAAAAAGAGTCGTTACATAAGAAGATGGAAAATCAAAACGTATAAAATCTAAAATGTAGTAAAAGGCAAAATAAACACATATTTAAAGGTGCAAACATTTCTTTTAAAAGCACCAAGAGACATATTAAAAATGTCAAGTTCATGAGAGAACTTGTTAAAAATTTTATAAAACCTATATACGAGAACCTGTTAATATAATTAAATTTTGAATATAAATTGGAAAGGAGCTTTGTTTCTTAAAATCTGGCGGCACAGCAAAAATTTGCCGCGGAGAGCACCTGCTGTACTGGGGACTAGTGTAATGAAATTCTCAAATTTTCGCCATTCTTATTTATCAACTACAGTTGAACATCCCGATACAAATTTTCCTGATGGAGGGGCAAGTATCCCCGTCCCCTCTGGCACCCCCCTGCATTACAAATGTTAATATTTCTTTCCAATCTAAAAAGAACCCAAAGAATGTACTCAAAGCCAAATATCATTCAATCCATATTCGTACAATAAAGCCTATATTATTAAAAGTAACATATTCAAGTTGCAAATTTTATACATGGAACGAATACAAACTTTAGCTCTTTTAAAAAACTGAGAAGTTAACATCAAAGCAAACTTGCTCTATGATAGGTATGAATAGTTATTTGCAGGGTGCACACTTAAATAAAGGCCACACACCCTTAGCTTCAGAACGACGGCAGCTATTGTTATGAAAGTAGTGTCTAGGTATAGTAAAACGTCTATGCGCTGTGCGATGAGCTTACTTACAGCACCACCTAGTGGCAAACTCTGGAGTTAGCGTTCTTATCTACAAAACGGTACGAAATAGGGGGGGAAATTTCAATTACAAAGTTGATCGATTTAGTATAAAAAGACACCTCTTGCATATTAATACTAAGAACAGAATGCTTAAAATGCGCATTTTATTGTTCGTGATTTCCAAAACTATGATATAACAAGACGTTTTAAAAAGAGAAAAAACAATTAGTTATCACAAGATACCTTTATTTTCGGTGTTCAAAGTGCTCTCCGTCATCTACAATACAGATCTGAGCCCTTGTTTGAATTTCACTTTGCACAGGTTTTAGCATAAGTTGGTGCGCTAGCACAAGCAACAGTAATATGCCAACGAAAGTTCTGCAATGTTGGCGGAAGTCATACACCTGCTGTTTGAGCTATCCCCGAAGGAAAAAGTATAATGGGGTCATTTTTTGAGCACAAAAATAATTTTTCTCCTTTTGTCCATGTCCTGTGGCGTCACAGATTTGGAAATCGCAAACACTCAAATGTGCATTTTAAGCATTCTGTTCTTAATATTAATGTGCACAAGGTGTCCTTTTGTACTAAATCGATAACGCTCTACAACTTTGTAACTGAAATTTTCCCCTTATTTTGTACCATTTTCGAGATAGGAACGCTAACTCCGGAGTTTGTCACCAGGTGGCGCTGTAAGTGGTCTCATCACATAGTGCCTAGACGTTTTACTATACCTAGACACTACTTTCATGACTATAACTGTCGTCGTTCTGAACATAACACCGAAAATAAAAGGTATCTTGTAATAATTAATTCTTTTTTCTCTTTTTAACACGTTTTGTGACGTAACAGTTTTGGAAATCACGAACAATTAAATGTGCATTTTAAGTGTTCTGTTCTTAGTATTAATGTGCACAAGGTGTCTATTTGTACTAAATCGATAATACTCTACAACTTTGCAATTGACATTTATCTCCATTTTGTATTGTTTTCAATACAAGAAGGCTAACTCTGAAATTTGCCACCAGGTGGCATTGTAAGTGGTCTCATCGCACAGACGTGTTACTATACTTAGACACTACTTTCATGACGACAGCTGCTGTCATTCTGAAGCCAAGGGTGTGTGGCCCTTATGTAAGTGTGCAAATATGCTATATGTGAAGTTACTTCCTTCTACAATTCCATAGTGAAACTAAATATTATGAAAATTTATATTAAAAAAACACATTTTAAAATTGCTTACATTTGTGTAGAAGTTCCTTATCACCCAGGTCATTCACTTGTTGTCCAAGACTATGAAGTAGAATTTGAGCTGTCTGATACTGATGAAAGCTCTGAAAAAAAGAGACAGAAAGAAAACATTCAGTATCATGCAATGGCTTTCCACAACCAAAATATTAAGAAGGACGCAACAGATAAGAGAACACGGAAAGGAAATGGAAAAAATTCTTACCTCTTTCGCATCTCCAAACAGTTCTTGCATTGCAGCTGACTGACACTGTGGGAAGAACAGTGGATATTTAAAGAAAGATACAAAATAAAATTGAACATGTAATACAGCATTTTACTGCATGTTCACAAGATAAATTAATATTGCCCCTTTGAAACTGCTAAGGAATTCTTCATCTTAACCCCTTGCCTTACATTTCTATTTAATCTCCCAATTAGATGACACCACCCATTTGGGATATTTTTTATTATTTCAATCTATTTAAGATGGTAAAGAACACTTGAGACATTTAGCATGATCAGGTGATTTTTGTATTTCAAATTAATTGTTGCGTCGAATTAATTACAGATTTAAGTAGCATAAGGGCACAAAAGAGCCGAATGTATGACATGCGACACCGACCAACAGGGTGTTAAATTCTAACCACAACCAGCAACAAAAGGTGTGCTTTACATGTTGGCTTAATGAAGAAATAGGTAAAATCTATTCAAGCATTATAAAATAGCAGAAAGAAGTGAAAATATTTACTTGGAATAGGGAGGATGTGGTAAAAATGGAACTAATAATTTGGAAATACCGGAAATTCGTTAACAGAAAAATTTGACATCCAACCCTTTTTTTTTTTTCCGTTATCACTTTTGAAATCCTCTAAAAAAATTGTTTAATTTTTATTTTACAACTTTTAGTTTTACAAGTGAAGTTTATGACCGACTTTCATAGGTCATCATACAGGTGCAGAGATATGATAGAAAATCAGTTAGCCAACATCCACTTGGAAAATTCTTTTTGTGAATTCGACATTAAACATTTACGCTTTAATTTTTTTATATTTTTGATTATCTGTTCTCTCTTCTATGATATAAAAGGTAAGTTTATAAAAATGCAATGCTGAGTCATTTAAAAAGCCTTTGTGGCTCAGTGTACGACCCGCGGGTCATAGGTTCGCCACCAATGAATTGAAGACGAAATAAGAGAATTATGCAAAAGGAAGAGCAGTCAGTACAAATGTAATAAAAAAACTGTATCAGTAATAAAACTGTAGGTGAAATTAGAGAACAATGCATCCATTCCAATAGACTGAATCAGACAGACACAAAAAAAGTTTTGATTTTTTTCAACTGAAAGGAGAAGACTGCTCACCATCTGAATGGCATATTTGTAGAGGATCTTGTCCGCAGTGAGGCCGGAGGCTGCCGGGTCCACCCCCACCGATTGCAGGAGTCCCGGAGTATTTAGGCTCTTGCACATGTTCAGACAATAGTGGTAATTGTCCTTCATTACTTGAAGAACTGGAAAGGAATTTAATATGTTCCATTAATAACGCACTTTCATATTTGCACTAAACGGCAGAAATTTTTTTGAAATGCAAAAATTCTTCTTATTAAAAGTTACATCTGATACAAGATATTCTTACAATTTAGCAAATAGGAAAATTCGGTATTTAATGTAAATTCTTATTGGGTGATAACTTCAAAAAAGGGAAAGGAAAAAAGGGCAGACTTCGATAGCAAACATGTTATCTTTTTGGGTGGTATGGATGCTGTACTAGAGGAATTATTACCTTTACATACAGGCCGTAAATGTAAGCAATTAGGATTACACTTCCTCTTTCAACTAATATGTCAATCCACTAACCACCTGTTAGGTAACGCGCAATTGATGCGCCACCTACAGCTCCCAACATCTAATTAACCATTACGAGCTTAGATCGTAGCGAGAGCAGCCACTCACTTCAGCAGTGGCTCGTATTCAATAATATACGAGCCTTACCTTAGTGGTGGTCAAGGTACACCTCTGCCCTTGCAGTGTTAACCTGTGGACTATCTACTATCCGCCCCTGCGAAACTGCAGTAATTCTAATAACTATCCACCCTTGCAGTTTAACCCTTTAGGTACATTTGACGAGTGAGACTCATCATCTGCTTACTTGGGTGAAGTTACGGTGGACAAGTGAGACTCATCATCTGCTTACTTGGGTGAAGTTACGGTGGATGAGTGAGACTCGTCATCTGCTTACTTGGGCGAAGTTATGGTGGACGAGTGAGACTCGTCATCCACTTACTTGGGCGAAGTAACAGTGGACGAGTCTGACTCGTTATCTGAATTTAAGAAGAATTATTGGTGCAAGTGGTCCTGCCAAATTATAATATCCGTGGGTGTCCTACAAGTAGCGATGCGCCACATCGTTTGCAAGCAAAAAATTGGGCACATTTTCTGGAGAATATTCCGAAAACAGAATTAAAGAAACACCCTACAAAACGGTGTCGCGTATGTTATAAACATAAAATAAGAAAAGAAACCACTTGGCAATGCAAACAATGCCAGGTACCTTTGCATTTATCGACATGTTTTGAAAAATACCACACGGTACAGAATTATTAGACTTTAAGTTGGTTTTTGTTCTATATAAATATTTACATTTTGTTTCATTTATATATTTATTTATATTTTGTAACTAAAATGCTGCTTCAAAAATATATTTATATCACCAATATAATTATATTCCAAATAAAATGTTTTACTTTTACATATTAATCCAAATAGCGACAAATTAAATACGTCCCATGGGCATAAAAATCTTCAAATAATTCAGTACTGAAAGAGTTAATAATCATAAAGTGGATTAATTTAACCACTATAAACCCCTGTGGAAAATCATATTGGATGCACCCACTCCAGCGATGATATAACGTGAAGTGATGTTTAACAACTTGTGATAATACAGTAGAACCCCGAATAATCGGAACGCCTTTCTTAATTTTCTGAAAAATGTTTACTGAAAAATGATTTTTCTCATATTTCTATATTTTACATGAATTTGAGTTTTGTGAAGGGGCCATCTTTATGAAGTGGAATTTTGTGAAGGGGCCGCAAAACAGCCCCAATTTTCACCTGGATCGACCCATGTTATCATCATTGTCCTCATGTTTGTGGCATCATCTCATCGAAACTGATCACTCCAAGCGAAATACTGATAACTAGAACTAGCGAATTTCTTAAGTATTTAGATACGGGCGATGCCATGCAATTTTGATCAGTACAAACGATTGATCGTTACATCTGTGATCACTACAAGTGGCGACTACTGTAACTGAATTTGGTCAAATTTAGCCGAATGCCAGAATGCCGAAATACAATTTTTTTGAGGCATGAAAAACACAATTATTCACCTGAAAAGGGGGGCAAAATAAATGAAAGAATGCAACTCACCATTCCTAACTGAGGTGGAAGGTTGGAGTTGTCCATTCCTGACCTGCTGCTGAGACAACTGAAATGCAGACGAGATCAGCTGCAGGGCTTTCATGTAAAGAAGCAGCTGCACAGCCTTGCGACACCCTTCACTCATTGTCTGATCCGAACTCTGCCATGAAAAGATTTGAAAAATTAACGTACGACACAAAATATTAATTACCAAAAAAACCTATATGAATTGCGCGTCTTTAGAATCTTTTATTTATTTGTATTGCTATAAAAACTCTGTTGTATAAGTGCATTATGTTAAAATTACAATAACAAATGAGAGAACAACAATTTTCATTGTTCCTATAGAAAAACAAATTCATATAAGAACATAGTTAAGAATGAAAATAAATAAATAAAGAAGAAATGCAAAAGAAAGGCCATTCTAAAAATTAGTATATTGTTAAGGAACTGTAAAGTTGTTTCCCTGACATGTTTCCACGACAAAAGGAATCTTCTAGAAAAATCCTGAAATGTGATCCTATCTGTACTGGGAGCCAAGAATATCAAGAACCTTCTAAAGATTACATCACTTCCTATGCATTGACGTCACTTCCTGTTGAAAAGGTAAAAAAGCACGCTCTCAAAAAAAAGAGAGCCAGTTGGACTTTGGCCAGAAATGAGACTGGTGAACTGAGAGACATTTGAGCACTATTGACAGTGCTGTAAACTGAGATTGTCTCTGTTGTTTATTTATACAAGTGTGTTCAGTTTTATTACCTCTGTTCAGCATTATGCTGAAATCTTCAGGGAATAAAGATTTATTTTTTTTTATCCGACTGGTTGGATTATTTTCACATACACCCAACAGACGATTTTTGCAACAATTTGAAATGACGAGACAAAGCATTAAATACCAAAAAATAATTATTTGCATTAGGCATCTTTTAGATTTAAAAAACTCTTTTTAAGAAAGTTCCTTTTCTTATATTTTTCTATGCAAATGCGAGATGCCATGTTTACTAAATTTAAGTTAAAAAAATTATAATGGTTCATAACATGCATCTTGCACATCACACAAATAACACTCAATGAACATAATCATTATGAATATTTGTTTGTGAGTTTTAATTCCCCTACAACTTTGAACTGAATTAACTTTGGAGTCGCTGCAGATAGAAAACAAACTTTTATTTTTTATTGAAAAGAATATGGAAAACATAATTCAGTGGAGAATATTTTCAAAACGAGAACCAAATCAAAAAGTTGGCAGATACAGATTTCAACGTTCCTTTTTTGTTTAAGGCTTCACAATGAGTCAGTTATGGCATTTTTGAGGTTAATAGGGCCACTTAGCTTCTTCCTGTAATTCATTCACATCTTTTACAGTAAATTCTCGATTATCCAGCATTCAAGTATCCGGAAAGCTCAACTAACCGGAAAAATTAGAAAAATGAGTAGAAATTTACATCCGCGCGCCAAAATTTAGCATGCGGATAATTTATTTTTGGAATGCAACGTCCACTCCGCACGGAGGAGCGAAGAAGGGAAAAAAAGCAATATACAGTACTGTGACCTACACAGACTTGTTTTATGGGAAGGGGGGTCCAAAAGCAACAGTGAGAACCAAAGAAAAAGAAAAAGTCCTCACGTTTCACCGAAAAACAAGACCTAAAAACGAAATCGACAAAAAAAAAAGGTAAACAGACAGAATGGGTGAAAAAAGCTCATGGTTGCTCCAGATTGGTAAGTCTCTTTCTTCTCCTTTATTTATTTACTCTCCAAATACCGGCAGATGTTGATTCCGATTACATAATATCACTTGCGGGAGAATTTGATTTGCGCGTATTGCACAACAACCCTTGCGAATTTTTTAAAAAGATAATTAGTTTTGATATTCAATCTGGGATTTGTTTATGATCACTTAAAAGAGTTTTATTATGCTTGCTGAGCAGAATATTTTTCAGTTTCGTCGCCTATTTTTATTTTTACAATCTATATACTTACGGTAAAAATTCTGCTTCAGTTCATACTTTTTTTATTATGAATGTTAAATTAAAATCTTCATAATATGTTTTGTAAATACAATGTTACGTAAGATACAGAAGTACTCTTAAAGATTATATTTAATGCACATTTCAAAATGACAAAAACAAATTATTTGGCCGAAAAAATCTTTTTTTAAAAAAAAGGTACACCTACCCCCCCCCCCCATTTTTCCCGTCACACTCAACTATCCAGACTTTTCAGGTATCCGGAAATCGGCATTTCCCGAGCATGCCGGTTAGTTAAGCTTTTACTGTATATTATTCAAAAGATCGATATCACATGACTGACATCTGTGGAATAAAATGGGCAATGCAATTACACCAGAATAACAATTTGGGTATTGATAAGCGAACTCATGTCCCAAACCACATAAATACCAATTTTTAACAATAAAAATACGATTGTCTGTTAAATATGGTGGTCAGGAAGACATTTTGAAAAAGAGTGGAAATGAGGCTAAACAATTTCCTTTTTTGCCCTCTCTCACTACACGCATCTGCAACAACATCTAGAGAAGCTCTGAGGAATTATTTCAATTCAAAGTTGAAGGTTAATTAAAAGTTAGTTATCTGAATTACAGCAGCATACATTAAAAGGAAATTTTTTTTTGAATGATTTTTGAGTATAATTCCTCAATTTATGTTTCATATAAAAAGAGTAAACTGTTACTTACATCGTTTGGTGAAATGGAACTGGATAATGCTGATGACAAGGGAGAACTTCTGGTCTTGGCGAGCTCCATTATACACTTTACTAAAGCCGAAACAAAGTTCAACTTAGCCAAAGTGTCATTATGTTCCTTCTGAAAAAGGCAGAAGGAAGAGACAACTGTTAATCGCAGGTCAATTTTGATTTAGAATTTCTCTTTCATCAAAATAAAAATGAGGTATTTCAGATATGTTCTACATAATGTTTAATTCAACTAATATCAGTAAGTAAAAAAAATGTAACTTTTTATTTTAAACATTAATCAATTTTCTGGTGCATGAGGCACTTTCACGTTAAAAATTCCTAAGAAGTTTATTCTCTATATTATTATTTATATTCTCTACAGCTATCATAGAAGAAGTATTTAGAAATGTTAGAAATTTCTAAAATTCAATTCTCCAACTGATAAAAATACCATAAATGAAAAAAAAAAGACAAACTTTATAGCGAATTAATACCTGTAATAGAGGAAATAACAAATACAAATTTACATTGACATCTTATTCTAAAGATGGCAATGTAAAAGTTGAAAGAGTAAGGTTACTTAAAACTCTCCCTGCATATTATTATATAAAAAGCTCTATTAATATCAACATTTAGAAACCAGTTTTTTCAACCCCTCATTTTCTGAACTAATTTACCAGCAACGTTTTTATTTTATTTTTGCATCAACAGATAAGTTGTGGAGCAGAATAACCTCAGGAAAGAGATAAAAATGCTTTTAAAGAATTGAAATAACTTAGTTAATTTAATTAATAATTAAAAAAAATTTTAATTTCTGACTTTAGCTGCCATCTACTGCCCGCTGTCGAAACTACATTCTTGCTGTTCTTGTGAGTAAATACCCTCAAGAAAAACAGTAATATTATGAAGATACAAATGTGATTAAAGCAATGCTTTTAAGTAGAGTCACGATCTAAAGAGTTAAGAAAAATTCTTGTCATAGTCAAGGATGTTGGATAATTTGAAAATTATTAGTTTGTCTGAGAGTAGAAAAAAATACGAGGATGAAACTAATAACCTACTTCAAGTAGAGTTTCCTCTGGCAATTCCGGTATGAAGAGTCCCTCTAGACTTGATGGGGAGTTTCCGTGCGAATAAAAGTGACAAGTGGGAGACGAGTCCATGCCCATGCCTCCCGCGTAGGAGTTGCGCCGAATCCTTCCCGGCGACCCCTGCGCCCCGCAGCAACAGTGGTGCTGGCACGTCGCTTGGTTGTACAGATACCTCTGCTGTTGCGCATTGTAGGCTAACAGAGGAGGACTTTGAGAGGCTGGAATATCATGAAATCAATCAATACAAATAGAGAGGGCAATTTGTATTTATTGAGGTAAATATAATAATTTCGTATAATGTAGTAGTCATTAAAGTAAGAAATTGGCCGAATAAAGAACTATTTTTCATTTATTTATCAATATATTGGAAAGTGGCAGATATGCATCATCTTATATGAAGTTTACAAGCTAAAACAGAACGAAAAATCACTGCTTTCTCTCAGATAGAAGATCAACATATAGACACGTGATAAAATGAAGGTAATATTAGCTATTTTTAGCAAATTATGTAGGTGTTATAGGGAAAAGTCTGGTGCCAACAAGTTGCCGAGTCACGATTTTCTGTGGGCGCGTGGAAGCGATTTAAGTATTTTAATAATAACTATGCCAAAATACATGATTTAATATACTTCCAGCGCGGCAAATAAAACGAAACTGGAGTTTAAGAAAAGTGATTTTGGAATACATTAGTATTGCACTAAGATTTTAAAATATATAATATTAGAATTTAAAGTGAAATTAAGTGAGATTACTACATATATATGTATTTATTGATGCAAATATGAATTTAAATATATGTGTTTATTTACAGATTATATCAGTACAAAACCTAACAGTATGAAAACCAATATATAAAATTTTAGAAAACAAGAGAAAAACTTCAAATGACAAAAGAATGTTCTCATAATCCATTTATCCAGATAAGCTTATTTACATAATAAATGGAATTATATTTATATAAGTAAATAAATATAATATAAAAAGATTTTTAAAAATTGAAAATAAGAAGTATAAAAATACAAATACAAAATAGGTAAATACAAAAAAGAGAAATATATATATATATAAGAGGCAAAACATAACAGAAAAACAATAAAATAAAATAACAAACTTTCATATCAAGTTCAAAAAGATATGAAAAAACGAATTGAAAGTATATCCAAGTAAAGAACAAAATGTGAAAATTTCTCCATGCTTATATCATTATCGCTCTTTCATTTAATCTTCATCGTTCCCAACATACTACACTCCCCTGGCAACAGTCAAAGTTAAGCGTGAAGCCTGTTACTCGATACCCTGTTCACACCCCTACAACAACAGTCTGTACCGTGCCCTCCACACAAACACTGCCACATCAACATCTGTCCATCTGGTATGTAAAATATTTATTCTTACTTTTCTCCAATGTTATCACATCGTACTTTTCTTTTAATTATTCAAAACTCCTCTCTCTGTTTTTGGTTTGGCATCAGGGGTGAAAATCAGTGTTTTAGGCCTTACGGCATAACTGATTGCAAGAAAATGTCAAACTTTTTATATTTAGCAATTCACAATAACTTCATCCCTTGAAGAAACGTTACTGTGCTTTTATTGCGTTTTTCATTTTACGTTTTATACTCTTTCATTTTACGATTTATACTCTATATATATATATATACACAGAGAGAGAGTATATGTATATAGAGTATATATATATATATATATATAATATAATTTTAAAAATGCATAAGAGAGTAATTTAAACAGAAGGGGGGAAAAACATAAGAATAAAAATATATATATTAGCACAATGAATATGCTAAATGCAGCAATTCATTTCTGCAGTGAATAGAATGTGATCACAGATAAATCAGCTTTCTCAAGAAATGGCTATAATTCAGCTTCCAATTCTGAGTAATAAAGAAAGTTTAAATAAAATTTCTTAATTAACAAATGGTGAAAAGGCTAGGCACTAACTGAAAGATGAGCAGCGAAAATAATCAGAACTTGACACTGCAAATATTATCACTTTACATTTAGAATATTACAAATGTGTTCTATGTTTAGGTGAAGTTATATCTGCTTACACAGACTGAGAAGGTGGACTTTCTCTGTGAAATCTTTTCAAATAAAATTCTGCCTCTTTTCTTTTAGCAGCTTTCCTGCTTGGGCAAAAGGCACAACTTCAGTAAAAAATAGAAAATGAAATTTGATTCAGCTTTCATCCCACAGCCAAATAATAACACAGTATTTACGAATACTAAGGATGTAACGAATATTCAGCAAGTATTTGTTATTCAGCCTATTTGGTCCTTTTGCCAAATATTCGGCTGGCCGAATACTGAACAGATATTCAACCAAATACATTCAGGGTAATAATTTTTTTAAAAAAAATGTGTTTAAATGTATTTAACAAAGAATATTGCAGAATTATTATTTATTGTCAAAATATCTCCTAACATTTATCCAATTTTAAGTTGCATAGTACCTAAGTGTATTTAATGATGTTGCATATCATTTATCATTGTAAAGCCTGAAATTATGATGCAAAAACAATTTTTCAGAATTTTCAGGAAGAAGTCTGTTCTGTTTGGTTTCACACATATACAAGGTGCATTCAAAAAGTTCGGTGAATGGTCTCATAAAATAAAGGAAACAATGTATACAAACAAAATACCTTTACTGGCATTCAAAGTAATCACCACTAGCTACAATACACTTTTGACATTGGTTGTACAGCTGCTGGAAACTGTCAGCAAACGCTTTTTTCGGTATCGCTCGAAGCACCGTTGTCACACGTTGCTGGACCTGCACAATGTCGGAAAAGAGCAGACCTTTTTCTTACGCTTTTGCAAATGTTCGTGAATAATGTTGCTCACACTGTCTAGGCTTATCTTCAATTCTTCTGCTATCATTCTCAAAGACAGCCATCGATCATCCGCAAGCATCCGTCACACTCGTTCGATGTTGTCTGGAGTTGTGCTTGTTGGTGGTCGACCCGAACGCGGCTCATCTTTGACATCTTCCTTTCCGTCTCTAAAGCATTTAAACCACTCAAAAACACACTTTTTACTCACTGCGTCCACACCGTACACTTTCACTAACATTTCGTGCATCTCCGTCGCCGTTTTGCCTAATTTGAAGCAAAACTTGATGTTCACGTGTTGCTCCATTTCGCAGTGACGGGCCTTTTCACAATCACTCTTTAAATTGGTCGTAGCACGCACTTCTGCTTAACTGTCGTGATTTGGACGCTAGGGGGCACTAGTTGCCATGCCTCTCACTGCGTCAGCATGAGTGCAGCATCTGAACCAGCGCGGTTATTCAACTATGGGACCATTCACCGAACTTTTCGAACGCACCTTGTATATTACAAGCTTCAGAAAATAAGTGCTCACTATGTACTGTACTTCCAGAAGCTGAAAGATATTTTCTTACTAAATTTGAAAATCTTGAAATTTTTTCCTTTTTCTTCCCCACCAATTAAGTGGACATTCTATTTTAGTTATTAGAAGCTTTTATAAAAATAGGAACTTACTTCTAATAGCTTTAATTTATCCACTGAATTTTCTTTTGTTTGTCATGTCATGTTCCGCAATGATGACTTTTTTTTCATATTTCTGTTTAATAAATCCAAAATAAAGAGGGGCTTCTCACCATTTTTTATTGGAATTGAGATATTTAGAATACTACAGAAAATGCATCAAGGTGTTAATATTTTTTAAAAGTGCAAATAATAAAAAATAATTCTTTCATTTAATATTTGAGCACTATTTTATTTAAAATCAAAAGTAAAATGTTTTTAAAAAGTAGGTATTCGGCCAAATCGCTATTCATTACATCCCTAATAAATGCAGAATAAAAACAGTTTTTAAAAACTATAATGAACTGAAAAATAATTTATTCATTTTCTACTCTTCAATCATTAACTTATATTCATTATTATAAATATCATGATCTTCAAATAAATTTGTTCTCAAATTGACAACCAGGTTAAATTTAATTAAATTAATCTGGTAACTGATGGCTGAACTCTGAAAATATTTAAAAAGTGTATTGCCATCAAGAATATGCAAATATACAAAATTTCGAAACTCTACACATCAGGAAGAGAGAGAGAAAAAAACATAAGAAAGGCGCAATTTGGGTCCGTGTCGTATATTTTTCGTGAAAACGTCAGGATAAAATCATAAGACAAGTATTAATTGTAATTTAATTATCAACCTCTTTAATATTATTTGTACACAGAGTAATATAATGGTTACGGGATAGATAAATCACAAGCTACCACATACTTTTGCTACATACGATAAACTTGTGATTTATCTATTCTGTAACCATTATACTACTCTGTGTAAAACTTGTATTAAAGAGATTGATAATTAAATTAAATATTACTACAAAACACTTGTTTTATGATTTTATCACAACGTTTTCACGAAAAATCTACGGCGCGGACCTCAACTGCACATTTCTTATGTTTTATTTAGAGTAGCTTTTGATGGTGCCAACAGTTGACGGTATATAGAACTACATTTCGTGTATGTGCAGTAAAACATTTACTACAAATGCTCATATTTCCAGAAAATATTAAAATTTTTGAATTCAAATTTTAATACAATGTTTCTTTTACGTATTGTCAAGTATTCTGTAAGTTTTGTACAATTCAAAAGAAAACTCTGTATGTTATAATCAAAAAACATGCAGAGTTTTAAATTTTCAATTTAATACCGATTTTTACTTATATTCTGATAAATATTTTTATTGTCTCACTTTGGATCCTAGTAATACTCCTCAAGCTCTTTAAAATGACACCAGAATCAAACTCCTAGCTAAACGCATTTCCACGCTACACTTGTTTATAACCTTACATAAAGCTAATTTATAACAATCACGCACATGCGACGACACAAGCAAATCAAATACTATGCGACAAACTCTTACAGAACTGATCTATCCGTTGTAGGGATCAACCATTCTTTTCGAATTATTAGTCTCATAGTGATTCAAATCTGAAGGTATTTTGTCACACAAGAAAGTTCTAACGATTATCACTGTAACAAGCGGAAAGATATTTTCACATCAAAATCAATTACAAGTTGCACATTTAGAAGCAAGTGAAATAAAATGCATAATCACCCACCTCCCCCTCCACTGAGAGCGAAGTGACCCAACAGGAGACCATTCTCGCTCAGTCTTCCCGAACTGCCAGATCGCTGGATGTAGTTCATGCCGTCTCCCTCGGGAATCACTCCACCTGCGGAAAACAAAACTAATTAGAAAACAAGGGAAGTTTATTAGCAAATCCTTGCAACAAGTTCCTTTATGTTCAAGTGATATTAAATATAACCATTTCTGTTACAGTTTGATCTGCAGACAGATTCAAACTTCACAACACCACTGGGCAAAAAATACGAGGTGTGTTTTTTAAGTAAGGGCCGTTTTGTTGTATACACTAATAGGTGGCGCACGCGCCACAACGAGGGCTTGCGTTGTGTCCTGGCATTCCTTGGGAGGAACAACTGTGCTCAGTTGCAGCTGTGTAGATAACCTGTACGGTCTGTTCCGTGTCTTTAAATTGTTCAAGATTATCGAATCGCCCGTCCCGTGCGAGGTACGGTCAGTGACAAGTTTTTTGTCGGCAAGAAACCTGTCTGCTGCAGACATTCACCGGCAGATTTGTGAAGTTTACGGAGCTACTGCCATGTGTGAAGGTAAAGTGCATAAGTGGGCTAGAGACTTCAAAGCTGGCCGCGACAACGGCCATGATGATTCCCGCTCCGGTCGCCCATCTGTGATTGGACTCTTTTGGCTAGGAAGGCCCCCCTACAGCACCGACCTTGCGCCGAGCAATTTTCATCTTTTCCGTCATCTCAAACATAATCTCAGCGGCAACCACTACAACGAGGACAAAAACATGAAAACAGCCGTGACCTCTTGGTTATCAGAGCAGGCGGCAAGTGTCTATGAAGAGGGTATTCAAAATCTAGTTGTAAGGTATGATAAGTGTTTAAACAAACTTGGCAGCTTTGTTGAAAAACAGAGAAATGTATGTAGAATCTGAAAATAAATTTGAATTTTGAAAATTTTCTTTCGTTTGGTTTTTATTTTCAAACGGCCCTTACTTAAAAAACACGCCTCATAGTTCATTAAAAATAGTTCTGCAATAAGAATGCCAAATGCCCATATTTGAGAATAAGTAAAATAAGCCTACAAAAAAATATTTTAATTCTCAAAATTTTAAATAAATCTTATTCAAAGCTAGAATTAACTTTCTGTAATAATGAAATAATGCAGTGGTTCTCAATTTTTTTAGATTCTCGGCACTCTTGTTGAATCTAGGTTTTTTCAAGGCACCCCATGTAACACTCCAACAAGAACTTTTTGCAAAATATTCAATTATTTTTTCATAGGTTATGTAAAAATAGATAAAGCATATTATAAGTCACATAAAAATTGATTAAACAAATTTTAATCCTCAGAGTGCTCATCTTGCAATTTCCACGGATAGGAAGCAGTCTGTTTTCTGCTGCATCCTGCGATTTTTGCAAGCTATTGTGTTTACTTAGCACTATTACAGCATTGAATTGTATCACACGAATAAAAAAGCGTTGCCTATAAATAACAATTCACTTGATTCAACAGCATTTGAACATGTTTGCAAACATTGCATCTCAATAGTGATTTTGAAAAAATTCGTCAGTCAGAGGGTTAATAATCATAAAAATCAGTAGGATGGATGCATCTGTTAATTACTACACATTTTCTCACATCGTGGAATTGAACTGGACACAGATACACTTATCTTCTTTTCCAAATAGATTTTTGTGTGATACTTTGATTTTACAATGGAAGACACCAAAACAACAGCTTTACACAAACAGGAAGTAACAAAGCGAATTAAATTTTTCTCTGATTTAGCTTTGTATGTAATACCTTGTCCCCGTGAGGAAATCAACACTCCCCAGAGCAGTGGTGGCAACTCCCCCCCCCCACTTTTGGGGGGGAAAATTAAATTTTTATTTCATTTTAGCTGACTAAAACTAGTAATTATTTTTAAAAAACAATAGCATCTGGGAAAGCTAACTAATTTGTGACTAAATTTTTAAATTTTATTGT
>BGPR01000597.1:301827-331793 GCA_013235015.1 Araneus ventricosus | reverse complement strand
TGCCTGATAAAGAATTTGAAATTGCATCATCTGCACGGTGGTTTCAATTTATTTGATTGATGCATATGGTCATCCTTTCATCATACCTAGCTTGATTTAACTTTTAATTTCTATGGTAGGCTAAATCTCCCTACCATGCTCAAAGATTTTAGGATATTCTAGAAATTTTGCATTCTTTTGATATGTGGAATATTGAACAAAGTGCAGTTAACAGCTATACTGCTAATATCCATCATATTCTAAATAATTGATTAATATTGATTTTCAATATCTTTTTATTAAATTAACACCAAGTTAAAGCAAAATTAAAATCTGAGTTTTTTTTTTTTTTTAGAAAAATCGAACAATATTTAATACTTTTACATAAATATTAAATTTTTTTAAATATAGTAAAATATCAAAAACATGTAATATACTTTCTAATTCCTTGCTTTATCCTTAAAATAACAGTTAAAAAATTTCAAATGATATATTTTGAAACTCAAAATCTGCTTCAACCTAGTAGGCAGCCTGTGAAACATGTTTTGGAGTTTCAAAATGCCTCATTGACTTTGTTCAGACAAGAGCCAAAAAAACAATGGAAGTATCGGTTCAGTACCAGGAAGTGAAATGTACGTCCAAGTGACGAACGTGCAATACATAAAAGTCATTGACAAATTATTACTTGTTAATTGACTTTAGATGTAACTCATCATCAATTATCTGATTCATTGCATATCACAAATCATGTAAGACGATCTCTGATACTTAATTTTATTTTAGAGGAGCGATTTGATCATTTTTCTTTATTCTATGATTTAATTTTAAGAGGTTGCAATGTTGAACTCGCACACATTCTTTTTTGAAACAATACATCAATTTTTTATATAAAATTTGTCAGATAGCGAATTAAAATGCGAGAAAGTGATATCATAAAGAGCTAAAAGTACAGGGAAAAAAAATTCAAATTTTTTTTTAAATATTTATAATTTCAGATTTGCATCGTCCGTTAAAATATCATTGACAGTGTGGTGTCCTAAAGGTGGGTAATCCGCTTCACGGCAGTTTGGGAGCATAGTGGATAGCAAAAAAATTCAAGGCACCTAAAAAAGTAATCCTGAGCATGGGGGTACAACTGGAATCGGGTCTTGAACCTGGAACCCTCCGGCCCCAAAGCCGAGACATTGCCACTAGGCCACCGCAGCCTCATCGATAAGGTAGGGATCTATACTTTTGGTTGCCCAAAATATAAAAGTGATAGAGACAAATATTTTCCCAAGAACTTTCGGACTAGATTCAAGATAGGCTGGATAAAATTGGTTTTAGGAACCTATCTTGGAGAAATCTTCTTCATCCAAATAAATGATTGGTGATTCTATTAATTGTTATTTTAATTGAATTGTTACATTTGAATTTTTTCTGTTAGCTTTATTTATTAATAAAAATTTAATTTCATAATTTTTTAATCATTTTCTTCTGTTTATATTTTACGTGTATTTATAGTTATTGTTGAGTGTTTCGGGGATGAGACTGGCAAAAAAGCACAAAGACTGAAATCATACGCGAGTAAAAAATTTGTACCATAATTTATACGCAAATCAATCTTTTCATCATCTCTTTTATTTTTTTATTTGAGAAGATTTTTTTTATGTCTATTCTCTGCTCTGTTGCTGCATTTGCACACAGTTTATTAGCTGCCACTTTTGACAGAAGTTTTTCTTTTTTATGTAGTTTATTTGTTTTTGTTCCTTTTTTTATTTCTTCATCTTGGTAAACCCTACAAGATTATCTTAAATTTTCAACTAGTTTTTTTTCAACATGTTCATGCAAAAAAAAAAAAAAAACTTCTTTTTTTTTTTTTTTTGCAAAATATGCCACAGAGGTTTTGTTTTCTGCAAAAAGGTGGTACTTAATACTTTGAATGACACTGAATGTTGGAATGTTCATCCTTGTAGAGCTTGCCGATAAAATGTTGATTCGTCAGTAGATGAATCAGCTGGTTTCCTAGCTGGTGGAGTTAAGCCGCACGGTCAAGCATATTTTACCAGAATTTTCTTTCGAAAATGGAAAATAGGAAGGTTTCTTTTCTTTGTGTAAAAGCAGAATTTTAGGAAGAAAAAGCAAATATTTGCGGGGAGGGGGGGGGACGGAAATCCGGGAGAAAAAAACGGAATTTTGAGAGAAAAAAAGACAAAAATGTGGGATTTTTCCAAAATAACAAAAAAGCGGAAATTCGCAAAAACGCGGAAGAATCTCATCCCTGGTGTTTTAAATACAGTGGTTATTTTATGGTATTAAATATTATCATCAGCAATTCCATATGCTTAGGATGGATGGAATTCCCATTCATGCACGTAACTGAAGGAGAGCATATTGAATATCCGAGATACTTATAATCAAAAATTGACTACAGTACTTCTTGAAATATGTGTCTTCCAAATAAATACAGCAACTGCCTGTTGCTACGTAAAGCTCTGAAATCGGGGAAATCATTTTGACTTACTATGTATAAATATATTTCTATCCTTAGAAACAAAAACAAAAAAAAACTGGATAATTGTTTTTGGTGAGTAATTTCAAAGCTTTCAGCTTTAAAATTGCAGTTTTTGGAAGTTTGACTACTAGATCATACTTGGCCACAAATCTCTGGAGTTGAATTCGGGGAGTGTCATTGCTCGTCCGGCACCGAACGTGGCTCTGAGGGGTGCTGCCATATTGTTCCTGAAATCTAAGCACCGGTGCGTGCAGTTTTGTCGGAGGTAGGGCTCGCAGCGCCTCAACTCTCTGCAGGGAACGGGAGAAACAGAGTGGCTGGGCACAGGACAATTTAGAGGCGGTGTTGACCCTAGGATACGAAGGGAGGAGAGCCATGAAAGGAAAATAAAGAGGAGAAAAATAATAAATGAAATGATTCTTTTATTCTTCAGATGAAATGCTCATCTGAAGGATAAAATTTATACAAAACAAGGGGAAAAAAATCAGCACAGCTTTGCAATGCTAGGTTAATTTAAATGTAAAATAAATTTAATAACAATTGCACCTGCAATTACAAATCTTCATAATACAGTGAAATCTCTGAGCGGCCACCCCTCCGTTCCGAGAAAAATTGACCGCTCTGAAAGGTTTTCGTTACAGTTACAAGATAATTGCTATAATACATAATATAAACTACTTACTTGATGCTGTTGCGTTGAGCACGCAAAAAGGTGTATTGTTATCGTATTTAGTTTAAATCTTCTGTATCTTTTTTTTATACTTTTTCTTTTTTTTACCATTTAATTTATATTTCTATTATTTGTTTCTGTATTATATTAGAAATAGCTGCATATGCGCCATTCTATACATTACAAAGAGTTTTAATTAATTTTTGACGAATTAATTTATAGTTAATATCTTTGTTAAATCTTGTTAATTATAACTGATAATATAAACAAGTCTGACACATATTTCTTATTTAAAATGAAGTTTGAGACTTATCTAAAGAGAAAATAGTACTTTATTTAATAATTTTTTACATTTTTTGAAAAAAAGGATACAACTTGTGACTGTTTTAAGTTTTTACCTTTCTCGGAAAAAAACCCCATTTTTTCAAGTTCATTTTTCAGTTTAAAAAGTAAATCTGTAACCGATGCTTTTGTTAAATGGGATGGGCGAACCCACCCGGCGGCCGTTCAGAGGGGCTGGGTGGCCGTTGCTAGGGGTTATTTCAAAATTACGTCTATGGGCCGAAAAATCCGTGCCACGAAAAATTGGCCGTTAAGAGGGGTGGCCGTTCGAAGAGGTTTCACTATATCACTTTTTTATCAGACACTTTTAATTAAACACACACTATAGAACTGTTTCAAGCAGTACAATTCTATAAACTGCATATAAGCTTATTTCCATAAGAGGGAGGGATGGAGTGTTGTTAACAGTCATCTACTCTCATTAATTTATGACTTCTAAAGAGATTAAGTAGTTAATAGTTTAAGTAGAAATTATACTTTTTTTGGAAAGTTCATGAAAATGCAACTGTTGAGCAAAATGGAAAATTCCAAAATGATTATGATAAGGCTTAGTGAATCATACATGCCCCCAAATGATGCACTAGATATGCTCAAAACTTTTAACAATCTTATTAATTTAAAAAAAAAAAAAATGTGCCATTTAGAGTTTTAACAAACTACATATCATGAACACATTTGAATATGGGTGCTAAGAACAGGCATGAAAAATATTTGCACGAGAAAATGCAGCAATTAACATTTAAATATTAATAATAGTTGAATAATATTTAATACTAATAATAGTAATAAAGTTTGCGTAACATGGATTTAAATCTAAGATAAGCTAAGATATAGACCGGTGCAAAGCTGTGCTCTGTAGCAGTGAATCAAACCAAATTATAAAAGGGAGAAAAATTACAAATAAAGCTTTTCATGATTAATTTTAAGCAATGCAATAAAAATAAATACGATAAAAGAATTAACATGCACACATGGTTGGTGAAATTCGAAATTGTTTAAAATTTAAATACCAAGTCGTATCATATTTGAAAGAATTTAATTTTTTACTATGTTATTTGCAATGGTGAGTTATTTACAAAAAAAAAGATATCAAAAATAAGTTTATAAATACATCAGATAACTATAAATGTCGATCAAAATGCTTAAATAATTTTTTCAACAAATTTAAATGTTAATATGAATCGGAACAAGATAAGAAAGTAATCAGAGATTAAGTGAAATAGAAAATTAAATAGAATGGATAACAGAGTGTTTGCTAACTGACACTCCCCGAGTCAACTATGGGAAAATGCATATGCAGTAGAAAGAACGCAATCAATTTTATAATATAAAATGAAAAATAAGACAAAAGTTTTTAAAAAATCATCAACAATTTTAAAAAGGTAATAGTTGACTGAAAATGAATGAAAGAGTGAGTGATACAACATACAAAGATGGATAACAGTGTCCAGAAAAACATGCATTCTGTACGTGACGAGTGTTTGATACAAGTTAAAAGAAATATGACTAAAACAGCACAAATTCAGAAATTTCAACTGTACATAAAAATTGCAATAAATGTTTTTTAGTGAAATCAAAAATGCTATCTGCAGTTTAGCATCAATAATAAAAAAAAAAGATGTCGAGATGCTGTGCTAGCTTACTTTATATATGGATTGCTTGATTTTAAAAGGGGATTTCTGCAGTCTTGGCCAAAATTACATTCTTATTTTCGTTTTTAATTTGATGCATCTTCGGTGTAAAAGCAGGACTTCTGCCGTTGACAGCCATGTTGCAGTAAAGCAAGAAAGTTTCTATGTGACATTAGAAGAAGACTTCCTTACAGAAAACCCCTTTTTACTAGATATGGAAAAACTTGCCGGTTGTAACCCAAAACCTTTTTTTTTTTTTTTTGTCCGTGTTATAACCGGTTATTTTTTAAATCCAATAACAGGTTTAAAAAACCGGATCAGACGATAGGCTCAATTTTAGGTTCGATTAGACTAAAATTTACCAAGTTATGAAGCCTTGGATTTCATCATCTTAGGCCAATCAACGACAGCCGCTTCCTCGAGGTGTCTGTTGGTTGGCGGATTAATCAAAGGGTCTTTATGAACAGATAAATATTAGCCAATGGATATATTTCCTTCAAAAACAATACTAATAAGAAAATTTGTCTGCAAACGGCGTCTTTTTTTTGTGACCAAAAAATATTTATCTTGAGTCAGAAGTTCTGTGGCGCCCGAAAGATTAGTATCTACGTTGAATGATATTGTTTCCGATGAGAGGTGTCGACTCGCGAATCAATCAAATTAATCAAAGGGTCTTTATGAAGAGATAAATATTAGCCAATGGATTGATTTCCTGTAGAAACAATATTAATAAACAAATTGTCTACAAAGGGCATTTGTTTTTTTTTTATAAAAAAAAAAACCCCAGAAACCGGTTATTTCAAAAACCTATTTTGAGTGGTTATAACTGCCAGGTTAAACCGGAGGTGAAAAAAACCTGAATAACCAATAACTGGTTATTTTCACAATAGCTGCCTATTTTTAACATCAGTATAGCAGTTCTCTGCTAGATGCCAGAAGTCCCCTTTTAAAATCAAGTCATTCATATGTCATTGATTCCCTAAAAAAATTACAGTGAAAACCAACATATCAATTAAACCCAGCCATTTATATAAAAGTATTTTAAACATCGCAGTAAGTGTTCAGAATGAAGAGAAGCCCAACCTGATCGTCTGAGGGGAGAACCAGACATGTTCTGGGGAGGCGTGGCCTGGTGGCGCCACCCGGTGGGAGTTTGGCGACCAGAACCTGGTGGTGGGGTGCTGCCGCTAAAGCTCCTCAGACGGCCACCGGCGGGAGGAGTTCCAATCGTGAATTGAACTGGAAAAAACAATAACCATTTGAGATAGTTTAAACCAGGCTTTTCCTTATTTCAAAAATGCATCATCATAAAATGTTTCTTTTCGTTTCTAGTGGCACAAATAAAAAAGCTAATAACAAAAAATTTCCCGTAACATTAGAGAAGTGGAAATAATGCTTCTAAGCAATGCATATACATACAGTAGCATTCTTAGGGTCAATCAACTGGACACAACACTCAGCTATTGTATAATTAATTAAAAAAATTTTATCATCTAACCAAAGTTATTTCATGTAACTCCAAGCACAAAAAAAACTGCAAGACAGAGAAAAAATAATTATAAATTATAGTTGCCTCGATTGAAATAAATGCTAAGTTATTATAGTATTAACAGACAGCGAGGTAATAAATAAATTTGCTGAAATTAAAACAGAAAAATAAATTTGCTTTAATTTTGTTCTTTTATATTAATACGAATGCGTTATATATTAAATATTACTACTCAGAAAAGAATAAATGTTGTATATACTTATCTATATAGTAACAGTAATTCTGATCCAAAAAGTTATTAATATTTGTATTAAAAATTCAAGATTTTATTTATTCATTTGCTTTATTTATTTCCTGGAGTATTCTCGAAGGTCCTCAAAATCTAAAGAATGGTCGTACTGTACAAATTTATGAGATGCATTTTAACATGTGGGTGGTGATGTACTTCGATGACAGACTGTCTCATGGCTTAGCCAAAAAAAGAAAAAAAAATTTACTGATCCTCCAAGGATAATAAAATGTATCTTTGCAAAACAAAACATATTTAAAAATTAGACATATTATAAACAACATTATATATAAACATCCACATATAATTAAAGAAAACATTTTGCATTATTAATATACTCTACATAACAAACATTGACTTAATTCAATGTGGCAATTTGTTCACATTTCAAAAACAATTATATAGAAAAGATAAAAATTTTATTGATACAATATTCCGTAAATAACATTTTAATTATTACTATAAAGGTAGAGAAAGAAATGTGACACATTAGTTTAAAAATTGAACATACATTTCGCATCTTTTTTTTAATTAGAGGGGATTAAAAAACAGAGTGATCAAATAGTCAGATTTCAGAATATCTTTAAAAGAATAAAATAAAGAATAATATAAAAAATAATTTTATGTAATAAATAATTGTCATTCCAGTGAAAAAGGAATTAGAGGCATAATGTATGCAACAGGTAATTAATATGCATTTTGACTACTTTTAACCAACAAGCTCATTAAATGTAGCTATATGTTGCATGATGATATACTTGAGTAATAAGGTAAGTATACTTGATAATGCATGGTGGTATCATCAAGTGATGACATACTTGAATAATAGACGATTTATAAAGTTTCGACCATTCAAAATTTCAAAGTTCTTAAAGGACATTGGAAAGTACATGCAAGGTAAGGAAAGAAAAAAAAAATTCCCACATCTCGAGAGACACAGGTTATTCCTTCCACAAAAGACAGGAATAAAAGTTTTACAGAATTCCTTACCTGTAGGTGGGGTGAAAGAACTGATGTCAGTAAAACGAAAAACGTCACTTCCAGTAGAATTACCAGATTCGCGCCTCGTTCTTTCTGCAGAAGTGGCTCCCATTTCCTGTAAGAATAAGAATTCAATAAATTGCGTACAGCACTTGTTTAAAAATAGATACCTCTTCTCCTCTCCAAGACGTTTAAAAAAACCACACACATATACACATTTGCACAAATTGCAAGAGGTTTTTAAAAGAGTTATAAGACTAAAAAGTTTTCTTGAGAAAACATTAGGAGAAGATACACCTATTTTAGCACATTGAAAAAACTACTTCAATATTCATTATTCTTTTTTGTGTAAAAATATTATCAATGAATAAAATCTGCCAGTAGAATTGTTTTCATTTTCAGAGAAGAAGGATATTCCAACATTCATGTACTACAAACAGAATTTAAAAGATTTCTCCCCCATCCATTAATATTCCAGAGGAATAATTTTATAAATATCCAGAATTTTTATAATTATTTTAAAACATTTCTCAATTTAACTTTGTGAAATTGTTAATATTTTGAAAACTGATTTCATTCCAGTTCACTTACATGAAAATTGTAATCAATATTATTTTTTAAATAAATTCAAGTATGGATTTAGTATCATTTCATAATGTAAATAAAGAAAATGAAATAAACATCTCAATTTCACAGTGCTTTCTTTACATTCTAGAACCAACTGATGTGGTAGAAGTAGAAACTGTTCAGAAGAAATACTTTAAAATCTTCTTATTTATATAACTTTTAACACGTGGTCATGAAACTCACTCTCGAGTCCCATGGTGGTGTTCAATTTGTATCATAGGGCTCACAAAGTAACTCCAAACAATTTTATTTATTTATTTATTTTTGATGGAGCCTCAGACATCTTTGGTGTCAAATAAATGGACAGAGCTTGTGAAATGGTACAGAAAAGAAGTACATCCTTCACAGTATACAAGGCAAGCTCTGTTACCAAGACAGAGTTACCATCACATTTTTAAGATAAAAAAAAACAACATATCAATGAAAATACAAATTGCACGAGGCTTTAACCCTTTGAGGCACAGTGTGCCAGCTGATGGCACACCTAATTTCACTCGCTTCCTAACCGTTAAATTCAACTATAAATGCGAAATAATAAGTTTAGGATAGGGCTAGTAGTACTCCTTTTAGAATGTATATAGCAGCCTTATGAAATTTCATTTCAGAATAGGAATTATAGAGATAAAGTTTGGGAAATTCCTTAACTCAGAGATAAGAAATTTTTTCAGTTCTGGGCGTTTACAATTTTAGCAAATTAACTCGAAAATTTTCCTCCAATATTCTTGAAATTTTAATTTATGATTTTCTATAAGATTCAACAATATTTTTTGAGTGTATCAAGGTGGCTGTAGCTAAGGGGGTTCTCATATGAAGGGGGTGACCCCAAAGGGGGACAACCCCCCTCAGAATGAAGAAAGTTTTTAATTTTTTTTGTAGATTTTATGTCTAGACAATAAACTAAACCCATTCATGATGTTTTTTCATCATATTTCAAAAAATTTAATGCCTTGCACCACAAAGGGGTAAAAGAGTTATAATACTAAAATGTTTTCTCATAAAAACATTAAAAATAAGATAGAATTTGAAAGAACTCATTCAAAATTCATTTTTCAGGCATGAAAGTGCAAGCTGTTCAAAAAAGCTGAACTCTACGCGAATACAAAATTCACCACAAAATCGATATATATACAAACGCAAAGATGTTACTACTTAAAATACATATAGAAAAAGCAATTAAAAGTAGTACATATAAAATTTTACTTACTATTTTTTCTCTATTTGAACAGAATTTTGATTTTTAAATACCATACAAGAGGTTCAAAGTTCCTTCTATTTTCTCAAAGTTGAACAACAACAGATAGTATCATAACAAAATTGCATACTTTTTAAAAATGAAGCAGCTTATTTAAGGGAGGAAAAAAAATGACAAAAGCGCCTAAGAATATATATTATCATATGCAGTAGAAGTTCTTTGTAACGCATAACTTGGAACCAGAGATTGTGTGGTTTATAGATTTTTGTATAATACAGATCATTTTGCATATCTCTAAAATTACCTTAGTAAACATGACCTATTATGCTTGCAACAAGTCATTAGATTACAATTTAAAATACAAATGATTTTGCCTCACAAAGATATACAATTTAATTATATTTAATTTTCAAAGAAATTAATATTTCAATAAATTAGCAACAAGTACATTAACACTACAGTTAAAATTGTTCTCTATTTGTTGAACTCTGAAAATAATCAAAAGAACTCGACATATTATACAATTTTATGTTTTGAGAATTTTGAAATATTGTGCATTGAATAAATTCCTTTAGATACTGAAATTTTTTTGGTGCTGCTTCAACATCTATTCTAGAACAGCTGTTGTATTCTGTATTTAAAATATAGGAAATGATTTCTTCATCTCATGTATGTTAATAATTTTAGGTTTATGACCTGTTGTTAAAAATTCCAACATACAATCTTCATGCATGTATACTAACTTATTTTGAATAATGTTTGAGTTCAGCAACTTAAAGATTGTTTAATAATTGCTATACTTTCTTTAAAAAGCATTAAATTAAGGACATAAATATGAAATCTCTCAAGCTTAGAATGCTTGGTTATAAAAGGTATCAGAGCAAAGCTGGCAATTTACAGTTCCACTTATTTCGATCTTCTTGATCGAATCTCCTACTTTTACTGCTATCTCTTCCACGTTCGTATCGCTACCTTTCGCCGGCAGTTTAATTTTCATCGATTTATTCAACCACTCGAATTTAAATTTATTTTTTTCGTTCGCATCTAGGGAACGAACTTTATGTTCATCGTTTAAGTTAATCTCCATTTTGGTTCTCGGTCACACTCACAAACGCTGATCTTCACAATTGACGAACTAACACTAAACATACAGCATCTCACGTGCGATCCGCCAAACACAAGACAAATGATAGTAGTAGTAGAAGTTCTTTGCATAACAGCCGTTAGCATTCAACCCATGATTCAACATCGGCGATAGCAGCTCATTGACGTACGATTTCAACAGCAAGGCGTGGCCTACTCGTAGAGCGGTCGTCATTCGGCTATACGGGAGAAGTTCCGCCCTCCTCCATTACGCTGTGTGCCAATCACTTGAGGTGATAGATACGGCGCGTAAACCCCAGAGAATGCATCTCTGTTTACTTTGTGACGGAGAAAAAATGGCGTTCGTTTCAGATTCAGACATAGCTTCCACCCCACACCCCCACATTTTTCGGTCACGATTTCTCGACGGTTTTGCATCGATCTCAGAAACAGCCTGAAAGACATTCAAAAAAGCGGATTTCCGCTTAAAAGCGGAAGTCTTTCATGCCTGATTTTTGTGTTAAAAAAAATTATCAATGATGTATGTATATCATATCTTTCACAGTACAATTAATACTGATGTATAGTGACAGTACAGTAACACAACACGTGAAACACATTCTCATTCTCGTTCCTCAAACTGACATACTTTAGAGGTGGGTGAAGTTCCAGGAGACACCATTTTCTTGGCCAGGTCAAAACCCTCCTGCGGAGAGGACGCCGGGGTGTTTTGGAGGCTGTGCTCAATTTGTTCGTAGGCGTCCTTCTGCGTTGGCACGGGCACGGGGTCCACCATGTGGGCCGTATCGGATATCTGCATGGCACAGGCACCCTCACTCTCCAAGGACATCTGGGATGCCTTGTAGCGGACAGCTTTGCTCGAAAGATTGATATTCGTATGATGCGCAGATTTCTTGAAAGCTTTATTGGTGACAGGTATTTTGGATGGGGACCTTCAGAAAACACAATGCACATATGAGTGATGAAAGTATCTTTAACAAACAATATTATCAACTTTTAATATAAATTTATGCTTTTCAATCCATACGAGCTGATATACCTAGCCTTGCTGCTGATGAAAATAATTTCATGTCTATTTTTTAAAATATATAAACTATTTTTAATACAAAAAATACTTTTAGAGAAAACAATTATAACACACAATATCCTTCCATCGTCTACAACTTTATTTTAACTAAAACTACAACTTATTTTAATTAAAAATAATAATATTAGTCGTACCAAATTATCTTTAAAAAGTGCCCAAAGCTATTTTTTCTGTAAATTATTAATATAGTTTTTAAAGAATGATACAAAATTTTACTAAGCAATATGAGAGGAACTCGAAGGCAATGAATTAAAATGATTTAAAATATCTACAAAATTCTCATTCAAAAAGAGTGGCAACACTTAAGGAGTTTTTTTTTTATTTATTTTTTTATTTATTTATTTTTTTTTAAAAAGGGCCCCATTTTTGTGGGGGGAAAATTATTTTTGGGAATATATATATATATTTGTGAAAAATAAAAATATTGTTGTGAAAAATGTTTTTAACATATAAAACCTTCAATTTTAGCAGTCATATTTCTATAATTTTGTGAAGGCGCCATTTTTATGAAATGGAATTTTGTGAAGGGGCCACTTTGCCTGGATCGACTCATAAGATCAAGTAACTTTTTCCATAAGTGGAATCACAGAGTTTTTAAGTAATAAAATGGAACTATTCAATTAATTGGGATGAAACCTTCCTTATGCTTTATAGCATTTGTGAGCACAATTTAAAAAAAAAACAACTCAATAGCTCGAATTTCTATATTGTACAAACTATTTACGAGTTTCACATTTATTTATATGGATTCATATTATACTTCAGAAAAGGTTAAAAGCAACAATATTGCCAAATGCATAAACATGTTATTTTTAAAAATTATATTTGGTTTCATAATTTATGAGAGCACACACTGATTTCTGGATATCTACAGGTACTAAAATTCAGCTTGCTATTACTAAACTAGTAGTAATATATATATATATATATATATATATATATAAATTAAATACTTAATCTATATTTATTTAAAAAATAAATATAGATTAAGTATTTAAAAAATGCAATCTATACTAAGTTTTTTTAAATATAGATAAAATGTCCTTTAAATACATAATATATATATTTATAGATTAAATACTTAATCCATGAAATCAGTGAGGAAAACAAAAATTATATTAAAAATATAATATAATAAAAATATATTAAAATAAAATTATATCAAAAATATATATTTTGTTACATAAGAAAATATACTCAGAGAAAAGCAAAAATGTCTTACAAGTTAGGATCACTTAGTTGGTGTTTCATTGGGCTATTTTTATTAACTTCATAATCACCTAAAAGAGATAAAATTTGGTTATTAAAAATATTCACGTATACACATTAAAAATTACATCACACTGAAAACACCAGCAGTTAATAATAATACTTATGACAAAATATGAAAAATGATTCTGAATTAAAGCTATATAATTATTTGCATGAATTTTGAAAGTTATTTTCAGTAAAAGAAGTTTCCAAATCTAAAAAGCAATCACTAAACAAATGATACAACATTTGAATGGATGCATTCATTTTAGTAGCAGAGGAAAAGAAAAGCAGCTAACTGCTCAAGCCAGAAAATCCTTTCAAAATAAATAATCAGCAAATTTCAATTATTGTTTAATCCTTATCATATAAAACATCTCTAAGTATTATTCATTGACTTATCACATTGACTGCCAGTCGTGTGAAGCCGTGTTGATAATTAATACCGTGACACAGGAGTAGGTTGTACCCATATGCCGACTAACTTACTATAAGAAGTAAACAACTCGTGTTATATTTTCAGTAAGGAAAAATTTGAAACTACATACATTTACAACTAGTTTCTAACCTTCATTCCACACCAATACCAACGTATATACCCAAAACATAACCAGAGAATAAATATTGAAACAAAGCATTTTCCGCACTAGCATGTCATCGCTAGTGCAGATTGATCCTTCGTGATGGCGCCATATTACGCTCTGGTGTGGGATCGCAGTCAATGTGTTATGTAAATTTCCAATTACAAAATTACCGATTTTTCATAAGAGAAGAAAAGAGTAATATTATTTTACAGAAGTAATCATTTTTGTTCTCAGGGTATATCTTCATATTAGCTGCTTAATATTTTTGACGTTCCTACTTTGAAATACCGACAACATCTTTCATATGTTTTTTTTATTAAACAAAGTCATATGATTCATTGTGGTGATATACTTAATTGTATTCATTTTGCTGTGCAAACCAGATATTTTAGAAACAAGCAATCATTTGAAAGTATATTTGACAAATTTAATCACATTGATAATTTCTCATTATATAAATTTTAAAACATTTTTAACAAGTATTTTGAAGACCTGGATATTTTTCACATGTCCTTGAATGATTTCAAAAATAAGTGTTTACTACTTTTGACTTCTTAATGTGTCTTTTAATGTTTTAAAATTGAGTATATAAATAATATTTTTTTTAAAGATTCAGAGTTTGCAAATTTTAAATTCAAGTTATGTCTTGGTATCTTTTAGTGTTTTCAATTTTTATTCTATGTCTGATGTTCATTTTGTGTCATACAGCTCTATAACTGGCATTTTTTCTGTAGTGTGCATTTTCTTTATATGGATAAATAATAATAATAAAAAAAACATTAACGAATTATTCCTTCAGACAGTATTTGATACAGTATTTATAAATTACTCAACATAAATAATGCCCGAGAGCAATAATTGATGAACACATAAAAACAACAAATCAAGGGAAAATAAAGGTATGTCTTGTGATTTCCTAGTAAAAATAAAAACACCAATATTCTTTTTTCACTTACTAAATTTAGTTTCTTCACCTAAGTTTGATGGAACAACAACAAAATCCTACAAAAAAAAAAAGAAGAAATCATTTTTAATTGTTAAAAAAGATAGTAAAAACACATACATTTACAGTTATAACATTCATAGTTAAATACTATTATTAAACTAGAATATCACCCATCATGGTATGATGAGTGCAAATTGCCTCTTCATTCGAGAGATTTCCCATCAAATTTGACATGTTTAAATAGATATATATGCGAGAGAAATGTTTACCATTGATTGAAAACAAATAAAATAAATATATGTTTTATGTCAGGAAATATTTTTTTTATTTACGTATTTCTTGATTCAAAAAATCTCTTGGTAAACAACATTCTGTGTGAAGTATTTTTCATTGTCTAACAATTTTCCTTGTACTTAAGGTGCCTAATCAAAACAAAGCATTTCTCTGCTTGTCAAACACTGCCAAAAAATATTATCAAATTATATCATCATGATTGCAATAAATAATCAGATGCATCCTGGCATCCAAACTGTATCACGAGCATAATATACCACTGACGCGATTTACTACTTTCTATTAAAAAACGGAAATTAATTTGAAATATAGGATTAATATAATTTAAAATTTTTCGGGAACTATTGATCATAGCGAGATAAATTTTATATCAATCGATAGAAAATTTTATTTCACTATTTTAGAGCTATTAAATTTGAAATTAGAACAACGATTACTTTTTAAAATTTAAAATTACTGAAATTTAAGTGCTCTAACAATGAAATAATGCTGTTTAACGTCTCACAGTGCTATGACACGAGTTTTATTGTTGGTGACGTCAGAGCGTTACTTGATCAGTGAGAGACAAATCTGGGCTATTATATTAGTAATCTTACAGAATTATAATAATAAAATCAGAATTCAACCCTCCAAATGACCAACTGATTTGATTTGACAACACTCTGCTTTGAGCAATGAACTATTGAAGCAGGTAAATCATGTTTTTGATATGTATGTAATTAGAACCTAAAAAAAAAAAGGCTAGTATAACTGATTAGAAGGTTATAAAGAGAAATAATGGGAAATTAGTATTGACTGGTGTCAAGGCCAGAATGTACAATTGATTTATTTAATTATTAGGTGAAATAGAGTTGTGAATTTTTTGGGAGAATAGAGTTGAATATAAGGTTAAACAATTTTGCCTTGCATGTACCCATATACTTCCAACTAAATAAAAATGGATACCTTCAGGGGTAAAATAATCCAGGTAATCCCAGTCCAAGTAATTTTACCAATTGGGTAAGGCAAAAATATCTCCACCCCCACCAATGCATTTTTATTTAATTCTGTACAACCTGTATTCTAAATGTAAAACAAATTTTTACTTAGAAATATGCAAGTTTCATCTGCATATATGACTTAATAAGATTACAGTGAGAATTTTTAAACTTCAGATACATTCAAGATTACATAATGGTTATATTGAAACTCAAATAATATATTCAACAAATTTATTTTAAAAATATATTTGCTGTTTTTCCAGAACTCTCATATCTATTAAACTACTATTATTTTTCTTCATTCTCGCACTTTGGCACCATGGGCAATTACCCAAGCCACCTTGATTTTTTGGAAACAGGATTATCAATTCTGGACAAGAAGAAATGGAAAATCAGGCAACTAAAGTAGGATGCATGGAGCAGATAATAATGAGGAGTAATACAGAGAATGAATGCTAAAATGCATTTCCTGCTTTGCTCACCTGCTCTATTGGAGAGGGAGGAGAATACCTCTGTTCCAAATTGGAGCACAAGGTAGAGTTGTTAAGCGGGGACATTGAAGACGAGGTCTGGGCCATTTCCTCGCCGCCCCAGCCCGGTCCAGGAGATTCGCATGGGGATACGGGACTGTTGGGAGACGCTTTTGGGGAGACAGATCGCCTAAAAGGTACGGGTACGGGGGAACCTGGAAGATAAGGGAACAGAATAAAGCATCCATAACCGTTACCATGAAGTCATCTATCAAAAGATGCAGAGCAAAAAGTGGACTAACTTACTAGAATTCAATAATGGAATGTGGGATTAAGAACATTTAGATAGGAATCTTAAAGTATGACCAATATACTCACTACTTCTTGGCACAGGTTTTAAGAAAGGATGGTTAAAAAGTTCATCTGAAAATAGGAAACAGATTTTTAAAAAATAATTAGTATAAATTATTACAATCCATTACACTTTTTTACAATAATTAATATTTTTATACCATAAAAACTTCAGGATTCAACTATATGTAGATAAAATATTCAGAATGGGAAGACATTTTAAGGACTATTAATATACCTTAAAGAAGCGTATTTCAATAATTCTTAATGTTGAAGAAGAATTCTTGTCCCCATTCAAAATGTTAACCATTTTTTTTTGGGGGGGGGGGGATCACACAATAATGTTAATATCAGCCATAAGCCAATATAATTATTTATCAGAATCAGATATACTTTATTTCAGCATAAAAACTTTCCTAATCCTCATTGTCAGCCATTTAATTCAGTAAAAGGAGACTTGCTAATTACTCTATATTTTCAGTAATTTTGATATATTTTCTGGCGAGTTAATGAAACATTAGCATTTTATGAGCTGTTGATTTGAAAATAAGATGCGCTTATGGTGTATTCCAAAACGTTTATATTTTTGTATAACACAAATGAAAATCGATGACTTATGCCTCCTTAAATCACGTCTCTAAGAATTGATACACTATTTTATTTGAAGACAAATATAAGGCTAAAAGTGTAATTAGAAGTTAAGGAAGCCGAATATTTTACATACACATGCTGGTTAAAAAGAGAGAATAGATTATAAATGACTACATCTTGTTGGTTATTATACATTTCATACTTTTCAAAATCCCCCATTTAAGTCTTTGCAAAAATTAACTGATCTAAAATTAATAAATAGAACAGAAACTCAATTTTCCCTTTTAAAAATCAAACACCAGATAATGCAGGAAAATTTTCTCTGCAATCCATATAAAGACTGGCAAAATGTGCACGGAGTTACTTGCCTGTGGCATAATGACTTCAACAAAATAAAAAAAGCCTAAAGTTCTGAAAACGAAATCAAAACAAGTATATATAATATTATTGATTTCATTCTCGATTTTTAGTTAAAGTACACACAGGAACTTTCTTTTAACTAAAGATATCAGCATATATGTGCGACTATCAAACGGATAAAACATATAAATCAAATGATTCTTGGATCAGTAAAATGAAGTAATTAAGATTAGCTGACGTAATAAAATGAATTAATATGATTAGCTGACTTAATAAAATGATCGAGAGTAGGACATGACTCTCGCTTGATACTGCCAGCCAATCGGATGGTTGAAATGCATTCTGGGAACTCAGAGTAACCTTGGGTCGGACGAAAGCTTCGTCAATTCAGATATGCAAGAGAAAATGTTTTGAACTAATCAATAAAAAAATTCATAGAAAATCAGAGAAAAAAGATATTTTAACCATTCTTGTTTTAAAATAGGGATAAAAATTCCGGTTTATACCTAAAAAAAATGAAAATGATAGCATTATTAGAACGTTGGATGCAAGAAAATAAGAATTGAAAGCTAAAAATATAAAAGAAAAGTGAGTATTATTAAAAAAAATTTCAAAATTCACTAAATTAGGTTACAAATTCAAAACAAACATCATTAGAACAAAAATTGTTTGTTCTATCCGATGGTGCATTGATTGCTTTTCAACGATAATTAGAAAAGATACTACAGCCGTAAATATGCCAAAAATTACCCAAAACCACACAAAACATTAAGCAAAAAAATTTCTAGATTAAATTTTAAAATTCTGGCTTCGAGGTGCATTGAGTCACCATTACGACTACCTGTGTGCCCAATTTCATGGCTGTAAGTGCTATAGATTCGTCTGGACATTGCACGCACACATTGCCTTTTATAAGCATAGATTAAGAGTGAAAGATAATCGATTATCACTCCCACTCATTTATTACTGAACAAACAAAAAGGATAAATAAAATATTATAAAATTTTTATATGTTATATGATGAAAATGTAAGAAATATGACATTATTTTCATCATACATATAAAAAAAGATCTAATAAAAATGACAGGAAATATAATTAGCTCTCTGAATTCTATCCAAAACTGTTTTATACTCAGAAAAGAAATGAACACTAGATCAAGCACTCACCAAAATCCATCCGGTCTTTTGCATCCCTCTTCATCAGTCGAACAAGTAAATCTGTCAATTCATGGGAAGTGTCGTCTGGAATACTAAAGAAGAAAATAAAACAATAATATTAAAGTTTAAAATTGAAATGTAGTAAGGATATTTATTTATTATAAGGTAAGCTAAGAGCAAAACAGAACTCATGATCTACCAGATTGACTAGCATTTTTTTTTTTTTACTAACATTTAAAGTAGTATTAACATGTTAGGTGTCACGACTTACATCTGAGATTTTAGCCATCTCTCTAATTAGATACCTCTTTCTGTGCTATCTCTCAACTACAGTAGAGGAGAATTCATCTGATTAGAAAGTAGCTATGAATCATATTTGATCATAATATAAACCATATTTGATTCGTATGGAAATTAACGTGTAAATACACAATTCATTCTCTGTCTTCATTTTTCACCATCACATTTTTATTCATACGGTACAAATTAAATAAAAAGTTTTTTTAAAAACACACTTGTATTAGTGGAAAAAAAAAGATAATTTTTCTTATTTTAATTATCTTTGACCTTTTACTTTTTTATTTATAATTCAATGTTATAAATATTTTTAAAGTTAACTAACAGGTAACATCAGTGATATGAAATCAAAATTTAATTAACATTAATTGATTACTCTTGGAGATAAGCGGTCGTGCCGTAACCGTAAGGTAAAACTTATTGTTCTCTTTTGCCGTATGGTGGCAATCTGTTTTCAGTATGACATCAAATGTACGTATATAAGCCATGTACTTTATCTGTATAAAAGTGGATGATTCAAGCTGTTAGGTGTGTGTGTGTGCTACCCACCTCCTTTTGCCTATGGAGGTGTGTGATGAATCAGTTTTGTAGTAATGTTTTTAACAGTTTCTTTTAATATCTATGAAGAAGATGGATCTGACATTAATAAATGTTATTCTAAATCGAAAAATTGACTCTGTTATCTTCTGCGTACTTTGATATCTCTGTTTTTCTAACAATTAATTGATAAAATTGATTAAATTCTGAAAATTGTAAAATAAAGTACTGTCCACAAGAACACAAAAGTGCACAAAATTGCAGAGCACATCATAAAATAAGTGAAAAACAAATCACAAAACTCCACCTTTATAGACATGAAACAAGTTGAGTTACACTGAAGTGCATAAAATACACAAGAGTATTCATTTTAAGAATACTTACTTTGGAGTCAGATTAGCATTTTTTTCGTAGAAATTTTTCAGCATCTGAGGATTATTTGCCTATAAGTAAAAATTTACATTATAAATGTAAGATTAAGTGAGCGCAATATAATAATTGAAGCAATTCATTATCAAATGATTTTGCAATCTCAGGAAAAAATATTTTTGAATATTGGAAGACAACTTACTGTGAAAGGTGCTCTTCCAGTCAGACACTGAAAAACTATTGTGCCAATACTCCAAAGGTCAGCTTTGGCATCATACTTCAAGGACATGATGACCTCTGGAGCCTAATGGGAAAGAAACATGGGTATACAATCAATCTCATAATCCAGCACTTGCAACAGCAAGTTTTTGTATTCAATACAACATAAGATTTTAATCACAAATTCAAGTTATAAAGCACTAGGCAAAATTTTGCTGCTTTCATCAAACCAACCTGCCTACTATTTATCAATTTAGTTGTTGTACAATTTTTTCCTGCGATTTTGAAAAATATTCAACAAGTGCTTTTCTTCCATTGTAATTGTTGAAAGCAATCAATACATCCCCCAAAGAAAGCAAGAAGGCAGGAGAGAAGATGTGCCAAGTCTCAAGAAGAAAACATTAACTTAACAGTTATCCTCGTTTTTTTTAAAAAACTGTTTCCGAAATAAAACTACGTTTCTATAAAAATTTGGAGGGTTTTTGTGTGTGTGGCCCATATATACTTAGACCTTGTTTATTTGGATTGTGTTAACATTTGAGTTTGACACCTTTGGTGCAACAGAATGTGTGTCTGATAATGAATTAAAGCTGAAACATAAATCTACAAGTCTCATCAGGGGTCAAACCAGGGTTTTTTTATGGGTCCATTTTTGTGAGAAAAAAATTATTTTTGTGAAAAATAAAAACATTTTTGTGAAAAAAAATAATTTGTTAAAAAATTTTTTATCATGCAAAACCTTCAATTTTAGAAGTCATATTTCTATATTTTACGTTTAATATCAAAAGTGTTTCATTGAACCAAATATATGCAGTAATCTGATATAATATCAAAAAAAAAAAAAAAATACTTGTATATATATTTTGTGCAATGCCGCATTCAAAAACTTTAAAAAAAGAAGTTGGGTTAAAAAAAGGGGTCGTTTTTGTGAATTTGAGTTTTGTGTTTGTGAGCCCAATTTTCGCCTGGATGAACCCATGCTCATACAGTAGAACCCTGGGAATCCAAACTAATCGGGGCTGACCCCTGTTCGGATTCCAGGAAATTTGGTAAAATACTCTTAATATATGAAATTCAGTAGAGTATTGACACTCTGGGTGCTCTGCGAAGGTGTACGGAAAGAGCATGTGTCCATACGCATTGTACATCGGCGAGCAAGTTGAGGGTAAAAAGGATATACAGTGAAACCTCTTCGAACAGCCACCCCTGCATAGCGGCCACCCCTCTTAACGGCCAATTTTTCGTGGCACGGATTTTTCGGCCCATAGACCTAATGTTAAAATAACCCCTAGCAACGGCCACCCAACCCCTCTGAATGGCCGCCGGGTGGGCTCGCCTATCCCATTTAACAAACGCATCGGTTAGAGATTTACTTTTTAAACTGAAAAACGAACTTGAAAAAATGGTTTTTTTTCCGAGAAAGGTAAAAATTTATAACTGTCACAAATTGTATCCTTTTTTCAAAAAATGTAAAAAATTATTAAATAAAGTACTATTTTCTCTTTAGATAACGTCAAACTTCATTTTAAATAAGAAATATGCGTCAGATTTGTTTATATTATATATTATAGCAATTATCTTGCAATTGTAACGAAAACCCTTCAGAGCGGCCACCCCCTCTGAGCGGCCAGTTTTTCTCGGAACGGAGGGGTGGCCGCTCAGAGAGGTTTCACTGTATCCTATTTTGCTTCAACTAATTAAGGAGCTATATTAATTCTGAAAAAGTAATTAGAATACTTCTTTTAAGATAGGAACAAACATTAGCTTTGTTTCCGATTCATAATTGTTATTTTCCCACTATTTTTCAGTAAAAATTTGTCAGAAAATTTAAAAAAGGCGTTTGGACTATCCAGAATTTCGAACTACTGGGGTTCTACTGAATCTGAACGCATTTTGCATTCAATAATTTGACCAAAAGAGCACTCACCATGTACATGGGCGATCCACACAGTGTTGCTGCCATGCCACCATCCGTCAAGAAGCGAGCAAATCCAAAGTCGGCAATTTTCAGAGTGATCTCCGACGGAGGCGGGTCGGGTTTTCCGGAGTGGCACAGCAGTATATTCTGAGGCTTCAGATCTCTGTGCACGACCTCCTTCTGATTCAGCACTTTCATGGCCTCCGCTAATAACGACAAAGATTCAAATTAAGGCATTTTTGAAAACTTCATCAATAGAAGTGAAAATACATAAATAGGTTAAGTACGTAATTAAAAATTCAAATTACTCTAAACACTTTCTTCACATTTTGCTCGTATATACTTTGAAGCATGGAGAAAGCTTCAATGAAGGTTTTATGGTAATTAAGTATTTCATTTTTTATCACTTAAAAACTATGCTTTTATGTTTAAAAAAAAAAAAAAAGATTATTTTGTCTTTAGCGTTGCCATCCCTATTGATTGAAAATAATGCAGATATTTTAATTCATTTTATTTGGATCACAATGGTTAGTTAAATTTTGTATCATTCTCCAAAAATTCGCAATACCTTACGGGGGAAAAATTAGCTTTCAGTGGTTTTAAAATCATTCGGTGCAACATTTTGATTAAAAATAAAGTTACAAAAGATACAAGATGATTTAGTATATTATGATATTTTTAACAAGAATTTTTAAAAACTGAACAGGCATTGAATATACATAATTGGAAAGATAACAATTATTTTCTTTCGGATTGTATCTATTAGTAATTAACTGTGTCAATTATGATAAATTAATGTGTTAATGAGAATCCATAAACTTCATTTTTAAAAGAACATTTCTAAAGAACATTTTTCAAGAAATTCATATATCAAAACCAATAATCTCAAATTTCTAATGATGAAATATCATTTTTGATATCATAGATATTTTACTGTCTAGTTAGTGCAACATATAAATTACAATCCTGCAAGGCTAAGTGAATGAATCATTGAACCATTGGTTGAAACACTACGGCAGGGGTGTAATTATAGGACAGCAGGACTGGACCCACAGTTTTATAGGGCCCCTGAACGCATATTTTTGCTGACACTAAAGCTCAAAATAAACAATTTTAAATTACTCATAAAACACTGTTAATTTACAAAAAAATAAGAGTCAAATGTGTCAAATAAGATATTACAAAGAATAATAAAGCATCCCAAAAAATGAAGATCTTTTAAAACAGTGTTGAGCTTAATTTTCTAAGGGCCACTGCTGGGGGCCCCATGTAGTACCACTAGTTTAGTTAAGTCACTGAAGCGCACAAACATAGAAAGTACAGATAAAAACGTGGATTGTAGATTGAGATATAGTAACAGTTAAATATATATAATTCAAATTCAATTCTGTATATAGGGTGTATCAAAATAATGATCTGATTTTGAACCGTTATATTTTTTTAAGGGAAACATACAAAAGTAATGGAACTAAGTGCAAAAAACTCACAAATTACTAAAGTTTTGTCAATTTTCTATGTGTCTACCTCCAGCAGCACATATAACATCACGACAATAGTCCTCATGAAGTTGTGGAAAGAGCCAGATCTGCAGCATTGTATGTATCTCCTGTCACAGTCCGTTCAGCAAAAAAGAACGAACCATACACTTTTGTACGGAAAATTGCACAAAATATAGCAATTCCCTAAAACTCTAGGCCATGCCTCGTCCAGCGACATGACTTGCATTCACGAGATATTCGTCTTTCCATAAAATATAAATTAAACTATACACTTCATTTTGTTAAAAAAAATCTCAAAGACATAAAAGCATAATATATTGACAGAGAGCATAATATTGCAATCAAGATTTGAATGTCTCAGTCAAAATGATATGAAAAGACTTCTGCAGATCTTATAACGCAGAGACTCACCGATTTGTCGGAGAAAGTGCCGAATGGTGTCTTCACTCAAGCTACCTTTTACTGCAAAAAAAAAAAAAAAAAAAAGGAAATTCACCATTGTGAGATATAATTCTTCAAGTACATAATGCTGCACAATAAAAGAGAAAAAAAAGTCTATGCAGGCAAGTAACAAAATATCAGAGAGTTGCAACTTACGGGCTAAATATTCTGACAAATCCCCACCATTGCAGAACTGCAAATGAAAGAACGAAAAAATTATTATGCATATATGAGTAACAATAAGGATATCACAGTAACCAAAGCGGAAAAAATTACTACTTTTCATGAGATTAAATTGCACAAATATCAAAATATTAATAACATAATTCTTCCAAGCAGGGTCGAATTATCAAATAGGCAAAGTAGGCCTAGAGGGTCTCTCAAACAGGATCGAATTATAAAATAAGCAAAGTAGGACTAGAGGGTCTCTCAAACAGGGTCGAATTATCAAATAGGCAAAGTAGGACTAGAGGGTCTCTCAAAAAGAGTCGAATTATCAAATAGGCAAAGTAGGCCTAGAGGGTCTAGAAATTTACGGAAGGGGAGGGGGTCTCGAGATATTGTTGCAGCATTTTCAGGGTCATTTAAAGTTGTGCTTTCACTTCAATTACAAGAGACGTGTATTCGAACTTATTCAAATTAAAAGCAAGCATCATTTCAGTTTCAGAACATAATTCTTACGCTTTTTTATCATGTTTAAAAAATCACTTACATATCAGTGTAATCATTCCCCCCCTCCCCAATTTTTGGTTGACTGTCTTATAAGTCAACAATTCTGGCAAATTTTGTATTAAGAGTACTTAGATTGTGTTTTAAAAAAGTTTAAGATTTCTTTGCTGTTTTGTTTAACATTCATTTTAAATTCAAAATTTAGATTTTTTTTTTTTTTAAAGCATGAGGTCTTTTGAAGGGGATAGAATTAAATGTTCTGTTATTTCAGTTTCAGGTAATATTTGTTACTTAAAAACTGCTTGCAATCAAAATCAATAACAAATATTTGGTTTTGGAAATTGGGGACGGAAAGGAGGGGTCCCTGAAATTTGCATTTCCTATAGCCATAGCGCCCCAAAAAGGTTTAATTAAGTCTTGTTCTAAAGCAAGACGAATGTCAGGTTCCAAAATATTTCTAAACATATTATCTTTTAGTTGAATAAGTTGAAAACAAAAAAAAAAAAGTCATATTCAAAGAAAAATCACATGCTTCAATGATAGTAAACTAATCACGAATTTGCTAACAGAATTCAAGATTCTTTATAAGAACTGTGTGTGTAAACAAGTAACTGCGTGTTTTTACGGGTATCATCACATGGTCATAAAATGTCAAGTAAGTTTATGGTCGTTTAGTTTGTTTTGTCAGTGTCTTATCTTAACTCCCATAACAGATATATAAAAATTTCAACTTATATCGATAACAATATTAATTAACTGCGAAGTCAAAACAAAATCCGAAAGCAATTACGTGACAAGCATTAAAAAGAAAACATTTTGCCCTACAAAACCGAAACGTGGGTTTATTTTTATAATGCAGTAGAGTCTCCCTAAAACGAAGTCTCTCTATAACGAAATTTTTAATCGGAATGTTAAATAACATTCAAAATATTCTCCATAAAACGAAGTGGTTGTCTCCCTATAACGAATTTTGGCAGACCTTTATCTTTTCGATTTTTGAAGAAAGTTGCTAATTTCTGTGCAAACAAATCGCTCACACGTGCCTATTTCTGGAACCACTCGCATTGTTCATTCCAGCGATAACCCATAGCAATAGAATGTTATGTGAAGGGTAATGCAGTTGTGGGGACCTGGGTTTCTACAGAGGGAGCAACATTTCTAAGGGTCAAGATTCCATGAATCGGGGTGGAAACAGCAAATGGATGTGAAAATACGCATTTTATGTTTATCCGTACCAGTACATACTATTCTCTAAATTGGTGAATTGTCTTCACTTTTGAGCATTTTATTTATACAATAAAAATTAGTATAATTTTAACAAATTTATAATAAATATTACTTCATCTTTAACTGAAAGTCATAATTAAATATTTTTGAACTTATCGCACATACTAAAAGGTTTGTAACATTTACTTAAATAACTGCAAAAATCTCTAATCACCGTATAACGAAATTTTCTCTATAGCGAATTTTTCAACTGGAACCAAGCGATTTCGTTTTAGGGAGATTCCACTGTACATACCCATTGAAACAAAGAAATCTAGACTAATCAAACACCACAAACCGTTAAAAAGTTAAAATTTTAATCAATTTCTCGAACTAGAACAAGCAATCCTCCATGTCCAGCATTTTTACTTCAGAAGATACTAAACATGGTTTTATTATTATCCATTTTAAAATAACAGGAATAGAGACTGAGATTCAATTTGTGCGCGACCCCTCCCCACCTCCGCAGCAGAAGGTCAACTTGTCGATCAGCTGGCCCGCATTGCGAGAAGAAGAAGAAGCAGGCGCGTAGGCCGCTCAAGATCTCTCATCTAGTTTACGAGCGTCGAGAATAAACTCTCCGAGCGACGACAGCGGGTCTGGAAGGCGCGGATGACCTCGAACGACGGGAGGAAAACACGTGCTTCTGTTTATATACACACCATAATCGCGAGAATTAAAATCGCGGAGGAGAAGGAGAAAGGAACGCGCGCCCGAGCGGAACATCGAAACAAAACCCGTCGGCACTCCAGAAGGCCGAGGAGGCTTGTTTACTCGCTGAATAAGCATACGACACGGTTCGCCCGATGTAGTTGTAGCTACATGAGACAGATGTTTAGTGAAAACACAAATGCGTGACACCTGTAGTTATTCATTTAAAGTAAACTGAACCATGTAATTAATATCTATATATAAAGCAGAGGTCTCTGTGCGTGTTCCTTTATAGAAATCTAAAAATTTTTGTCCAATCTTGTTCACCATAAACTTTTCAACGCCCAAAAGTTAATTAAAATTTCAGATAATTAAAAATTAAGGAAGATATAGAAGTTTTTCCATGATATCTTCCGAAAAATATTATCTCACAAAAACCATTTAACACCACTATCATTTCCATAAAATATTTTCTCTACTTTTAATAAATTTTCAAATTAATTTTAAACACAAATATACAGACGAAGAACTAATGCACATTAACAGAATTCTGGAAGAACAATATATACATTTTTAAAAGCAGACGATTACGATCAGGAATGATTACTGATTTGGTTCAGTTACTCCATTATAGCACAAAACCTTAGTGCGTTTGTGTTACTTTTTAAAACCAATTCTGGTAAAGGGTCGAAAAGTCCAAACCATTCCCCGGGTGCTATTTGCACTTGCTAAGCCACTGACGATTAAGGGCGAAAAAATCATATTATACCCCGGGCGCCACTTACAGAGTTCCCACTCTTATTGTGGGAAAAAATTCAAGGACTTTTAAGGACCTTTTTAAGAAAATTCAAGGACTTTTCTAGGACTTTTAAGGGCCTTTTTAAGAAAATTCAAGGACTTTTCCAGGACCTTTTCAGGAATTTTCAAGGACTTTTAAGGACCTTTTTAGGAAAATTCAAGAACTTTTCCAGGACTTTAAGAAAATTCAAGGACCATAAAATTACATATTTTAGACGTAAAAATGCATATGATAAATTTAAATCAAATTAATCATTTGCATTTTTATTTGTAAATAAGAAAATTGAAACGGATCTACAATTCTAATGATAAACTGTGTGCAATATTTTATCCATCTAGCTATTTAAGTTTGAGTTATTGTGTTCACATGAACACAAACTTCTCTGGCTCTGTGAAATTAAATAACATACATTTTGAAAACAAATTTCATTGTACAGAAAATCGGTTATAGGCATTTAAAAACAAATTATGTTCAAATATATTAGTTACTTTAAAAATACATTAGGATAATTACAGGACTATTTACTCGACAGAAATGCCCTCAAAAGGCCTGTACTGTTTTGTCAAATTAAGATGTCTATGAATATACAAAGACAGAAAAGATTGATGATTGACAGCAATCCCAAACGAACACCCTTCCTCTGAAGGAAGGAATGTTTGGAAGGATGGAATTTTCTAGACAAAACCAAAACTGGTTTTCTCTTCTGTCCCAAAAAATATAGGATTGACAAGTTGTTAATTTTTTAAGGATTTTTCAAGGACCCAAAGAAAAATCAAGTACTGTTCCAGGGCCCTGAGTAAGGCAAATAAAATTCAAGGACCGTGGGAACCCTGAATTACTCTCGTTACACCACTGGGCTAACACTAAATGAAACGAAATATTTAGAGAACGAATTTTACTAGGGAACACGAAAGAGGAGACATAAAATCCGGAATGTTTTCTGTTTGCTTTCATAAGAATCATTAAGAATTAATTTTAATTTGCATTCTGCACACTCAGTTTTCCCCGTCAGACGAAATCTGGCGGTCAAGCATGCAAATGAGAGACGGCCTCGAAGTTAGAATGCAAAGACGCCACACGGGCCCCGGGTGAACTTTTTTCACCCTTCACTCGAGGGGGATGGACCTCTCTTTTTCACTCTCTCATCTCTAAATGGGATCGCACCGCCAGCCCTCGGCCCTGACCTTTGGCACCCACGAATCCAGTTCTGCGCTCCTGCCCTTTCGAGGATGGGGGGGGGGGGGAGATAATTGCCCCGCAAAAATATGTAAATAGAACATGTACCACCTTACCATTGGTCAGTTTGATCGCAGGTTAGGTTTAAGGAGACATACCCTACTATGTTTTATTTTATGTTGTATCACTCGATGGGGAGGCTCCGTGTCACGAATACGCACGTTTTGTTAGCATTAAATGTTTGGACGAACTGCCAAATAATTTTTATTGAGCTTACTAGATATTTTCATTTTTTTTTCTGAATACGTTTTAGTGTGTATTAAAAAGTAATTAATCATCTCTTATTTTGTAAATTAATATATTTGTTTATATATTTATCAAAAAAAAAAAAATCTCGAGGAAAACAGAATAAAAAAACATTGTCCGAGATACACTATTTTCAATTTAAAAAATAATTTTATATTAAAATTAATGAATTTTAATGACATATCGCATTTATTCAACGAAGTAATTTTAAGCATACGTTACCACATGCGTCCTTAAAGTTTAATTACTGATAAGTTCGGGACACGGCATCTTCCATTGAGGTGCGAAAGGGGGATAATGAAAGTTTTTCTAGTAGAAGGGGGTGGTGTGGGAATAGAACGGCACCTCCTGGACGAAATGAAGAAGAATGACTGCATTTTACTGCTCTCGTAGGTTAAGGAGACCATGGTAAAGCCAGTTCAGGTCATTGATCTACCACAAATGTGTTAAAAGAAAGAATAGTTTGAAATTAGAAATATTTGAGAAATGGGGAAAAAAATCACTGGATCACAGAAAAAAGTTCGTTAAATAGAATGCACTTCGCTATTTGGGTTATTACGAAAATTCAAAACGTTCTTGGTTCCAAGAAAGTTCGCAAAATAAGGTTGTTAATAGTCCGACTGTAAGTCCATTTGGTGCAACACTTATTTTAACCCTTTCAGAGACCATTCATCAATTTTTAAACGTACAAGGTGGGCTATTTCGAAGTTCTCAACAAATGAATAAAGTTCTCTCGATGAAAGAAAATAGTTCCAATTTCTTATCTCAAACCGAAACAAAGTGTCTTGACTTTTTAATTAACTATCAATTAATAAAATTAATTAACAAAATGTCATCAATAAACTAAATGAGTTTCTTCTCTTAAACTAACCTCAACCCCAAAGTTATTTTATCATACCATTACTAGAAAAAATAGCCCTTGAAGGGTTAATAAGCAATACGTAACTT
>BGPR01000597.1:279143-298534 GCA_013235015.1 Araneus ventricosus | reverse complement strand
AACACTGCAACAAGAGTTTACTTTCACTTTCACCATTAATGAGTTTGAAAACGTATATATACTATTTCTTCTGAACTGTGTATATATTTTGGATATAATGTATTACAGAATTTTTCTTCAAACATCGTTTCATCATCTTTACTAAAAACAACATCAGAGACCATATTGTCTTCACAACAATTACGTATTCCAGAAGGTTTTAAATTCGTGACTTCAACGCACCACAACATGCCGTAAAGATAATAACATACCTCTAGCGCCATTCCGCGGATGAAAATCTCATATTTTCCGGGCGCCATCCTCGCCTACGCCCTGTTCATGGTGATATTGCATCTATGCCATTTGCGATGAGGGGGGCGAAAAATAGATAACACACCAGCGCCATCTCCCGGATGAAAACATATTTTCCGGGCGCCACTATCCTTCGCTACGCCCCGTTCATGGTGATATGACATGCTACTTTTGGCGATGAGGGGGCGAAAAATAGTAACACACCCCTAGCGCCAACCCCTGAATAAAAAAAATCATATTTTCCGGCGCCAATTACTCTCGCTACGCCACTGTTCATGGTACATGGTGATATTACATCTATGCCACTTTTGGCGATGAGGGGGCGAAAAAATAGTAACACACCCCTAGCGCCAATTACCCCGGAATGAAAAAAATCATATTTTCCGGACGCCAATTACTCTCGTTACGCCACTGTTCATGGTGACATAACGTTTATGCTACTTTTTACGATGAGGGGGCGAAAAAATAGTATACCCCGGGCGCCGTTCCCACAAGCCAGGGAACTGATAATGACGGGAAGGGGCGAAAAAATCCTTATATGACCCAGGTTCCACTTACCCCCGCTACGTGACTGAAGTCCACTAAAAGAAAGTTTTAAATAATGATGTAACCGAAACGGCCTCGCCACCGAAAGCGCCCCACCTTTCTTGTTGCATAATCGAGTGACATTTCAGCCAGTGAATGATTCATTTTCGCGTAGCAGAGAGCAGCAACAAGATACCGCTTCTCTCTCTCTTCCAAATAACAGGCGATCGAGGCAGTTGACAGCCCGTTCGCACGTGAAGCAAACGTGCAGGCGCGCGCCAAGGTCGAACAACAGAGAGCTCTGGTGCGACCTTCGGGCCCGCGCTTAGCAACAGGGGCAGGAGTGCGCATCCGATTGCGGACAAACGACGCATACCTGCACAGCACTCTTGCCGGCATCAAGGATAAAAGGGCGCATCACTTTTTTTTCCTGCCGTGTATGGCCTTTACATTGATTCGGGAAGCGTAGGAGAATCTCACAAACGTCAAGCTATACAGGAACTCCCGAACCTGCGGCCGAAGTCGAATTTACAGTCGGACCTCTATTTAACGAAGTCGCTAAATCCCGGAAAAAAATTCGTTATATGGAAAATTCGTGAAATAGAAATTCGCCTTTTAAAATACTTTAAACTTCACAAAACAGATTTTAAATTCATAAACACTTAATATTATTAACAAAGTAATTAATCGCACCTTTAATTTGTAAATTAACATCCATTTTTTTTTTATATATCCTACCCATCAAAAAGAAATCTGCGAGGAAAACAAGAATAAAACAAAACATTGTCCGGGAATACACTGTATTTTCAATTAAAAAATAATTTTATGTTAAAATTAATGAATTTTAGCATTTCATCATACGAAAGGTTTGTTGATTTCTGCATCATGATCATTTCCATCTTCGTCTTCATCGCAATTCATTGCTGTATTGTTTTTATTTTTCACACTGTCCACTTAAAAACTTCCTCATCCACATCTTCATCTTCATAGACACGTGCTTTTAAACGTTTTGAACAAGAATTCGATGAATCATAATTTTGTATCTTATCACGATTTTTTTATTATGGTTGATAAGCTGTTTGGAGGAATACCAAATTTTAAAGCAATATCCTTTTTTTTTCACGCCTTTATCCACCTCATCAAAAATTAAATTTTTTTTCTTTGATGCTCAAGCACTTTCGCTTTGACATTTTCCAGCTTCAAGGTCATTGATCACCATAAAATGTGTTAAAATGAAATGTTTAGAAATATTTTGAGAAATAGGGAGAGAAAAAAATATTGGATCACACGAAAAAGTTCGTCAAATAGAGAATGCACTTCGCTATTTGGAGGTTATTTTACGAAGAAATTCGCAAAATGTTCTTGGTTCCAATAAAAAGTTCGCAAAATAGAGGTCCGACTGTATATTGTTCAACACTAATTTTCATTCAACCAGGCAATAAATATAATCGGAGAACATAATGTGAAAAATACATAACAACCACGCTCTAAGGTAAGCAACCGTAAACGAAAATACAACCAGAAATGAGCAGTTAATGAAAATGACGTGAAAAGCTCTGCATTTTCAAAATCAGCATGATAATGTGTTAAAGAGCGAGCCCGCGGAGTAGAAATTGGATCTCGAGATTGTGATGAATCCCCGTGTTTTACACACACAACAGAATGCTGGAAGCATGCCTGTCTGTGAATACGATACGATAACTCAAAAACGGTTTGAACTACAAAGATGAAATAACAAACATGCCAAATTTGTACATTTCTATCCAATTTTGGAAGAAACCCGCCCGCGAGACGTTCCTGTTCTGATAACTAGAAAACACAAAGATCCACAGGGACAAATTTCGGCCGGGTTGCCATTTCGTGGGTCCAAAAACGCAACAAGTCAGATAAATGAAATTTGCTGTGAGATCTTGCGACCAAAATGGCATATTTGAATTAAATTTCGCACCCAATCGGTCGAAAGGAAGGCGACATAAACTCAGTTTTCTAAATTATAAATCTTTAAGTAAATAAATAAATAAATAAAATAGCTGGGAAGCACAAAAGCGAGCCATACTGTGCTACTGAGACACACACACTCGAACCTTGTGCCTATAACGGTTACCAGGTGCCTGTTGCGTCATTCCGGCACGTAAACCACTCGCGGGCTTGCCCCACCCCCCGGAGGTGTCGATTCTTATACTGTCCTACCGCCACGAGAAAAACCATGAACCGCAACATTTGGCAAACTAAGCGCACTTTGTTAGGCGAGGAATTCGTTTTTGACCGAAGTACAACGCGAAACGAGCCTTCCGCCGGTTCTATCTGAGTCAACTGAAATAAAGCCCTTTTCTTCACCCCCAAAATGCAGTGGAATATTCCGTTCCCATAACGACCGCCATCGGCAAGTCTGGTGTCTGGGGTTTTTCTCGTGGCGGTAGGACAGTAGTAAGAAATGAAGAGAAGGTATGAAAGCATAGCAGAAAGTCGAGGGGAGAACAGTCTCACTGGTAAAACAGACATTGTGTATTATCTAGCGATGTTCCAATCATGACAGCACGTTAAACAGTCGTAAATCTGCAATATTAGACGACACTTTATTTATTCTAATAAACAATTTTGGTAGTTCCGATAAGTAAACGAATCATACATGCGTCGTAGTAATTTCTTTTAAAACCCACGATGTGAGCTCTCAGATGGGTCCTGTAAACATTTTACTATCGAGATAGAATCTGTAAACACAATTTATAAATATAGATAAAATTGGAAAATAGTGTCGGAGTTTCGTTAGTAAAATTTCTAAAGGCTTGCTTAAAAGTTGTGTAAAAGTAAGGAGGTTGTTGCGACTTTTTCTGTAAAGGGAAAAACAAAACTGTTGTCCCCAGTCCGAGAGGATTTTTTTTTTTTTATCAAATTCAAACCGAACCTACACCTAGAGAAGTGTTGATTATTGTCCGGCTCTTAGCCATGTCTTAAATATTCTTTTTTTATTTTCGCGTGTGAATAATACTGGAAAGGACAGATTTATGATATCATCTTTGACTTGAAATCGACACAGAGGGCGTGATGCTACCTCTTTTCCTTAATTTTTATGTCACCTTCCTTCACTCGCACATCTGAAATTCAAATACAACAATTCTAGGGCCTTTTGCAGCCAATTAGCAACAGTCAATTACCGAAGAACTAATGCGTCTGTCAGAGATCTTTCCCTGCTGTAAAAATAACAACGCCTCGTGTTGTTTAACAACAAACCGCCTCGAACTAGCGAGCGAAAGTGCGCACTTCTTTTTTAGAGTCGGGTCTTTTCCTTCGATTATTTTAAGTGCACTGGAACGATAACACTGCTGCGCACGACGATGATCGGGCATACTTGAAATTCTGTCTGTGTAGCCTTTTGTCTCGTAAGCAAGCTCAGTTGGAGATCGGACTTGAAACTCACATCCATTTTAATTATATAACCACAGATATATTCCCTTCCTCCTTTTCCTTCGAGTTTTATCTTCCCGTTAGAAAAGTCCAGTACCTCGGTAAATTCAAACGGAAAAAATATTGTGTATATCATTTGCTAAGCATTTTCATTTAACTTGGCTTCTTTTTTCATGTTAGTAAAAATGGAATTTTGGAATCGATTTTAAATTCAATTCCCGACGAGCTTGGGACATGGAATTTTGTATTCTCGATGACAAACGGACTACTTCTCAATATTTTCAGATTTTAAATATCGCTTAAACGATTCATTTGATTAAAGTTTGATTCCATACGAGTGCCGTATGGAATCAAACTTGGGGAAAATTAATATCAAGATTCAATAATATCTATAACTATGAATTATAAATTAAAGAATAAACTATTTAACTATTTCAATAATTGTGATTAAAACCTTGCTTATGCTTCATGCTTGCTTGATTATGCTTTGTGAGAAAATTATAAATTAAAGAATAAACAGTAGAAAATAATTAAAATTCTACTTTTTAGCGTCTTCATAAGACTGTGTTGATAAAAACTTTTTATAAAATTATCTTCCGATTCCACTCGAGTAAACAAAGGACCATTTTTCAGCAGACGATATTTTTTGTTGGTTCTTTTTGTATGTCGCCAAACTCTGATATCAGAAATTGACAAATATCTGTACAAATAAAAATGAAACTATAAATAGTTTGTACGCCATAAAAATCTAAAGTATTCTATAGAATTTACTCAAATGTTGCTCACAAAGACAATGAAGGAAGGTTTGAGTGAAGGTTTCGCGACAATTAATTTGATAGTTCGCTTTTTATGAATTAACAACTATGTTCCCATTTAAAATTTATTAATTAAATTATTTTATCCCGCGTATTGAATGAAAATATTGTAAATATTTTAAATCATTTTGTTTATTTACCTCAGAGTTGACACTCTCGGTGCTTAATTAAATTATGTATCATTCTCTAAAAATTGATAACTTGCGGAAATAATTAGCTTTTGGTGAATTTAAAAAATCGTTTGGTACAATCTATAATTTTTCGTTCGTTCGTTCATAAACACTGAAGTTTAAGATAGGAAGATTTCATGCCAATTGATTAAATAGTTAATTTTTTATTAAAAAAAAAAGGACATGGATACATTTTCATTCCGAGCAATGGCAGGCATATTAGACAGAATGTAATAAGAACGAATTTTGAAAAACGAAAACAACGCTATTAGTATTAGAAGAAAAAGAATATGGAAACTCTTCTAGGATGGTACCATTTTTTTCTCTTTTTTTTCTGTTGACCGAATCAGATTGGCAATAATTTTAGTCCGTCTTTTGATGGCAATTTTCCTTTCTTTTTTGATTACAGATTGGAAAGAACTTTGGAATGAATAGGAGATAATAGCCTTTGTTGCTGAAAATCCCAAAAAAACCCCAATCAAATCAAATAGTATTAGAATACAGAATCTTGATTTAAATATCTTTCATCTGGCCTCTTTTCCCAATTGTAAATGCAGAGAATGAGAATAAACTGGCTAAACGAAATAGCAAACTGCTGATTTTCTTTCGCTTTTTTAAGTTTTTATGTGGATTGCCCCCCCCCCCTCCTGATTTGGAGGCGAGCCATTCTTCCTGAAACTTGTATCAAGAGTCTTTCAACCTGATGCTGAAAACGAAGCAATCGAGCCATTTATCCGAAATCCTTCAGAGAAAAAAAAACATACTCTTTAATTTAACATGACTTGCTTCATGTTTGTAAAGATATCATTTTGTACACCTGTGTGTTCTCAATGACAAACACTATTTTAATATTTTCAGACTTACTTATCAGCTAATTGATTCATTTAATTAAAATTCGATCCTAAACGATAGATGCTATCTAATAGTGAATTTGAGAAAAATAAAGACTAAAAAGTAGAAAATATTTAATTTTTTTTTAAATACTACTTTTTAGCATAATAATATGAGTGTGAATTTAAAACTGTTTTTATTAAATTTATTGCAACCAAAAGACACCAATTTTATCTGGCGTAAAAAGTGGCCAAAACAAATAATAATAGTAAGAATACCAATTTTCGTTATTATTTTATTATGCAAAAAAATCTGTCTTGTTAGACGGTGACTCTCAGTCCTTATTTCACAACATCCTAAGCACACCAGTACCCAATTATAAATGTGTTGCAAAATTATTCAGGCGGAAATTTGCTGTATTGCGAACAATAATATTCCCTCGAAAGAATCTGAATGCATCACTCTGACTCCCTTTCAAAATACTCAATTTAAAATTGTCGAGGCAAAACAAATGGATAGCATTTTACTTTTATTTTCCAAGATCTTTCAAAGCTATGTTAAAATATTTGACACGGTATTTGTGAAGATGAAAATGCTATTTTTAAAAACTAAATATGTTTTTCTTTTTACATTAAATTCCCTTACCGTTAAAAATATATTTTAAATAAGAATTAGAATATTATTTGCAGACGATCCTTTGGAAAAATTATAATCACCAAACGATTTTTAAAAAAACTCGATGAATAATAAATGCAATTTTTAAAATATCTATAAAACTTCATTATAGATCATTCATGGTAGTTCTAAAAATAAAATAATCTTTCCTACGCATGGAGGCATAGACTTTAATCAATAAATCATTAACTATTTCAATAATTGCGACTAAAACCTTGCTTATGCTTCATGCTTGCTTGATTATGCTTTGTGAGAAAAACCTGAAGGAATCTATTCAGTAAGCTTGTGTTTTTGTAGCGTACAAAAAAAAAATGGCATTTCTATAGCGCACACTCATTTTATGAATTTCACTTTCAATTATACAGATTACTGAATTAACAAGATTATTACATTTCTTGTAAAAAGCGGTTCAATGCGTGAAATACGGTAAAAAACTGTTGCGAGAGAATTTCTTGCGGAACAAAACGATACGATGAGAAATACAATGAGAAAAACTTGAAGAAAGGATGTGATGCAGCTTATTACATCTTTCAAACCGGATAGAACTTTTTCTCGTCATATTTTGAGAAACATTTGTTTCAATCACTCTCCCGAAGTTAGTGTGCCAGTCATCTGCGTTGCTCGGGTGGGACGCACCGTTGCTGTTGCCGGGCTGCGCTTCTATTGTTGTCTCGCGTGGGTTTCGTTTTTTGCCACCCTTTTTATGAAGATAAAAAAGCGTCTCGTCTTCCGATCGTGCTACCTGTTTCTACCTGGGTGTGTTATCTTTGATTTCAGACACCCGCCTACACTTTACTCGGACTTGGAAACAAGACAAGTTGAACATAGTGGGAGGGGGAGGGGAGTAGAGGAAGAGTTTCGTGCATATACTAACGCAACAGGGCGCGTTTTGTCCTTCGTAGATTACTGAAAAAAATGATTACGCAGTGGCGTAGCGAAGGGTCAGTGGCGCCCGGGTCACAATACGATTTTTTCGCCCCCCGGGTCACCAACAGTGATTTGGTTTGTGTAAACTGCGCCAGTGGCATGGTCTTTTTTCGCCCCCTCGTCGTCACTGACTTGAAAAAGTGACATAAATGCATTGTCGCCATGACCAGTGGCGTAGCGAGGGTCAGTGGCGCCCGGGTCATAATACGATTTTTTCGCCCCCGTCATCGTTATTGACTTAAAAAAGTGACCTAAATGCATTGTCGCCATGGCCAGTGGCGTAGCGAGAGAAAGTGGCGCCCAGATAACATGATTTTTTGCCTTCTCATCATATCTTATTTAAAAATGACACAAACGTAGTGACTCCATGGCGGCCCCTAATATCGGCCCCCGGGGCATCTGTACCCTCCTTTTCCCCCTTGGTCACTACGCCACTGCGATGACGCATTTCAATGTCTCTTTTCGGCGGAGGTGCCCACAGTTCGATACAGATCCACAATTTGGGAGATAAAAACTAAATTTCATGCAGCTAAGTACTTGCGTTTTGGAGTCATCGCTTTCACATGCATGCAGGGTCAAACCTGCGGACAGATTTGGACCAAAATGTGATCACAGACCTACAACTTTGACGGTAAAACCATACGCCAAGTTCCACCCATCCAGTCCGTTGCGTTTTTGAATTACCATGTTCACACGAACATGAACTGACGGACTTCCAAAATTTGATAGAAAGCTACAATTTTGGTGCAAAGCATACGAAATATCAGTCGTTCTAGTTCATACCGTTTTTTCTGTTGTATTCGCAGACAGGTTGACAAAATTCGATAAATGCCTTTTTCGCACTCGTGTAGGTATGCAATGTCGAAATTCATCAAAATCTTGAGTAAAAAAAATACAATTTTCAAGAAGAATCCTATTACAAGTTGTATTTTCCCCAGCAGGATTTCCCACAATTTTTTTTCCCCTTATTTCACAAAGTATTTCCGCACCCTCAAGTTTCCATATAAATATAATAACAAACTAGAAAAATGAAGCATTCGTTAATTATAAACAATAAGATCATCACTAAAATATTCCACTCCAGTTGGCTTCTTGAATTACGATCGTTGTAAGATCCCCCAAGATCATTAGCGACCAGTAACTTTTTCCCATGCCATGGGTCACTGAACAGAGCAGGTGTCTCGGCAGGAGGTCCAGCCTGTCTACAATGGACCTCTCTTTAAAACGCCGACAAAGAGAGACGGGAAGTCCAGCCTGTCACCGACGGACTACTCGTTAGTGGAAGAGATTGATAGGATCATTTAGCTCCAGCCTGAAAACCAGCTTGCGACAGGAAAGGGACTAAGAGGTAAGGAACCAATAATGGCTCGCTGAAATAGACTCCACCTACAAAATTGACGAGGATTCGTGGAGAGGCTTTTTGACCGCTCCCCCAGTGGGAGGGAGATGAGGGTTAAAAAGAAAGAGGATTTTGGAAGAGGACAGAAAACGAGCAAGGGCTCGTCGTTCTGGAGTGGTGACAACGAGAGACTGAGGACTGAAATCTCGAGTCCGGTCGACGGAAGGCCGACATTTTTCATTTAGGTCACTCGTAGAAGTGGGCCTGTTTTGGTTGTGTGCCAGAGTAGGCTGAAGAAAGCCTTAGCTGTCAAACACGTCACATGGCACACTAATATCGAATAAATTTGATAAAAGCCACTCGCCCTCAATATTGTTATCGTCTAGTAAGTGTAGGGTGAATGTAGTCCGACAAGTTGGATAAGGAAAAATGACGCTTCATTTCACAAATATTCTACAAAACGCGAAGCACAGGTGACAAGAAAAACAGCAATCGAACAAATTACCAACACGAGCAGATAGCAAATCTGCTAAAAATAATAGAAACAGCACTATAAATAGAGTTCAGCGCCTAACAGCTGACCAACTCGCACTACGAACAAGTCTCCAAAGAGATTATTATCGCTGAGCTAATCCGGTATTTATAGCCTTCCGTGACGACACATGGAATTCTCCAGAAAATTCTAGATCTCGGTTCCAATAAGAGATAGAGCCATAATTCTTGAATTTTCTAGAACCTTCATTTTTGCCCCCTCCCCCAGTTGCCAAGGTCGGGGGATCATCGGTCAGATAACTATTGAATATCTCTTTTTCTTATCACAAGACTAACATTGCAGGAAAAACGGTTTTACAGATCCGTAACAATATTTTCGACATCCTAAAATGAATTACGATGACGCCACTTCCAAACGCCAAAGTCCCACAGTTTCTGAATCTCTTTCTAAAGCATAATTACTGATATATAATTCTCCGTCGTCACACGCAAAAAAAAAATCTTCCCATTTTTTAATACCGAGTACCGAAAATGAGCGTCACCTGCAAGATACCACCCCCAGAGAGTGGATTCTATTATCACTCCCCATTAACGCGCCTCAACTCGAGTGAAGGGCTAATCAGAGCTCATTAGCGGAAGCAATTCAGTCATCTTCGCCCGCCAATGTCAACCGACTGCGAGTTGAACGCCATGGAGCAATAACAACTCGCACCTGCAGGCAGTTCGGAAACAAACAAACACGCTAATCGGTGGTCACGTGACAAGGCAAGGGGAATTTTTAGCGTTTGATATTTCCTCCATTCTAACAAATAAATAGTGAAGGTTTTTTTTAGTGCAGACAGGTACACATTTCCTACACTTATCGTAGTCCAATAGCTAATTTCTAAACCGTTACAGATAGACATACAGTTCCAATTGGAAAAATGCTTTAAATGCACGGAAGAATTATATTTGACTAGGGGGCTCTGCCCCCTGCTCGCTAAAGCTCGCCAACCCCCGGGAGGATTGCAGCGCAATCCTCCGGGGCTTGCTACGCAAACCCTGCTCGCTTCGCTCGCTACATGAAGACACTGGGTGTCCTAGCACAGTTGTTATAAAATCTTTATATATATAACACCCCCTACTCGCTCCGCTCACCGACACCGAAGAATCACGTGATTCTTTCGGGATCACTATGTGAAAACAGCTCGCTTCACACGCTTGCCGTAGTTATCCGTTTCTACTAGTATTAGAAAATTATAAGTACATTAATTAATAAAAGTAAATTTAAATTATTTGAAATTGCACGAACTCCTAAAATTAATTTTTCATCAGTTTCTACAATTAAAATCTTCTGGTAGCACAGATATATATGTAAATGTTACAAAGAAATTTGAAAGGTAATATTTATAATCCAAAGATGATTAAAAATCAAAATTATTTTCATCAATCAGAAATTTAAAACTTCTTGGCATACACTTTTGAGTATTTATTCAAAAGTTTATTTCAACATAACTTCATTCCACTAAAATTTTAAGTTTAAAACTGATAAGATATCCTTTTCCAAATCTTCAAAATAAATTTTTAAAAATTGCTTTTTCCACCAAAATTTCAAATATGCCCTCTTTGCAATGGAGTGTAATTCAGAAAAGCTATCCCACATGTATACATGCTTATTTCAACAATTATTTAGTCAAGAAAAATATAGTGTGTTTCTCAGTGCAGTCATTTGTGTTTTAAATCTCAGAAAATTCTTGATCGTCTCTTGTCGTAGAAAGATGTAAACCATCTTGGAACCTTTTAGCTAAAAAAGGACAGTTTAAAGAAAATAGTGGCTTGAAACATGTTCATATTTAAAACCCATAATTATTTACTTTTAGCCTTTTATAATTGATAAGATAGCTTTTTTCTCAAAAATTTCAAAAATCCTTGCTTTTTTAAGCAAAATTTTAAATATGCACTCTTTTTTATGAAATATTACACAGAAAAGCAAAAAGTATGCAACATTATCATTCACCATTAGCAGCATGTGGTAATTCTCTTCCAGTGAAAATATATATGTGCTAAAACAGTCCGTACAAACACGGTGGCAAAAAAAATCTAATCTCTCTCTATATATATATACGTTGCAAACAGTATGCAACTTTAATCATTCTCCGAGAGCAGTGTGCAAGAGAACTTTTCTGATGTATAATTAGTTCTCTTGTCTTTATTCTGTAATTTTTATTTTTACACATAGTAAATAGTGCACACAATTAGTATCACAAAAAAAAGTCTCTGGCTCCCTAAGCCTATCGGCGGCTTTCTGGCCGATCTTCACTGAAATCTTTCATCCAGGGATTCCCTTGCACGCTGCTCTCTTCTACGCAAATTTTATTCAAAACTTCGCAAAGAGTTAATTTTAAATAAATAAATTCAAAAAAGATTAACGACTTCTCCTGTAATCCGTAAGCGATTAGCTCGGTTAGCGAAATTCTTGGCGTCAGGGTTGAGATTGGTAAACAAACTGATCGTTGCCAACGGGGAGAAAGAAATAAAGGTCATTTTTTTGCGCCACGCATAAGCTTTTTATATAATATAGATGTTTCTTGAGTTACTAAATATACAGTCGGACCTCTATTTAACGAAGTCGCTAAATCCCGAAAAAAAGTTCGTTATATGGAAAATTCGCTAAATAGAGATTCACCTTTTAAAATACTTTAAACTACACAAAACAAATTTTAAATTCATAAAAACTAAAAAAAGTAATTAATCACACCTTTATTTTGTAAATTAATATATATTTATTTTATGTATTTTAACCGTCAAAATGAAATCTGCAAGGAAAACAAGAATAAAACAAAACATTGTTCGGGAATACACTGTATTTTCAATTTAAAAAAATAATTTTATATTAAAATTAATGAATTTTAGCATTTCATCATACGAAAGGTTTGTTGATTTCTGCATCATTATCATTTCCATCTTCGTCTTCATCGCAATTCATTGCTGTATTGTTTTTATTTTTCACACTGTCCACTTCAAAACTGCCTCATCCACATCTTCATAGACACGTGCTTTTAAACGTTTTGAACGAGAATTCGATGAATCATAATTTTGTATCTTATCACGATTTTTTTATCATTCTTGATAAGCTGTTTGGAGGAATACCAAATTTTTAAGCAATATCCTTTTTTTCACGCCTTTATCCACCTCATCAAAAATTAAATTTTTTTTCTTTGATGCTCAAGCACTTTCGCTTTGGCATTTTCCAGCTTCAAGGTCATTGATCACCATAAAATGTGAAAAGAGAAAGAATACGTTTGAAATGTTTAGAAATATTTTGAGAAATAGGGAGAAAAAAATATTGGACCACAAGAAAAAGTTCGTTAAATAGAGAATGCACTTCGCTATTTGGAGGTTATTTTACAAAGAAATTCGCAAAATGTTCTTGGTTCCAAGAAAAAGTTCGCAAAATAGAGGTTCGTTAAATAGAGGTCCGACTGTATTTCTAAAAATGTTACGAATCCTAATTTTTTATACATCTAAGTTAGCAGTGTTCAAGGCTGCCCCGCTTTCTGCCATAATATCACACTGTATATCTATCTATACTTATAAAAGGCAATGTGTGTTTGTGTGTGTGTGTTTGTCTGCGATGTCCAGACGAATCTATCGCACTTACAGCCATGAAATTTGGCGCGCAGGTAGTCGCAATGGTGACTGAATGCACCTCGAAGCCGAAATTTTATAATTTAATCTAGAAAATTTTTTATTTAATGTTTTGGTTGATTTTTCGCACTAATTTCTCAATAGAATGGTTGCGAATAATTGCACGACAAAAATAGATACACCATCGGAAAGAGCATGCGATTTCCGTTCTAATGAAGTTAGTTTTGAATTTCTAACGTAATTTACTGAATTTTGAGAATTTTTTAAAAAATAATCAGTTTTGCCATCTAAATGGTATTTTTGTTTTTAAATTTGTTGCATCCGACTTTCTAATAACACTATTATTTTCAATTTTTCTCAGCTTATAACTAGAACGGTTCTGTCGGATTTAAAACAAGAACGGTTAAAATATCTTTTCCCGTTTTTTTTTAATTAATTTTTTTCTGGGCAGATGAAAGTTATTTTTCTCGAGTCAGTTTTCTCCCGTTTTCCTTCCATTCTTCGTAACCACGTGCCGTAATAACCCCTTCGCTTTCAGCGAGATTTTGCAGCACGTCTGTAGTCGCGTCGAGAGATCATGCTTTTAATTTGTTTGTTTTTATACTTTTTGAAAGCTGTTATCTTTAGCTGCCTGTACTTTCGCTGAAACTGAAAAAAAAAAGAAATATGACCTCAAGGAGTATTTACATAATTGACTTTAAAGTTTAAACCTGAAGCTGAAGATTGTGGGCTTTTTTTTAAAAAAATTGTTGAAATTCATGATGTCACCTGCAACGCCGTGAAGCTATTGCTAGTATATATATATATAAATCTTTAAATAATATATCTGTTAAAACAACATATACAAAATTCGAGTCCCTATCGCACAAACACGGGCCACGAGCATACCTAAATATTATCGGTCCATTTAGCCTAAAATAATAATCAGATAAACAAGTAATTAAAAAAAAAATTTTAAGTCAATTCCTACTTAGGTCAACAGAGAAAAATAAAAAAAATAAAAAATTGAAAAAACTATATTAACATCAAGTGTCATCCACTAGAAGTTAAAAAAAATGTATTTGAACTTGAGTGGATGAATAAAAAGTATTTTATTAACGATTGAAAATTTGAACAAGACCTATAAATATATATAGGGAGAGTGTGAACTAATAGTAGGAATTGAAAAAAGAAGAAAAATCCTTCACTTACCTCTATCACTATATAGAGACTTCTCGGGGTATCCTGAAAAATAGAAAGAAAATTTGTTATTTCACAATAAAAAAACAGTTATCACTATTTTAAAGTTTTATTACAAGTAAAGGGAAATTAGAAAATATTGCTCAGCTGAAAAAGAAATCTGAACGAAAACTGAAAAAGATCAACATTTAGGAAATCCATTGAAATGAAACGATTAAATGCTACTCTTCATGGTTAAAAATGTTGACAATTAACACCACATTGATTTAAACTGCAGCCAGGGCCCTTCACACATAAGATAATGAGATATATTGGGAAATAAAAACCTTGCTCCATTGGCTGATGGTCGACACTTTGCCATCATCAAATAATTACTGTTATGCAAAGCTCATCCAGAAAGTCAGTACCGTTTGGATATTAAAAAACATCAGTACTTTGTTTTCATTGGTATTTTATTACAAATCTACACACCTTAAACTACTTTTCGACATATTCACCATGCAAATTAAGGCATGTGTCATATACTGGCACTGTTAAATGCAACATACCCGCTTCGTAAAACTCGCTGTGGACATTTTCGCTTCCTTCTTTAAACATCCTAACCCACTTTCACACCATACCTTCACTCATCGCGTTCTCTCCGTAATTTTCACTTATTTGACGATAAAGTTCACAAGGTCGAACATTTCTCGCATTCAAAAACTTGATAACAGCTCTTATTTCACAGCTGGCGGGCCTTTCGATTGTTTTAAACACGATTACCGACAAACAATGACTTCAAATGTTAACGTAAACAAACAAAATGGCTAGGCTAATTCGATCTCGAGTTGAAGGATGTAACTACGCATGCGCGACCTTCGTGCTGTCAGATGCGCGGGAGGTATGCGCAAACGGTACTTACTTTCTGGATGAGTTTAATATAAAGGTTCATATTGAATTCTATTATATTAAACTCCTTTTTCAAATTTATGAATCGCACTTCACTTCAGTCAGTTTCCGGATTTGAATGAGAGGGAATCGAGTAAAACGATTTCCCGGCCATTCAAAATTAATAAAAACTATCATTTATCCCGATTTGTTTCAGGTTTGTAACTACGGAATTTTGTAACTTTGTACACACGAGTGCTCCCGATGACAATACACTATTTTAATATTTCTCTAAACTTAATGATTAGTTGGGTTTATTAATTTAATCATTTTGGATTCTGTATAAAGTTGATTTCATATAATTTATAATACTGAACTACAAATTAAAAATTAAAAAGTCGAAAATAATTAAAATAAAAAAATTCTACTTTTTAATAAACTAATAAAAGAGTGACTTTTTAAATGTTTTTATTAAACTTATTTTCAAAATTATTCTGTTAAAAATACAGTGGAGTCTACCTATAACGAAATCGCTTGGTTCCAGTTGAAAAATTCGCTATAGAGAAAATTTCGTTATACGAAGATTAGAGATTTTTGCAGTTATTTAAGTAAATGTTACAAACCTTTTACTATGTGCGATAAGTTTAAAAATATTTAATTATGACTTTCAATTAAAAATGAAGTAATATTTATTATAAATTTGTTACAATTATACTAATTTTTATTGTATAAACAAAATGCTCAAAAGTGAAGACAATTCACCAATTTAGAGAATAATATGTACTAGTACGGATAAACGTAAAATGCGTATTATCACATCCATTTGCTGTTTCCACCCCGATTCTTGGAATCTTGACCCGTAGAAATGTTGCTCCCTCTGTAGAAACCCACGTCCCCACAACTGCATTACCCTTCACATAGCATTCTATTGTTACGTGTTATCGCTGGAATGAACAATGCGAGTGGTTCCAGAAACAGGCACTTGTGAACGACTTGTTTGCACAGAAATTAGCAACTTTCTTCAAAAATGACAAAAATCGAAAAGATAAAGGTCTGAAAAAATTCGTTATAGGGAGACAACCACTTCGTTATATGGAGAATATTTTGAATGTTATTTAACATTCCGACTAAAAATTTCGTTATAGGGAGAAATTCGCTGTAGGGAGACTTCGTTGTAGGGAGACTCTACTGTATTTACATTGGTTAGGAGAAAAACATAACTCAATTCCCGGAAACTCCACTTATTACAAAGATTGATAATAAACCCTGGATGCAAATAATCGAAGGGAAAATTGATCGATAAGGATTTACATACAAAGATTGAATAAAAAACCCACATGCAACGAATGATTTACATCACAATCAGTGCTACGCAACCAAATTCTGAAAATAATTCATAAGGGAGGCTTTCTCGGAAGACGCCGAAGTGGTCTGTCGGAAACAAGAGAGATTTCACTCACCCCGGTGATAGAGCAATCACGGACGTGAGCGGACAATAACTCTCGCATCATCAAAGTCACCTCGCCACCATCGGGTGAATAGCATAATAGCCCGCGATTCCTCCCAGAGACGAGAGATTCGAACGCACAGGGATGACGCAACGAAGACGCGGGCACCCTTCCAGAAGCTGTGTCGACGACAGCACTTCCCAGCTATTTTTACTTTCTCGTATACGAGGTATACAAAGAGAAAGTATTGTAATCGTCAAAAAATTCGAACTACAGATTTTGACGAATCCCCACGTTTTAGACCTCCCTGAGTCCGAAAAACACAATCTTGGAATTGTGTCTGTCTGTGAACACGATAACTCGAAAACTATGAGAGCTATGTAGGTTTCTGTCAAATTTTAAACAAAATCCGTCAGCGGGAAGTCTGTCTGTATGTCCGCGGTCATGCGAACGCTATAACTCAAAAACTTGAATAGCTAGATGGATAAAATTTCATACACGGTATTATCGTCATAAATGTAGGTCCGTATAAAATTTTGGGCCAAATCCGTCAACGGGTTGACTGTCTGTCGGTCTGTATAATCGCATACTTGTATCTCATAAGCCCTTTGGCTTAGATAAATAAAACTTGACATAACATTAATTAGCTATCTGTGCCCAATCTCCATCTCAATCGGTTGAAAAACAGCTGTTCAAATTGCATATTTAGTTCAAAATGCACATTACGACTGTGTGTTGGCGAGCGTTTCACTTATTTTACTCAAGTGAGTATGGTTGGCGTTTGACCTTAGCTGAAATTGAAGCGAGCCGCAAACACACGCTTCGGAAATTATGGCAAACCCCAAAACGAAACTTCTTTGATATTCTCCAGATGGACTCCTGTGATTAACCAGCGGTGTAGTGAAATGTTGTGCGATATCTATAGTAATGGTATAGATAGTAAGATTTCGTGCTCAAAAACGTTAAATAAAGTAGTGATACCTCAGCGTGCGTAAAAATTGCGAACATTATGACATTCTCCAGATGGATGCCTGTGATTAACCACAGGTACGGTGAAATCTTGTGTGATATCTATAGTAAGATTTCGTACTCAAAAACGTTAAATAAAGTAGTGATACCTCAGCGCGCGTAAAAATTGCGAACATACGCAATTTTTTTGCAAAATATTAAGTCTTTTGGAATTCATAAATTTAATATGTTTCATTGTAAATCACCATTCATAATTTTTTTTTTTTTCAAAATAACCAGGCCTTGGGTAAATACCCAAAAATATTTACCTACCAACTGGGTATTTACCCACCCCACATTACTAGTCGTATGCGAGGAAGTTTCGGGGAGGTCACTCCCGCTGGTTACTTTCTCATATACGAAATATACAAAGATAAAGTATTGTGATCGTCAAAAAATTCGAACTCGAGATTTTGACGAATCTCCCCGTTTTAGACCTCCACGAGTCCGAAAAAACCAATTTTGGAATTGTGTCTGTCTGTGAACACGATAACTCACGGCTGAGGTATAAAAAGTTTTGTATCGGACGAATGTCAAATCTTATGGCTTATGTAAGCCAAAACAATTTAACTTTACAGACTTTACTCGCCAGACAATAAGAATCATAAAGAACACTACAGAACTTTCGATAATTTAACAAAAAACACAATGAAATAACTAGCAAAAACATGTTTTGGATCGTGTCAACGCTGCAAATACGAGTGGAATGATTACAAAAGTGGGAAACTTTCGAGCCTGTCAAAAACCAGGAAAAAATGTTGTCACTTTTTACTTTCTCGTATACGAGGTATACAGAGAGAAAGTATTGTAATCGTCAAAAAATTCGAACTCAAGATTTTGACGAATCCCCACGTTTCAGACCTTCCTGAGACCGAAAAACACAATTTTGGAATTATGTGTGTCTCTCTGTCTTTTAACACGATAACTCGAAAACTTAGAGCTACGGGTATGAAATTTGGTACGTGGTCTTTAGCATAATTTGTAGGTTTCTATCAAATTTTGGACAAAATCCGTCCATGGAAAGCCTGTCTGTCCGCGTTCATGTGAACACTATAACTCAAAAACTTGAACATTTAGAACAAACCGAATGCAAGAAGTTGCAATGCACGCGTTCGTCACAAACGACACCTCATAACGTCAAACCGGGTTCACTGAGCAAAGACAACAAAGGAGCTGAGCAGTAAAACAGGGACATAAAACTGAAAATGTTTCACGCAACGCAGGAAAGGCAAACAATTTTTAAGGCCGCTTCGCACCGACCTGAATTTAATGTTCCTCGAACATAAATCAATAGGATAAAAATAAAGAGCCAAGAACACGAAAACAAAATACACCGTAAAATAGCAGAGAGGAGACCAAAAGTGTTTACCAAAAATCAGATTAGATTTACTTCAGTGGCAACTGTTTAAAAATAAAGATCAGATCATCCTTCGCCAGATGATCACGAAGTGAACAACACGATCACAGTTTTATACATCCCCAAAAACACGTTCTTGGAAGTATGTCTGCGACCCTGTCTTTTTATCTGTGATCAAGATAACTCGAAAATTGTTCGAACTATACCAGAGGGTCCCAAACATATGGGTACACGTACACATAGGGTACGCGGAGGACCATTTGGGGGTACACGAAATCAAAGTTGGTAATGGCGGAAACAAGAAAACATAATGGAATAATAAAGTTACAGAATTTTGATTTCCCAAGTTAATACTTGCTATTTAATAACTATACTATTTGAAAAGTGTATTAATACAGAGTGTAATTTTTAGCCATCATTATAAGTTAATGCGAT
>BGPR01000597.1:247804-274143 GCA_013235015.1 Araneus ventricosus | reverse complement strand
TGTGCGAAAAAAAATGCCATCTATGTGACGTCAATGGATGAATCAGACGCGTCATGCGAATGAGTGGCGAGACGCCATAAACAAATCATTCAGGAACGAAATGTCACACGACACATTAAGACGTCCCAAGAATTCGCATCATCACGTATTTCGAAACCACAATAAATCATTCAATCGGATAAACAGATTCACTTGGACACCGAACTTATCTTCTTTGAATGTTAGAATACAGTGCGTTAATTTTTAATCCAACAGCGCGTTATTATTATTAATATTTTTATCACTTTAAGTCAATAAAATAAAATCGGAGGAAAATTTTATTTTCACTTTTTCGTATACAAATTTTCGTACAAATTCAAAGAGATGCGTATGTATTAAAACTTAGCAATATTTATTTTCTAGCAAGCTCCACTAATGCATGCACAGAGATTAATTACTTCCAGTACGCAAGTAAAAACCACGTAAAAAATCAATTTCAAAGAGATGCGTACCGATTTTCCGCTCTTGGACGGCTCAAGGACAAACTGACGTAATTCGCTCCATAGCTTTCACGTGCACAGAAGATCGCTTCCAGTACACATGCGCGTGGAGATGACGGATGCTTTTCAAAAGTAAATTATACAGACCGACTGACAGTCAACCCTTTGACGGATTTAGCTCAAAATTTGATACGGACCTACATTCATGACGTTAAAACTGTGTACCACAATTTATCCATCTAGCTATTCAAGTTTCTGAGTTATAGTGTTCACATGAACGTGGACAGACACACGAACTTGCCGTCGACGGATTTTGTCCAAAATTTGACAGAAACCTACAAATTTTGTGTAAAGACCACATACCAAATTTCGTCCCCGTAGCTCAAATAGTTTTCGAGTTATCGTGTTCACAGACAGACATAATTCCAAAATTGTGTTTTTCGGACTCAGGGAGGTCTAAAACCTGGAGATTCGTCAAAATCTCGAATTCTGATTTTTGCCGATTACAATACTTTCTCTTTGAAGTATACGAGAAAGTAAAAAGGTTGGGAACCACTACTCTAGAGGAAATCGTTACAGGCATGGGTTTGCGTTTTGAAGGCGGAGGGGGGGGGGGGGGTATTTGTAGTAGGGGATCGAGGTGAACAACCTGCGTAGATGGATGAGCTGAAATATGGAATGGAATGGAGGTGATCGCGAATGACCGGCTTAACGAAGGGTGAAATTCGTAAATGAGGGAAGGGGAGCGATTCCTGAAGAGTAGGCAAACATTGGTTTAACGAATTTAATAAATATTTAGCAATAAATATAAAAACATGATATAACATTAAACCTTTTTCTAAGAAATGGCAGAGTTCAAGAAAGCGAATTCTATAAATTCTGCGATCGATATCAACATCAAAATAATATCTTTAACGCTTTATCTATCCCAAACAAGCTAAAAACAGATCTCGCGATAGCACGAACCTCTATCTCGGACATATGTGGCCGACGCAGTTTTCTCTTCTTTGTTTACAAAACATTTCCACACTCAGAGTGGCAACGAGAGAGAGAGACAGATGGTCCCAGCACGGGGAAACACTTTTTATGTTTTCAAACAGAAGTGCAGAATGTGCAGGCAGGCGCAAGGACATCGACACCGATACATTCCAAAGATTAAAGTCGATTAAATCCGGAAAAGAAACTTCGGGAATTATATCTGCGAATTGTTTACATCATTAGAGCTGATAAAGTGTTTACAAACTTTTTTGACACCTTTGGTACAGAAAAAAAATGAGAAAATCCTGGACTTTTACCGTAAATGCTTTCACCTTTGTATACTGTGACGCGGGAATTAAAGTCCGCCTGTGACTTCAAATATGGAGTGTACGTCAGCTATTTCGACAGCAATTTATCGGTGCGAAGGTATATTTCGCAAGTTCTAATCAGCGAGCTCCATTTTTACTTTCTCGTATACGAAGTATACAAAGAGAAAGTATTGTAATCGTCAAAAAATTCGAACTCGAGATTTTGACGAATCTCCACGTTTTAGACCTCCCCGAGTTCGAAAAACACAATTTCGGAATTATGTGTGTTTGTGAACACAATAACTCGAAAACTATTAGAGATACAGGGATGAAATTTGGTATGTGAACTTGACACATAATTTGTAGGTTTCTATCAAATTTTGGACAAAATCCGTCAAAGGGAAGTCTGTCTGTCTGTCCGAGGTCATGGGAACACTATAACTCAAAAACTTGAATAGCTAGATGAATAAAATTTGGTACACGGTTTTATCATCATGAATCTAGGTCCGTATAAAATTTTGGGCCAAATCCATCAAAGGGTTGACTGTCTGTCGGTCCGTATAATTTACTTTTAAAGAGAATTCGTGACCTCCACGCGCATGCGTACTGGCAGAACGGAGAGGAACTTCATTACGGAGTAGCGAATTACGTTAGTTTGTCCTTGGCCGGTAAGAGAGGAAAATCGTTACGCATCTCTTTGAATTTCATTCTTTGCCTAGATATTTTTCAATCACTGTAATGAAAAACCTTCCGATAGTCATTGGATTCTGGGTAACAGTAGGTTCGAATTTTTTTAGCCACGCGGGGAAAGGGGAAACGGCACCTTTTTGGGGAAGTATACGAGAAAGTTTAGGGGAGAGTACTCCCGCTGGTTCAGAGATATAACCAAGATTTAAGCTCAGCATATGCAGCAATAATATAAGCATATGTATCGGTGCGATGGTCTATTTCGCAAGTCCTAATCAGCGAGCTCCATTTTTAATAAGATAGAAGATTCAAACCGCAATAAGTAAAAATATCACTTAGGCAAAGTGCCTCGATAAGAAGCGAGGACGACGACAAAAAACTTGGAATCATCATTAACTCAACCTTATCTGCTTCCTTGTGTAAGAAAAAGTGTTCTACATACGGAAGTAGTTCGTGAAATATGCACGAGAACAGATAGAGGAGGAAAAATGACTTGAAGAATCTCGTTTGAGAAAGATATTGAAAATGTTTCTTTCGTCATTGCAGTTCGTCATAAAATTCTGATCTCTTCACTGCTGATATTTTCCATTATTTTAGCACTAATTCACTTTTGCCTCACAATATTCCAGTGGAACTGGGCTGTTTCGAACGGACCGTACCGACCAGAAAAGTAAGGCACTCACGATGATGCTCAGAACTCACAAATAATTTGCTATTTCCATCCCCCCCCCTCCGAATGGAACTCAGTGGTATAGAAAATTCACTAATCAGGCCAGGGTTTGAAACTTAAATCATCTACAATTACATGTTTTTAGAACTTCGATGAACTACTGTATATATATATAAGGTTGTGTGTGTGTATATATAAGGCTGTAACAGTGGCGAATCCGGGGGGGGGGCTATCGGGCTACAGTCCCCCCAGAGCCAAGCCAGAATTCTTGATTTAATTTAACATCATTACAAATGTTTTTTCTTAATCTCTCTTTTAAAAAACAATAAAAACGTTTCAACATTGCTTTCTAGCTTGAAAGGCTCAAAAATTTTGCTACTTTTGTAGTCATTCCAGTTGTACTTGTAGCATTGACGCGGTCGAAGACATTTTTTGGCTAGTTATTTCATCGTAATTTTTATTAAATTATCGAAAGCATTGTATTGTTCTTTATGATTCTTATTGTCAGGTGAGTAAAGTCTGTAAAGTTGAAGAGTTTTGGTTTACTTTAGCCTTGAAGTTTGACATTCATCACGACGATACAAAGTTTTTATGACCTCCGCCCCCCCCCCCCAGACCGGAATCCTAGATTCGTCACAGCCTGTAATGCCAGTGCCCATCTCAAAAGTCGCGGATTTAGACTCGAAGTATTTTTGAGCCAAACTAAACGTTTTAATGTTAATTTAGTATGCACGTCTTTAGAAACTCGCGATTTTCTAATAACTTGATCAAATTATATCACTGGTGACTCTTAAATATTTGGTCGAAGTATTCACTAAAATGCAAGCACAAGTCTAAGTGGCCCAGTTTTTAAAGCACTAATGTTCTGGCCCGTTAGGTCCCGGGTTCTGGGCTGGGCTTTGTTCATGCTTTATACTCTTTGTGTTAGCTGCGTCGGAGCGGGAAATAATAAAACATAATTTAGTTCTTCGTATTTGAGTAGAGCCGCCTTTTAGTTGGCTGGTTGGTTGGATTTTTCGGCGCAAGAGCCATTACGCTGACAATACCGCGCCAAACTACATTGTAAATTTGTGTCAAGATAAAAGCATATATATGTACAAAAAACTATGGAAATTTTTTTTCATTAAAACTAAAAAATGTTCATATAAGAGAATAAAACCCAACTGACCACAGGAAAGATAAAAAATGGGCATAAGGAGTCGTTCCAAGTAACACAGACACAGAAATTGTGGTAGTTTTAAAAAAAGTGCAATCGTCGGGAATTAAAATTGGGACATTCAGACAGTATATGATACACATACATAGCACTGCCATATTGTGAGCACATTGGTGTGTGCTCTCGAAGCAGCAACTGACAATGTAATATAATCCTATGCGTAGTCGAGTCAAAAGAGTATCTGCTTCTCTTTTTTTTTTCAAGAAGGCCAGAAGAGCCTTGAAGAAATATTCCGCTGTTATTATACCAAGTACTTCAAGACGAATGTCGGGACAAGTAACACGAGCTTGCCCCCGCCCGCATTGCTTTCTTCTAACATTGAGAGCTGTTGGTCTAAACATTGTTAACAATCCCGGGCCGATCCGTGGCGTCTCCTTCTCAGAGGAAACGCAAGGTGTCCGCGGCCGGGACGGATGTCAAGGTCGAATCCATTGTTGTGCGAGGTGAGTGGGCGCATCCGGTGATAGGGGCTCCATTCCGACGCGGCCAGGCGCATCGACGGCCGTCTTACAAGTGTCAACAAAGCACTGCGATACACGTTTCAACAACCAACGTCCATTCAGATCGTTTTTCACTGTCTCGTATACGAAGAATGAAAAGAGAAAGTATTGTAATCGTCAAAAAATTCGAACTCCAGATGTTGATGAATCTCCACGTTTTAGACCTTCCGAAAAACACAATTTTGGAATTATGTCTGTCTGCGAGCACGACGACTCAAAGACTATTGGAGCTAGGGCGATGTAATTTGGCATGTGATTTTTACACATAATTTGTAGGTCTCTTATCATATTTTGGACAAAATCCGTCTGCATGAGATCTGTCTGTAAGCTCCTATGAATGCGAGCACGATAATCAGAAACTCAAATAGCTAGATGCATGAAATTTAGCATATGGTTTTATCATCCATATTGCAGATCCACATTGTCAAGTTTTAGACAAAATCTATCAAAAGGTCCGACTGACTGTCTGTGAACGCGATATGTTGGAAAAGCAACAGCAATCAGTTTCAGTATGCGATTTTGACATGACAATTGTAAAATTGCAATGGTTGCAAATTTGCGACGACTCGAATTTTGGACTTCGAATTTCCTTTCAATCCCCCACTATCAACACCGAAAGATGTTTGAAAAGATACTACTTGAAATATTAACATCAGTTCATTCTCACGATATGTCAATAACAGATATTCAAAGCAATCTATCCGGAAAAAAACGTTCACAATAAGTTAAGTCACTCGTCAGGAAATCCACCACTCTATTAATGAATGAATGGGCATTGCCATCATATTGTATGTTCTCGGATTCCGAAACCTCCGCGCTTTTGCGCATGCGCCAAACGCAGTTATTTTCACCAAAATAGGAGGAAAGTGAAAAATGGAGGAGAAGAAGTTTACATTTTACTTAGCACGACTATTTTATAGCAACGGATTCGGAAACCTTAGCGCATGCGCCAGGCGGAGTTACTTTCATCAAAATAGGGGGGGGGGAATGAAGAATGGAAGGGTGATATTTGCATTTTACTGAGCGTGATCTAACAAAGAACTCCGGAAATGCGCTCATATGACTCATTGCCTGTCACCCCTCTTTCCGGAGTAAAATCGTCCAAAAATGTTAGTTTCGGAATATTGAAACAATCAGTACGCCTTTTTAATTTAACCCTTTGCACTCCGAAAGATAATAAGATGCATAATTACACACGTGTGAGTGTAAGGATTGATTGAGCGCTTTAGGAAGCTGAAAAATATTGTTATTAATTTGTTTCAATTCCTGAAAATTAATCTGCGTGTTTTTGCTATTGCATAATAACATAAATATAAAACAAAAGTAAAAAGAGAGTATAGATAAGAAACAAAAGATTTAAACAATAACAATACACCTTTTTGAGCGCTCAACGCAACAGCATCAAGTGATTGCATCAACAGTAAATTACAACGATTAACATTAAAAAAACATAAAATATAATTTAGAATGTAAAAGAAAAATAATCAAATTGGAAGGAATGAATGAGAACTTGAACGACGAACTTTCTCGAAGACGACTCGCCATTGAAGTTCTAAAAATGGACAAAATTTTCTGTCAAAGGTAAGATTATAAACCAAAAATATTTGATTTTCGACTTGATTTCTCAAAATGTTTCTTGCATTGAGGTCGGACAAAATTCAGGCCACAAGGGGTATATTTATTGTTTAAATCTTTTGTTTCTCATCTATACTCTTTTTCTACTTTTGTTTTATCTTGTATATTAAAATCCGAAGGTGAACAAACGTATGCCCGGTTATCTTCTCACGAACCGTTTAATGGAGAAGCGCACGGAAAATACCAAAAGATGGGGAATAATCCAAGGAATCCATTTAAATTCCGAAATTTTAATTAGTAAAAAAGATATTAATTAAAAACTAATTTATAAAATACTTTTCATTGTTACAGCGCAATTGAAACCGTTTTCATTGTTTAAACAAATATTTAATTGCGTGTTTCTGTTTCATTGTTGAAAACTCCAACAATGCAACATGGATGGCGTTTTGTGCGGGTTTTGGTAATTGATATAAAGAAACAGAGTGAATTAAATCGCTCAAATAGGGTTTTTACTAAAACAAATTTCCGTGAGATTTAACTTTGAGATTTCATGTATGTAGTGCATCTTGCTTCATGCGTTTATTAACTGGACGCGGGCAAATGAAAAAATATGTATCCCCAGCAACGCTGGTCATGTGACCTCACTTCTCTCCGCCAGAGAATGATGCATTATTCGAGATAGCCCATGCAACGACGGGCCATGCAGTAGGACTGTGCCGATTTTCGATGCATCGGAAAATATCGATGTTATGCAATCATCGCCGTTCCGATGTTTATATTGTCGTTTTTTTCGAAGCATCGGAAATTCCGATTTACCCGCGATGTGTACGATGTTTCCCGATGCATCGTAGACATCGATGTCCACACGCGCTGCGAAGAGCAATTGTTCCCGATCGCGCATCGATGACCGCAAGCGCGAGGCATTTCCCCGATCATCAGTGATTGCCGTGGCGTATCTTTCCCCATGTTTCTTCCATCGTGACTCATCAAGCCGAGACATACGTTGCGAAGTGCGGATCGCTGTGCTGACACGATGAATCCCGATGTGACCACGAATGAAAACGATGAAAATAACTCATCGCGAGAATTGAGGAAGCGAAGTGTTTCGTCTGTTGTAGAATCTCTCAGTCATCGAAACGTGCATTAGCCTTGCGCTTTCTGCTAATCGTGTAAATTCTCCGATGTTGTTTTAAGTACAAGGGTATAATTATCAATCCTGCCGTTCATCGTTTGTTTGGTTGAAGAGAAGATCGTATTAATTGTTTTTAATATACGATTTATTGTTGATAACTAGACAAATTTATAGTATTTTTTGACACTTTATTTGTTAGGTAACTAAGGATTGAGTTTATTATAAGCATATAAATGCCTTAATCAACCACTCAAAAGTGTAAGAATGCAAAATTAGGCAATAGTAAGTGCGAAACATCGCGATGTATCGAAATATCGTGATGTTAGAGTGGCGATACATCGCGATGCTAAAACTTTAACATCGCCCAGTCCTACCATGCAGCTAGTATTTATATTATTTGTTTCTGTATTATATTAGAAATAGCTGCATATGCGCCTTACTATATAATACAAAAGAGTTAATTAATTTATGACTAATTAATTTATAGTTATCATCTTTCTTAAATTTTGTTAATTATAACTGTTATTTGCTATTGTATGGTTTTTGTAATAAGCGCTATTCTACGAGAATGTGAAAAAGATGCACCATTCAGAATGTCGAGTGGGACTCGACAGAAGGATTAAGATTTTTGACTCGCAGCTTCATAACCGCGATGCTCTCGAATAAAGGAAAGACAGAAATGCGGAATTTTCCCGCGCTCGCGACTTCCAAGAAAACCTGAGCAAGCAAGAAGCATCGTTCGCTATCAATGAACTTGTTTTCCTGCAGCGAAAGAGGAGGTGAATGTTCAAACAGCTGCCGAAATGCGCAGTTCGGTTTCTGCTCCGCACAGCAACAGACGCACGCAGCAACACTTCTGGAGTCAATATTTTCCTGCACTGGGTCACTGGGAGATTCTCAGACAATCGGGGACGACACGATAAAAAAAGAGCTCATTAACATGTAAATAAAAACCTCATTTCGATAAAGAAGGCACACTCGAGGAAGTTTGTTTTTCGAGCAAAGGTGAAAGATAGCGAATTTAATCCATTTTAACCTTTGCTTTCTGCGGACTCGCGCATACTTCAGACTCGGGGAAAGGGTTTATCGAAAACACTCTCCGAGAGAACAACAATGTTACATAAATCACTCACGTCTTAAGAACTCTGTGCGCGTTCAACTTGCAGGAAATGGAATGCTAATTTTAACCGCTTCAGTTAAAAGACCGAGGATACTCGTGCATCGAATGATCCCATTTTTAGTCTTCAAACTAAAATTTAGTCATTAATTAGCTTTATAATTTTGCACAAAGATTACTTAGAATCCATAAACATCTCAAGTATTCTATGCCTTCCGAGATGAATGAAAACGACAGCCCCTTTCGAAAACAGAAGGGGTCATCTTATTAGATAGCAAAGAAAATAATTCAGTTAAGGGATTAATTATTTTCACTTATCCCATATGCATATCCCAAATACTGTAGAGGTCAAAAATTCGACTCCCAGGTTTTGATGAATTCAACTATTTTAATTCCAAGTTCGGGGGGGGGGGGGCTACTTTTGGAATTATGTCTGTGCATTTGTAAACACGATGATTTAAAAGCACAATCAGATAGAAGGATAAAATTTGGAACGTCGTATTTAAAAAAAAATTGTAGATATCTGTAAAATTTTGGATGAAATCAGCATACGATAGGTCTGTCCGTCCGTTTACATGTGGGCACGATAACTTATAAACGCAGAGCTAGATGGATGGATATTGGTGCACAGTTTTATCATCAGATATGTAGGTCCGCATCAAATTTTGGACCAAATCCGTCCACCGATTGACAATCGGCGTGCATGCAAAACGTGCCCCATTGTATTATGTTTCCTCACAAACATAATGAACTAAACATTAAATTTAAAATTTCAAACAATATAACTATCATTTAGTTTCCCCCTAAACGCAAAAGAATAAGTTTCTTTCCATTTAGGCTATGCACATACATGCAATTATTAATCGGGCAACAGTTTAGTTGCATGTTAAAAGACCATGGGCTCAAGTTAGAGTGCGCATACATGCAACTTTATAGTTCGGCAACTAAACAGTCGTAAAACCACAGCGATCGTCTTTTGATTAAAGAATCGCACAACTATCGTAAAGTACATGGGTTTCTACTGGAGCGCGCATACATTCAACTAAACAGTTGCTCTGCTCTGTTCATTCAAGGGGTGAAGGTCAGAAAGCGAGCTCAGAAATTGGCGCGAAGCTTTATTTAACGGCGTTTTAAAGAAGCGTGCGCTATTCTTAAAATAATTTAGCTCTCAAAATGGCTGAGATTATTAGGATTGATATGGAATTATTGATTGAGTGTATAGAAAGAAGGCTTGCTCTATATTTATTATCAGTTATTACTTTTAAAATAAATAATAAATTTGCATACTTTTAATAATTGTTACTCCGTTTTTATTAATAATGCATGTGTTTTATTACATAATTTTAATTAGCTTAATTGGTATTTTCTTAGTTGATATTTCAAATGCTTTGAAATCAGTAATTTTAATTTTATCCTTTATATTATTTATCTCTCTTTGTCAGCATCCCTTTTTCTCAACTAAGCGATGAATGACATACCATTGAATAGGACTTTTTAAAAGACTTCAATGAAAACGTAGTCATTTTACGTTTCAAAATTTGAGTGAAAAGGAAATTTTGAGTCACAAGAGAAGCTGTCACTTGGGCAAACTTAATCTAACTCATGTGACCTGTGCTATAAACATTTGAAAACTATGAAACATTATTTTTTTAACATTTGTTAAATATGAAACATTTATTTACTCAATATACTTCAATAATAGACAAAATATTTTAATTATAGTGATGTGCGCTTTTTGGAATGAGCTAGTGATATTTAGAATCGTGTCGCATTCTATGTTTTTCGTATTCATTGTGTACTAGCCATCTTCGGCGACTAGCTTGTTCACCGGGAATATAATTTCAATGGAATCTCTTATGCATAATTTAATATATATGGTTCCCTTAACAATTTCAAATTGTGATAGACATTTAATCCATGTTCTTTCAGTAGATTTATACCTGTTCTGTTCATTGTCTGCATGAACGTCCCTAATAGAGTCAAGTGACTGGCTGTGTCATGCAACATCAAACTGCACATTGTTGGCATCAACTTCACTCTTATTCCTCTTGCAAAATATATATTAGATTTTAACTTTAAAATGGCGCGGCACATTTTACTTCCAGCCTCATATTAACTGGATGAAAATGTGCTGATTAAAACATAGCATTAAACATTAAGATATTGCCTTATCTTTCAACAATGATGGAGAAACACGCAATTAAATGTTTGTTTAAACAATGAAAACTGTTTGAATTGCGTTGCAACAATGAAAAGTATTGTAGTAAATTATGCCAAAAGATATTTTTAAAAATTCATTAAAATTAGAGAAAATATTGTACGGCAACTTAATTGATATCATTGAAAAGGTAATTATTTGCACTTTCAAGATGGCGTTATGCTGTAATAATTTCGGAAGTTATAAAGGAAAAACGCCAAAATTTCGCTTAATATTTAATTAAAATTCTAATTAAAATTTTTAAAAAGGGCTCCGAGGTGCACATTCCCACCCTCCAAAGTATGTTTGTGCCAAATTTAGTGGCTCTAAGTCCAGTGGTCTGGCCTGTAGAGCGCCAAGACACACACATACACACATTCTCCTTTATTATCAGTAGAGTAGTAGTCGGCTACTTTACTCTGAAAAAACTGATGTACTTTGATCAATTGTTCCGCGAACTATTTGTAAATTGAATATTGATATCAAATTCGAATTTGGTTAATTTGAAACTGAGGGATCCACAATGAAAATTAGATGTATCCAAAAGTTCGAATTTAGAAAAATTGGGTTTAAAAACAAACACAAGAGATAAAGATTTATTTTAAAGTTTTAATGAATATTACGTAATTAATTAATAAACAGTAAATAATTTTGATGTATAAAGCAATATTAGTTATTCCAATAAATAAAAAAGTAATTTAAATAAAGAAATATATGTACAGCACCTAGAGTGCAAAAATTGAGTAATTATTTTTTAATTAAATACATAGAACAGGAGCTAAGAGCGAGTTCTTGAGTTAATTATAGGCCTTAAAGATAATTCGCTGGCACTTAAAAGATACGGACGTATTTAACTAACGAAAACAATTCAGAAATGAGCACGATTTCAGTTTTGACCTAAAATTAACCTAATAAATTCGAATTATAGGCTTATGTACAGAACTAGACTATTACTAGTAATGATCATCAAAGCATTTGATAAAGAAAGAAATCAATGAAAACGAAAGTTCACCATTCAGTCTAATCATTGAAATGATAGCTTCGTGAGAGGGTGTTAGCTGAAAATGAATTTGAGAAAAAATAAATTGTATCACTATAAAAAAAAATCATTTTGGAGCTCCCAGCGCGTGCGCAGTACGTGAAAAGACAGCCAGAGCATCCAAAAATGGAGAATCGAAAGAGATTAAAAATCGCATGTATGCGCACCCGTCGCAACTAAACAGTTTAGTCGCCGTGAAATCGCGCGGTGCAGGCAACCCGACTAAACTGTTTAGTTGCGGAAGGAATTGCCTGTATGCGCTTAGCCTTATAGTAGGCAAACAGCAGAATACCCAGCGTTTTAGAATCAAAACATTGTGGGTGACCGGGAACTATGAGTACAATGAACCCATAATTTTTTTCACTCTGGGAAAAGTAAAAATAATTCAGAATAATTTCCGCTACAAAGGAGTAATTCAGCGAAACCAGTAGATTTTCCCGATGTAAATTGTAAATCTCTGCTTTTTTTTTAGGGGGGGGGGGGGGTGTTCTTCCAGAATTATATTAAGGTGTCCTGTCAACACTTCTTTGTCTGTATTCTTAATAGTGATGCGTTTATTGCCCGCATATGTGCATAAAATTAATTTTGAAAAATTTATTAAAATGAAGGGAAAAAATTGTACCGAAATGAAATTGGTGTCACTGAAAAGCTCACTTTTTGAACATCAAGACGGTGCAAAAACAGTTTAGGGGAGAAAACAATTTGGGAAGATATCGCGGGAAAACGCCAAAATCTTGCTTATTTTTAATTCACTTTTAGGCTTTGAAAAGTTGATACTTCTTCCTCTTGTCTCAAATTTTATACAGGTTGGACAAAATCTGTAGATTTGTAAGAGGAAATCGGATAGACACACACTCTGCTTTATATAAACAGATCATTATAAATATATCCAATTTCCGTATTCTGTCATAAAATTGAGTACCAACTCAACTGCGCAAAAAAATATTTTCGTCTCGAGAAAAAAAAAAAACCGCCTACATTTGTGACGTAAGCAACCGTGCCCATCGCACGACTTTTATTTACCTATGCAGTAAACAAAACGCGAGAGAAGAAAAAAGAGAGACGGAATCGAAACGGATTCTATTAATCACCCGTCACGGTTACAGATTCCTCCGAGGGAACAGCTGACGGAAACGTTACGCCATCGCCATGAGACCTTGACATTTAGTGCGGAATCGGAGGTTTTCGTTAAGATACTGTTTTTATTCGAGATAATTGTTTTTTTTAGAGATACAACCAAGATTTAAGCTAAGCATATACAGGGTGTTCACACTTATCGTGGTCCAATAGCTAATTTCTAAACCGTTAGACATGGACATATAGTTCCAGTTCGAACCAGCGGGAGTGTTCTCCCTAAACTTTCTCGTATACTTCTCAAAAAAGGTGCTGTTTCCCCTCCCCCCCGCGTGGATAAAAAAAAATCGAACCTATTGTAACCCAGGATCCTATAACTATCAGAAAATATTTAGGTAAAGAATCAAATTCAAATAGATGCGTTCCGATTAAATGCGTACCGATTTCTAACTCTTGCTGGCTCAAGGACAAGTCACATAATCCTTCCGCGTGCACAGATTGCTACCAGTACGCATGCGCATGGAGAATCGGATAAAAAAGGCGCCAAGCAGGAGTCAATAAATATCGTGCACAGAAGATTGCGTTCAGTACGCATGCGCATGGAGATGGCGGATTCGTTGGAGATGCGATTATACAGACCGACAGACAGTTTTTCCCGGATGATGCTGCACTTGCGCAACACCAATTAAATTGCTTCTATCTTTTTGGATATTCAACCTTATTTTTTGTCTTTTTAGACATTCAATCATTTCGAACGAGATTTTCGTAAAAACAGCGGTACAGTAAATTCTCGATTATCCGGCATTCAAGTATCCGGAAAGCTCAGCTAACCGGAAAAATTAGAAAATGAGTTTTTCTAAAAATTTTACATCCATGCGCCAAAATTTAGCACGCGCGTGTCCATGCCGACAATTTATTTCTGGAATGCAACGTCCGCTCCGCACAGAGGGGCGTAGAAGGGGAAAACAGCAGTATACAGTACTGCGAAGTATACAGACTTGTTTTATGGGGAGGGGGGTTCAAAAGCAAAAGTGAGAACCAAAAAATAACAGTTCCTCATCCTTCGCCGAAAAAACGAAACCTGAAAACGAAATCGACAACCAAAAAAAAAAAAAAAAAAAAAAAAAGGAACAAAACGGGAAAAAAAAAAAAAACTCATGGGGTCCAGAGCTCCAGATTGGTAAGTCTCTTTTCCTTTATTTATTTACTCTCCGAATACCGGCAGATGTTGATTCCGATTGCGTAATATCACGTGCGGGGAAATTGGAGGCGCGCATATTGCGCAATCTCTTACGATTTTTTAAAAAATAATTATTTTTATATTCAATCTGGGATTTGTTTATGATCACTTAAAAGAGTTTCATTATGCTTGCTGAGTAGAATATTTTTCAGTTTCGTCGGCTATTTTTACAATCTATATATTTATGGTAAAAATTCGGCTACAGGTCATACTTTTTTTTAAATCAGCAATGTTAAATTAAAATCTTCACAATATGTTTCGTAAATACAATGTTATGAAGATACAGAAGTATTCTTAAAAATTATATTTTATGCACATTTCAAAATGACAAAGACAAAATATTTAGCTGAAAATATATATATAACCAGCGGGAGTGGTCTCCTCTAAACTTTCTCGTATACTTCTCGAAAAAGGTGCTGTTTCCCCTCCCCCCGCGTGGATAAAAAAATTCGAACCTATTGTAACCCAGGATCCAGTGACTATCAGCAAAATATTTATGTAAAAAGTCAAATTCGAAAAGATGCGTTATCGATTAAATGAATACCGATTTCTACTCTTTCTTGGCTCAAGGACAATCCTTCCGCGTGCACAGATTGCTACCAAGTACGCATGCGCATGAAGAATCGGATAAAAAAAAGCGCTAAGCAGGAGTCAATAAATATCGTGCACAGAAGATTGCGTTCAGTATGCATGCGCATGGAGATAGCGGACGCGTTGGAGATGCGCTTATACAGACCGACAGACAGTCAACCCTTTGACGGATTTGTCCCAAAATTTTATACGGACCTACATTCATGACGATAAAACTGTGTACCAAATTTTATCCATCTAACTATTCAAGTTTTTGAGTTACAGTGTTCACAGGACTTCGGACATACAGGCAGACAGACTTCCCGTCGACGGATTTTGTCCAAAATTTGATAGAAACCTACAAATTATGTTTAAAGACCACATACCAAATTCCATCCCCGTACCTCTCATAGTTTTCGAGTTATCGTGTTCACAGACACACAGTCGTAATTCCAAAATTGTGTTTATTGGACTCAGGGAGGTCTAAAACGTGGATATTCGTCAAAATCTCGAGATCGAATTATTTGACGATTACAATACTTTCTCTTTGTATACTTCGTATACGAGAAAGTAAAAATGCTTTCAATAAAGGGAAGAATCATATTTGATGTTTCTTGAGTCACTAAATATATTTCTGAAAGAGTTACGAATTCTAACTTTCTAGACGGTCCCTCGGTCCTATCAGTCATATACAGTAAAATATTCTTGGCACTCTTAACATTTTAAACAAAAAAAGTCCCACTCTTCTGCGGCTAAAATTGAGCGAGTTATGACGCTTTGAATTTCGTGATTTTTAACCAATCAGCGACCACGTCGAGCAAGTGCTGTGCATTGATTGGTGGATCGTCTTCGAGGCGGCTATTGAAATGGTGTAAAGTGGTCTAAGTCAGAGATATTCAAAGGTCCATAACTTGGTCAGTTTTAGTTAAAAAGTGCTATTCAGTTAGTTAAAAAGTGCTATTCAGTTAGTTAAAAAGTGCTATTGCAAAAAGTAGAATAAAATCCCTCCTAGCAGACTTCATCAAGGGTCACCTGCAGGTAGGGTTCTAAAATTTGGGTCTTTTTCTGTAAGAGACCCGACTTTCATCAAAATAAAAGCCTCTTGTGACCTAACACACTTGCAAATTTCTCTGAATAATAAAACAAATAAATGAAAATCATAAAATTGCATAAAAGCAACAACAAAAAATTATAAAAAATTAAAATTAAAATAAAAATGTTAAGAAAATTCTTTATGAAAAATATACAAAAAAAATTTCAAGTCTATATTTAGTGTTTCCCTCACTAGATGGAGATAGGTGCGCGCATCTATTTACTTTGTTTACATTGTAACGCTTGCTTGGTACGGCGTCCTTTCTTTTGTTCCACAACTTTTATAAGAGGTTAGATTTTAAGCCCTTCTTTTCATACTTTGTTTAAAACTGTTTTTAATTTCTTCTTTGCGGGTAAATGTTTTTCTTTCCAATATATTCCGGAATGGGTTCAGGCCTTAAGAGGATATTAAATATTAGACCTTAAAGTCTCTTTCCTCTACAGAAATCCTATTCCATTTTTTAATCTGAATGGCCTCTGATGAAGTCATCCACCGGATTCTTACTTCTTATCCCTGTCGGTTATTATTTTCGTATTTTTAACTCTTCCACAAATTAAATTCACTTTATTAGTATTTTTATTTATTTTATACTTCGCAATTTTTTCCCGGATGCTGCTGCACTTGCGCAACACCAATTAAATTGCTTCTATTGCCCTTTGCCTTTTTGGATATTCAATCATTTCGAACGAGATTTTCGTAGAAACAGCGATACTTTTAAACTCGGAATTGCGCCGAGATTCGACGTCACCGATGCATTTTCTGTTTCTTCGCGCAATTGTCTTTATTGACTCGAAATGAAAGCAGCGAGAACTCGTTTCCCCCGCAAACCGCAGAAGCGCCTTGGAAAGTGCGCGCGTGCTCTATTCCCGTGGATGACATCTCGGACAGCTAGAACAGGTGGTGCCAGATAAGGCGCTGCTAAATCGGATTTAACATCGGCTGAAAGCAAGCAAACATTCGAGATAGGAGGCCAGCTGCGCTCGGATAGCCACTCCAAGCAACCACTGAGTGGAGAGCTTCCACTGTCAAAGCCACCCTCGGATAGTGGCGTGACAATAATCGCTCCACACACTGAATATCTTTTACTCTATCAACACCTCGATCATTACTCAAAATATTTACAAAAGCTAAAAGCCTTTTTTTACTTTCTCGCATACGAAGTATACAAAGAGAAAGTATTGTAATCGTCAAAAAAATCGAACTCGAGATTTTGACGAATCTCCACGTTTTAGACCTCCCCGAGTCCGAAAAACACGATCTTGGAATTATGTCTGTACGTCTGTCTGTGTGTGTGTCTGTGAACACGATAACTCGAAAACTATTAGAGATACAGGGATGAAATATGGTATGTGGTCTTGACACATAATTTGTAGGTTTCTATCAAATTTTGGACGAAATCCGTCCACGGGAAGTCTGTCTGTCCGTGTTCATGCGAACACTATAATTCAAAAACTTGAATAGCTAGATGGATAAAATTTGGTACACAGATTTATCGTCAGGAATGTAGGTCCGTATCACATTTTGGGCGAAATCCCTCGAAGGGTTGACTGTCTGTCGGTCTGTATAATCGCATACTTCTAAACATTATAACTCGTAAAGCCCACGAAATTGATAAATAAAAATTGGTACGAGGCCTGCTAACATTAATAGTAGATCCGTGCCCAATTTTCGTTTCAATCAATCCAGAGAAAGGTGTTCAAATAGCCTATTTGAGGAGCAAACATTCAAACCATGCTTTCTCCTTCAGATACAATTTTTCAGGAAACAGTAAACAAGCTCTGCAGGTAATACTTTTTGATTGAAACCTCAATTTTCTAAGTAGGTTTATAATGGGATAAAACTTGTTTCAGTTGAAAATAATAGTATACAGTTGTACTATTTAATGTTGAGTTCAAAGAAAAATCACTAACTGATTTTTTCGTTTTTTGGAGAAAACACGGTTTGAATGTTTGCTCTTCATTTGTCTTCTCATCACACAATGACGCGAGACCGTTTTTGCGTAATTGCGCTATTCACTTGCGCTCATCCTTTCCGCTTCTACCCACGCCTTTCGCCTCCAAGCTTCCGATCCCCAAACTTTTTATCTCCCCCCACTGCGTTAAGGACGATTGTTCGTTTTACTGCCTTTTAGCTTATTTTTTCTCCACTTTTCTGTGTTAGGAGTATAGGAGAAAGTTTAGAGGAGACCACTCCCGCTGGTTTTACTTAAAATGCGTGACAATTGGAATCATTCAGTGATACTCTGAATTAACATAATTCACATAACTAAAATTGTTCCGAAAAAAAAATTCTCATTGTGTTGCGGCCATTACAACTTCCGAACGAAAAAACACTCGCATTTCATTTCAGTTCGCAGTTACATTTCCGTTCGACTGCGTTTCCGTTTTCCTCTCCGACTCCAGAACATGAAACGGAATTGCGGCAATGAGAGGGCGCACTTAGAGGAGGGTCGGGACGTTCGAGGAGGAAAAATACGCGCAAAAAGCGGAATTTTTGGGCTTATTTCCGGATCCGAAGAGGAGGAAGATAAAAAGAAAGAAAAATCTCTCGCTATCTCCGCACTCCATCCTCGGCGGGGGCGCCCCCCCCCCCGCTGCAGTCGATAAAAAAGAGCGCTTCTCATCCCGAAATAACTCCGTGGAAGAGGTGCAATGACAGATAAAAGAAGCCTTCTCTTCCCAAGCTTCTCTCTATCCGAAGGGTCATTCCCTCGCTCCACAATGGGCTCTCCTACTTTAAACTCGTTCGTTTTGTTCCGGCTAATCCTCTACGCGGCCTTTCGAATAGTTTTAATAAGAAATCAATGAAAAGAGAACCATCTTCTGTTGTAACTGCGATTCATTAGAGTACCGCTTCAGAAGCCTTGCAAGAAGAAGCAAACCAGCGAGAGTTTTGCTCCACTACACTTTCTCTTTTACTGACACAGAAGTTCCCAACCTGTGGTACGTACCCCAGGGGGTACGCGATGGACCAGTTGGGGGTACTAATATGCTCTTGTCCTGACAAAATCGGTTTCGTGTAAACCCACCTTATGGTTCAGCAACAACCAAAATATGTAACAGATCTATAATCTATCCTATTAAAATTCGAAGATAAACAAACGTATGCATCTATGCCCTTCTATCTTCTCACGAACCACTGAATCTTGAAACTAACCGTAAGTACCAAAGATGAAAAATAATCCAAGGAATCCATTTCGACTATTTAAATTCCAAAATTGTAATTAGTTAGAAAGATATTAAATAAAAACGTCAAGATGAATGAATTGACGTACTGCCATCTAGAATTGACGTGCTGCCATCTATTGGCAGCATGGTGAATTCGTTCACGGCGGATTCTTTTTTTTTTTTTTCTTCCCTATTATTAGTTTTCGCATCCGGTGTTGCATTTTTGTTATTTATTTAACGGAAGTTAGTATTTCTATTTGAGCGAGCTTCTGTGTTTGGATTTATTAACAATGGAAAATCGGGTTTTTTTCTTTCTCCTTTTGTATTAGTGTTTAACTTCGTAACGTTTGTTAGGGAAAGTAAGTGACAATATTTGTTGATTGTAGAGAAAAACGGAGGCGGGCCATATGAAAATATATGGATCCCAAGGTCTCACGTGACCTCACTTCTCTCCGTCCGGGAATATCCTATTATTCGTGATAGCCCGTGCAACGCCGGGTCACACACAGCTAGTTCTGATTATAAAATATTTAGGTAAAGAATCAAATTCAAAGAAATGCGTTCCGTTAAAATACGTAACGATTCTTACTCTTGCTGGCTCAAGGACAATGTCACTTTCCTCGTGCACGGATTGCTACCAGTACGCATACGCATGGAAAATCGGATGAAAAAAAAGCGCCAAGCAGGAGTCAATAAATATCGTGCACAGAAGATTGTGTCCAGTAAGCATGCGCGTGGAGATAGCGGATTCGTTGGAGAGGCGATTATACAGACCGACAGACAGTCAAACTTTAGACGGATTTGACCCAAAATTTTATACGGACCTACATTCATGACGACAAAACCGTGTATCAAATTTTATCCATCTAAGTATTCAAGTTTTTGAGTTATAGTGTTCGCATGACCGCGGATATACAAACAGACAGACTTCCCGTCGACGGATTTTGTCCAAAATTTGATATAAACCTACAAATTATGTTTAAAGAAAACATACCAAATTTCATCCCCGTAGCTCTAATAGTTTTCGAGTTATCGTGTTCACAAACAGACATGATTCCAAAATTGTGTTTTTCGGACTCGGGGAGGTCTCAAACGTGGAGATTCGTCAAAATCTCGAGTTCGAATTTTTTGGCGATTACAATACTCTCTCTTTGTATACTTCGTATACGAGAAAGTAAAAAGTCATTTGATTTACAGTTCAACGAATGAAAAATTAAAAACGAACCGTTCTATGAACTCCGTTCTCCGAACCTACCGACTGTACACAGTCACAGTTTATTTTCCTTACAGTTAAAACAAGTATAAATGAGCGAATGTAAGGCGTCATTTGCAATTCATATTTCAATTTTAAGCAATCAAAAAATTAATAAAATATCGGTTACTTTTTAAGCAACAAACTTAATTTAACTTAAAGACAGCTAGCAAGAAAAATCATAAATTATACAAGTAACTGAACACGCAAACTCTTAATTTCTGCAATACAAAATCTGAAACAACGAAAAAGTGCAAATTTCAACTCACCACACATTCTAGCAGGGCGACGACGTTCTTGTGCTGGAGCTTTGTCAATTCCTGAAAAAAGAAACAATACGAAAATTAACCCAAGTTCAGTCTGTACATTCTAATTATCTTGAAATCTACCATACGTGATATTATTCAGACGTATAATACTCAATAAATCAATAACAAAAAGTCTTTAATTCATAACTTAATAATATTATTCTTTAATTATGGCATTTCAGTATACTAAAATATGCAACACATGAGCAATCATAAATCAGAATTTTTTTAATGGAACATTTTTGATAATTTTACAGAATTAGAAAAAAGAACAGAAAGAAAAATAGCTTGCTATTTAAAAGAACAGTGTTAAATTGATTTCTTTTTACGGTATTTTGAAAGAAAATATTATTTTTAGACGTAAAACGTAAAATATTTTCATAATTTTTTCTACAGTTTATAATCCATTACTAATTTAGTATTCGACATTAGAACAACAAAAAAAAAACTTTATTTCGTCAAGATAGTACAATGAAAAACATTAAAAATTGTCTCTCATTCGCAAAAACTTAATAAATTGGCGAACAAATCTAAAGTAAAACGAAATATGTGCAATTTGTACAATTTTTTATTTAAAAAAGTGCGTAATTGTATAATTTGTTCCTCCTAAAAATTGCAAAACCCATGGACATTTTGATATAAAAACTACACGTTCTACTTCCAAGTAGTGCAAAAAATTGTACGATATCCAGAATTTGTACAATATTGTACGTTGTCTTTGTACTACTGGACTTTTTAAGTTTTTTTCTAAATCTAAAAAGTCGAGGCGGGGGGAATACGATATTAGAATCCCCCCCCCCTCATCGAAATAAATCACGAATACGCAGGCGCGACACACAAATCAAGCTCATTTACAAGAAGCAATGCAAACTGTCTCGCTCGGTAAATCTTTTTTTATAAAATCAAATTATCGAAAATGAAAGCAAGCGGGAAAAAAATCTACATCATTAAAACAGCTCTTTTGTGCCCGATAAAAGTTTTTAAGGAATCTATAATTATACCCCAAAGACCAATATTCGTGATTCAGTTCTGACGATAATTTATGCAAATAAAACTCAGCAGATATGATATCAACAGCTACTTTTTTTATTTGAAAGTTTTTAATCCTTTTCATGAAAAAGACATTAAAATGCAATTGGGAAACGATTCAGCACGGATCACCAGATTCATAACTGCCTGATTTTGAGAGGAAATAATTCGAATCGAGTTATTACGAAATTCCGAATATACTGCCCACCAAGCTGTCAATCTTTCGGAAGAAAAATTGTATGTTGACATCTGTTGACAACTCGTCTTATTTAACTGAATGCATAATAGAAAGCAACACGTGGTGTCACAAACTCGTGTCTCGATTATTTGAATTTCTTTTTTTTTTTTCACTTTGACAGTCAGTGCCGCGTAATCACATTTTTGAAACGCAAAAATCAGATTATTTGACATGCGTCACTTCTGCTTTTCATCTCGCATAAAACTACAGAATCAACTCCGATTTATTTTATGCACCGTTTATGACATGTCAGGAACAAAGAGCATAAGATATATTTAGAATGGACATTTTGATCGGTAGCGGATCTTACAAGTTATTACAAACCTTTCCGTTCACAGAGTACGAAAAACTACTCTTTTTGAAAGCATCAAAGAAAGACAGGCCTTCGATAACAGTCTAATGGCAGCACGGCACGTGCAGCGACGTAGCACTGACTACATCTGCTTTCTCAGTTTGTGTATTTTTTCTATATTTTATACTAGCAGTACGCGCACGGCGTTGCCCGTGGAATCAGGACTTCAACAAAATGGAAAAAAAAAAAAAAACCCACCCACAATGACACGAAAAAGTTTTGAAAACAAAATCAAAACAAAAGATACATATTATTGATTTTCCCGCTTATTTTTTTTCGCGATAAACAATATTAAAAAATTGCAACGTGAAAATTATTATTCTGCAAGCAAAGTATGCGAGATGAATAAATGCGTTAAGATACAGCCGAAAATAATAATCAAAGTTATTCAGTTGAAGGTCATGACGTATCCTGCGCGTCCGCCAATCAAAATTGGCAGCAACATTCCGAAGAAGTACCGCGCGAGGAACTCGACCGAGAAAAATAACTCTCAACGGCCCAGAAAAAAATTAATTAAAAAAAACGGGAAAAGATGTTTTAACCGTTCTTGTTTTAAATCCGACAGAACTGTTCTAATTATAAGCTGAAAAAAATTGAAAATAATAGTGTTGTTTGAAAGTCGGATGCAACAAATTTAAAAACAAAACTAACATTTAGATGCCAAAACTGACTGGCTCAACTGGCCAAAACTGACTCAATCTGGTATTCCTCCAAACAGCTTATCAACCATAATAAAAAAAATCGTGTTAAGATACAAGATTATGATTCATCGAATTCTTGTTCAAAACGTTTAAAAGCGTGTGTCTATGAAGATATGGATGAGGCAGTTTTATGGACAGTGTGAAAAATAAAAACAATACAGCAATGAATTGCGATGAAGACGAAGATGATGAAGATGGAAATGATCATGATACAGAAATCAATAAACATTCGTACGATGAAATGCTAAAATTCATTAATTTGAATATAAAATTAATTTTTTAAAATTGAAAATACAGTGTATTCCCGGACAATGTTTTGTTTTATTCTTGTTTTACTTGCAGATTTCTTTTTGATGGGTAAAATATATAAAACAAATAGATATTAATTTACAAAATATAGGTGTGATGAATTACTTGTTTAATAATATTTAGTGTTTATGAATTTAAAATCTGTTTTGTGTAGTTTAAAGTATTTTAAAATGTGAATTCTATTTAACGAATTTTCCATATAACGAACTTTTTTGGGGGATTTAGCGACTTCGTTAAATAGAGGTCCGACTGTACATGATTCTGATATCATTTTTTATATTTTTTTTCTTTCATAATTTGAGATAAAAGACATTTACAGAGAGGAATTTCAAATTTTCTTCTGGTACGTTCTCAGTGAAACGTAAATTCTAAAAATAAACTTAGGTACGTCGTTCAGTGGAATTCCAGACAGCACCTCCGTCTAGACCCGGACCGCATCGAAATCCTCTCACAAACAGCAAACAACGGAAGTGCAGACGGAACATAAAAAACAATAAATAGACATTAAAACCGATCTGTCGTAACAGATCTGTCATTGCACAGCTGAGGAAGTTTCTTTTCCGCTTTGATTCTATGTTGCATAATGGTCAACAAACTGTGTTTTATGACACAAAACAGTTCCGCGCTCCAGGTGTGTTGACACACTCGCGCAAAACGACTGGAAATGGAATCGCCCAAACACAAGAAGTTCTTTTTATAAATGCACATGCAGACGCCTTTGTTTGGCAACGACTTTTCAGTTCTCGGAGCAGAGTTTTTCTGCAAACTGGTTCAAAAGATTGAATTTCTGTCATTCATGGAAATTTGTAGATGCAATATTGTACATTGACTGACTTATGATTGTAAATACAGTAGAGTCTCCCTACAGCGAATTTCTCCTATAACGAAATTTTTAATCGGAATGTTAAATAATATTCAAAATATTCTCCATATAACGAAGTGGTTGTCTCCCTATAACGAATTTTTTCACACCTTTATCTTTTCGATATTTGTCATTTTTGAAGAAAGTTGCTAATTTCTGATCGCTCACACGTGCCTGTTTCTGGAACCACTCGCATTGTTCATTCCAGCGATAACAATAGAATGCTATGTGAAGGGTAATGCAGTTGTGGAGACCTGGGTTTCTACAGAGGGAGCAACATTTCTACGGGTCAGGATTCCAAGAATCGGGGGGGAGCGGGGGTGGAAACGGCAAATGGATGTGATAATACGCATTTTATGTTTATCCGTACTAGTACATATTATTCTCTAAATTGGTGAATTGTCTTCACTTTTGAGCATTTTATTTATGCACTAAAAATTAGTATAATTTTAACAAATTTATAATAAATATTACTTCATCTTTAACTGAAAGTCATAATTAAATATTTTTCAACTTATCGCACATACTAAAAGGTTTATAACATTTACTTAAATAACTACTAAAATCTCTAATCTCCGTATAATGAAATTTTCTCTATAGCGAATTTTTCAACTGGAACCAAGTGATTTCGTTATAGGGAGATTCCACTGTATAGCTTTGTAGGATAGTGTAGATAGAGAGGCAAATTATGATGCCTATTATGTCTTCAAAATCGAATGACAAACTGGAAAAGCCTTTAAAAATTGCGACGAAGAACTGATATTAGATTGTATTTATTTATTTTGGGGGGCGGAGGGGGGGGGAAGGACGCGAGGTCTCCTCTTCACAGACGAAATTTTCCTTCGCTATGTCTTATTTGGGGTTATTAATACTGTAATGGAAGTAATGAAGGAATTATTGGGGAAATTACGATTCCAATTTATACTTGTGTGAAGAAAAAGTTGAAAGACTTTTGTTTAAGACAACAACTCTTTTACAAATAACAAAAACACAACGGAAAGCTGGCAAATGAAAAACAACAGAAATATACGAGTCGACTGATGCAAACAAAAGAATGCCATTTCATCCAAAAATTCTTTCAAAATCCCGATTTAAAAAAACAAAGCTGAAAAACAAGAACAACACGCTAAATAATTCGATTATTCACGAGCCACCTTTAATTCCATCCAAAACAGTATGATCCCTCTAACATTAAGATTAAAAAAATGTAAGGCATAAGCTTTTATTCATGCGAAAAAATGAACGCAAAAGTTGAAAATAATTTTTCTGATCACAATAAAATGCATGGTTCGAATAAAAGCGTGGGCGCCTTTACCTTCTAGGAATAGTCCATTTGTTTAAGGAAATATACACAAAATATAAGGTGCTATATAAGGCGCCAACGATTTTAATCGAACCATACATTTTATTGTGATCAGAAAAATTATTTTCAACTTTCGCGTTCATTTTTTCGCATGAATAAAAACTTATGCCTTACATTTATTTTATTTTCTACTTTTTAGTGACAGCTGACACGAATACAAACGACAAGTTAGGCATAGTAAACCAAATTCAACTACAGAATTCTCCAATATAAAACATATATTAAATATTCGTTACGAATATTACATATTACGAATTTGAAAAAAGTGCGACACAGACCGAGAGACGAAACAAGACTCACTTCCCCGATCTGACCTTTGACCCTCAAGCCGCTCAGAAATGGGGATGAGTCACGGGCCGCGCCCCCTTCTATTGTGTGTCGACTCGTGGTGTTGTTACAACCCTACGTAACGTGAGGTTACCACCTTCCAAACTTTATCGCCCAAATATACGGCTAAAATTTTTATATCAATTTGTTAGGTTTAAAATACGTATAGATTGCGATCTTTTTTCATAATATTGTATTGCCACCAAAAATCCACCACTGTGCTAAATTTCAAAGCTGTAGTTCGATTGGAAGTGGGTAAGAAATCGATCTCAAGATTTGTGGACGACACTCAAGTTGAATAAAAGCTTATAACAAGTAATATAAAAAAAAATTTTAAAGTCAATTCCTACTTAGGTCAACAAAGAAAAATTTTAACATCAAGTGTCATATCCACTACAAGTTTTAAAAATGTATTTGAACTTGAGTGGATGAATAAAAAGTATTTTATTAACGATTGAATCTTGAAAATTCCCTTTGCCGCCAAGTCGCCAAATTTTTCGCCAAATCTGTAATGTTAATAGTTTTCGAGATATAATGAAAAACGTACTGCGCATGC
>BGPR01000597.1:219224-240242 GCA_013235015.1 Araneus ventricosus | reverse complement strand
TCATGCTTCGTTCAGTTACGTATTGCTGGCAAGTCCAGTTTACGGAGGAAGTATCGCAGGTACTAGCATCGGTAACCATCCTCGCAGAGCCTGAATCAATGTCAAACGCACATTGCCGGGGTGGTCACCAAAATGTGACGCGAAGGGAACAAACATATCTAGCTGTAGGTTTGCACCAAGCTTAAACTCGTTTAGCTTCGGCAGAGTCTCATTTTTTAGAAGTCGAGCGAGTTCATTCGGCTATCCAAAACAGGGTTGTACAGATCAAAATAAGGCAAACGTTTTTCTAAAATAAGGCTAAAGACCAAATTCTAGAATTTCATTCAGCACATTTCACATTTTTTCTTATAGAGAAAATGACTTCTCCTTCCACAAAGAATCCCCACTAGATGCAGTATTTGTATAATAATAGTTCATATTAAAACTAACAATTCAATGAATTTTTTAAATATCACATTCGCGACTTACACAAATTATGTGCAAAGATCACATATCAATTTCATCTCCAGCCAGCTCCTAATAGTTTCGAGTTATCTGTTCAGAGAGACAGCATCACGAATGACCAACAAATTATTGTGTGTTTTCGAGACTCAGGGAGGTCTAAAACGTCCCGGGATGTCAAACGGTTTCGAATTTTTTGAACTTACAATACTTCGGTCTAATGAGGCGAATTTGTAGTACTAATTCTAACTTCTAAAAGTTCAGTTCACTTGAATATTCTTTCTTAGTAAATACAATTTACAAAAGTATTGATTTGCCAATTTTTCGGCGTTTCTTGCCACCTCAAGAGAAAAAAAAATTTAAACCCCTCTTCTACAAAAATATTAAACTTTTTTGCTTTTCTCGTATTCAGAGTGACAAAGAAAGTATTTACAATCAAAAGAGATTCGAACTCGTTTTGTAGATCTCTACGATTTTAGACCTCCCAGGTCCGAAAAACACAATTGTGGAATTATATTCTGTCTGTGAACACGATAACTCAAAACTAAGCTACGGGGATGAGGGGTGGTATATGGTCTTTAAACATAATTTGCTTAGATTCTCTATCAAATTTTGGACAAAATCCGTGTACGGGAGGTCTGCCTGTCTGTCTGTCCTGCGGACGTACGAACTACTATGACTCAAAACTTGAATACCCTGGATGGATGCAAAATTTGGTACACAGTTTTGTAATCTTGAATATATGTCCGTTTAAGGTACAGGAAAAAAATCAACAGATTTGACTGTCAGCAGGTCTAATATAATCCGCATGCTTGTTCGCACGGAAGCAACTCCATGCGCGTACGTACTGGTAGCAATGCTTATTACGCGGAAGGATTACACTCCTGACTGCTTGAGACGGTAAAATTCAGGTTCGCATTTAATCCGCTACACGCATCTCTTTGAATTTGATTCTTTACCTAAACATTTTACAAATCCTTGCTAGAAATCTACAATGAAAAACTTTCTTATAGTCATTTGGTTCTAAGGTTACAGGCTGGGTTCAATTTCTTTATCCACGCCAGGGGAAGGAAACACCCACCTTTTTTGGGAAGTAAAGTTTACGGGAGGGCACTCCCGCTGGTTTAAATAATAATTCATTATCTTATAATATGTGCTTATCCAGTATTTATTTCTGCTATTTAACTTATCTCTATAAACACTTCTGATCAAGATTCATTACGGTTCACGTTTACATTTAATAACAATAAGAAACCAAGATAAACATTTAATAATAAAAAAAAAGGTGGAAATAAACATAACCAGCGGAATTGCCCTGAGAATGCTTTCAGAAAAGGCTGACGCAACCTTGCTGGGAGATGGAACATTTTCTTGGAAGAGTATGTCAAATCTTCAGGAAAGGATCGCAAGTGCTAGCTAACTTTTGTTTATTGATCATCACGTGACCATGGAAACAACGGGAATCAGGAAATAACGTTTCCATTTGTAGCAGAGCCAAGAATTTTCCGATTCTGACATGCACTACATTTAAGAATGCAATTCAGGTGTTTAGCAACACGCAGTGTGGTTTGTACTGTAACCACATAGGGATGCTGTAACTTTAATACTACTGGGGATGTATTTCTGCGGCGAGTAAATTTTACCCTGTTTAAAATTACTTTTTGAATAATTTAATGATTAGTTAATAAAAAAAAATTAATAAATAGATTGTGACTTGATGCTGGTAGTACTTTAAATGAAGAAGTTTATTGAAATTATTATAATTGACTTTAAGCTACAATCGTTTTCATTATCTCAGAAGGCATATAATGGTTAGAGATGTTTATAGATTCTACGTAATTTTTGTGGTCAAATTAATTGTACAACTAATGAATGATTAAATTTGGTTTTAAGACTAAAGTAATTAATTCGATGCAGGAGTATTCTCGGGCTTTTAAGTTAAGCAGCGGGTAATAAAAGATTTTCACAACCGTAGCTGAATAATCGGAAGGTCTCACAAGAGTATTGTCAATTTAATTAACGATTAAATTTTGGTTTAAGACTAAAAGTACGCGATAATTCAATTGCACGAGTATTCTCAGGCTTTTAAAGTTAAGCCGGATGTAAGATTTTTTCTGGCGGCAACTGAACAATCAAACATAGCTTATTATTAAAATATATGGAGCGTTCAGAGAGTTAAGTTGGCCAAGGTCCTGTGTTTTTTGCCCATTTCACTGGAAAACACACTGCTGGGTAGTGAATTTTATATCTTCAGTAACAAATTTTCAAGTCCAAAGTTTGTATCCAATAAGCAGCAAGTCCGCTGTTATTTGAAATTCAGTTGAGATTCAGCTTTGAGCTGTTTTCTCGGAAATGAGAACTCGTGGGCTAAAGTTTATTTAGTCCATTTTAGTAATATTCCATTTTAACTACCTTGAACCTCCATACGCAACACTGAATAGCATGCACATTTGCAACGTTTGATTTGATATTATCTTGTCCTTATGAAACTTGACGACAGATTTGCAGCAAACGTCCCATAAGTAAGATAGCATAATCGATACGCTCTCGTAAAACAAGTTTGCAGTGAAGCACAGCAAACATATTTACAATGACAGAAGCAGAAAACTCCTTTCTTCCCCCCCCCTTTGCTGTAATTCCCAGCATGTATTCGCATACCCACTTAAAGGACCATCTGATCGTCGTTCCAGATCGCGCTCTCCTAGAAACACACGGATAGTTCAAGCAAGTTCCTTTACAAAAATAACTCGGTGTGCGGTCAGAGAGGAAGGCAACCCCACCGTCTTGTTATGCGGTAATAAAGAGTGATCCTTGGTAGATAAGCCTTTGAAAGAAGGGAGGAAATATAAAGCCCTGAATACGTCTTGAGCACGTTCAATCGTCACGCCATTTTGGGGAATGCCGCACTCTCTCCCTTGAGTTTTGCTATTGAGGAAATACGGAGTTTCGTTTGTTGAATGTGGACTTTTATTAACAAATGTTTACAGATTCCCAAATATAACTTAAATACCTATTGATCTACATATAAAAATCCATTTACCTTAAATAATCATTTATTTTTATATTAAAACACATATACTAAATGCGTGTTTTTTTTGAAATAATACTTGTCAATTTGAAGAATAATTATATTCAATTTTTTTTGCTAGACTTTCTAAGTTATAAATTACTCCAAACCAGGGTTGATACAAATCATGATTTTTTTTAATAAAATCGGATTTTTTTATTTAAATCAGATTTTTTAAATTTAAATTTATTTAAGTATAGTATTTGATACAAATATATGTTAGCAAACCGTTCAAGTTAGAGATCAAATCAATTAATACATACAAATTCTTTTTTTACATGCAATTAAAATATATAATTAAAGAAATATATATATATGAATAGTTATCTAATAAATCAGTAAGAAATAATTACTTAGTATTTTCTGCTTGTTTAAATACTTACTTTCAATTATCTATAACATAATTTTAAAATCCCACTTTTCAGCAAGCTTGAAGGTAAAGGTGATAGATTCCTTTACGTTAATATTTACAAAAGTAATGAAATGTACAGAGTCAATACAGACGTAGACAATGCTTCGTTTCTACACATTGCAATATTTACTCTGTGATTCTGTTTTCATGACACTTAATTTTTTTTTACTATACAAGGTTTTATCATTCCATTTTTATTCCAAAAGTTATGATAGATTTTTCGGTCAGTACATTGGTAATTTTTTTTTATATCTCAACACATAATCATTCCAACGAATTGTCGTGAAATAAACATCTCAACGGTGCAAGTATCCCCTAAGACAACATTAAGCCAACTTATCTGAGACAGTAACAAGAAATTGAGCGACTCATAGAGCAGATGAAAAAAGACTCTAGATTTAAAAATTGACACAATCTAGGTTTACAATATAATTGTGCAAACATTACTTTGTCATATAGGTAAAATCACATGACATGAAACGCTAAATACTATAAAATGGGCTCATACAGAGAACTTCCTGGTTACAGAGATAGTCACTAAATTCTTAACATATAAGAATAAAAATTATTAAACATTGTGAGTGACAAATTTAATATCATGTGTTTTAAAGCATAGGACATGAATGCAGCCAGACAGTAAAATTTAAATCTCCATCGATGATTTAAAACCAAATACTTAGGCAGAAAATCCCAAAACTATTTTTTTAAAGTTAAGGAGATAAATCAATCTCCTTCTTCAAATTTTAAAGAGTATCTATTAAACGATATAAATATAAAACGAAAATGGGCAAAACAGATAGAGCAGTATAATGCTAAAGCGCAGTACACACATTCAAGCAAAAGACCCAACATGGCGGCTGTTTACCCATGTGACTGGCAACTTCAATCAAATCAAGAAAGCGGCACGAAGTCTATGGGAGGGGAAAAGTCATCTCCTTTGCAAGAGACGTATTCAGGGCGATATACACTGACGGAAAACTATTTTTTTTTCCTACTAGTTTGCAATGAGCTTGACACAACAAGTTCACTGCAGAGCTTGTCATAGTGACTTGCGATAACTTGTTTCAAATTGCTGCAAGATTGCTGCAAACTAAAATTGCCATCTGGAACATGTAGGAAAACTATTATTATCGTATTTATCGAAAAGAAAATTTTGTAGTACAATAATTTTTTAACTATACTTTACTTATTATTAATTATCCATCATTTTCTGTTTTATTTGTAGATTTTATTTTCGCGAAACATTTTTCAGCAGTAGAGAAACGTTTGAAAACTAACATGTCCGGAATGCGATTTTCTACAGTCCTTCTTCCTGCAAATATAGCGGGGAAATGGAACATTGACACAGCGCATGCGCAGGAAGAAATCGGATGGAGTAATATTCAGTCCTTCAAGAAGGTTTTAACCTTCTTATGAAATGAAGAAAGACCGGATTCACCTGCAATCTCACTTGAAAATTGAAAGAAAGAGCACCAAGACGATTTCATTGTTGATGGATTATAAACATTATAGAAACCAGTGGGGAGTGGTCTCCTAAACTCTCATCTTTTCCCAAAAGGTGCTGTTCCTTCCTCCCGCGTGGATAAAAAAATTTGAACCTATAATCCAGAGTCCGATTTATCAGAAGGTTTTTCATTTTAGATTAAGGATTCTAAAATATTTAGCAGCAAAGAAATCAAATTCAGAATGCGTGGATAAACGCAGACCGATTTTCTACTGTACCTCTCAGGAAGTTGTACGCAATCCACCGCGTACACGGGCATTGCTACCAGAGACTGATTAGTACGCGACGCATGGAGTTCGTTCAAAGGAAAAAGAGTATCGGTTACAGACTGACAGACAGTCAGAGGTTGATGGATTTGGCTAGAATTTTACAGGACCTACATTCTGACGATAAAACCGTGTCTAAATTTTATCGGCCATTCAGTTTGAGTTATAGTGTTCGCATGACTTCGGACTACAGACAGACTTCCCGTTGACAGATTTTGTCAAAATTTGATAGAAACCTACAAAGTATGTTTAAAGACCACATACCAAATTTCTTCTGTATCTCTAATGTGTTTCGAGTTATCGTGTTCAGACACACGAACGGAACAGACATAATTCCAAATTGTGTTTTTCGGACTCAGGAGGTCTAAAACGTGAGGGTCGTCAAAATCGAGTTCAATTTTGACGATTACAGAGCTTTCTCTTTGTATACTTCGTATACGAGAAAGTAAAATTAACAAATTAGTGAATACATACACGCTACAAAAATGGTTGGGGTGTCGCTCCCGGTCGAAATTTTATTCACCAGAGAACAGTGCAGAGCGTTTCGACTCTTTACTCGCTAACCCTCGACAGGTCCTCGTCCTTCCACACTCCGATTTGGAACGTCGATCAACCCAGACAGGACATCGCCCTCACCCGATAAACAAGACTCGGCGATGCCTCCGTTTTCTGAAGCACTCGCTCACAGACAGCGGATGGAAGATTTTGACAGTAAAGGGAGTTTTTTTGAGGTATCCGAACACGTTCAGACAATTTTTTTTTAAAATGTGATATAGAAACACCATAATATTTTCAGATTTGAACTTTATAAAGATTAATAATAGAGTATATTGCGTATAAATTATATGAATTTTCTGAAAACCTAAATTTTGTGCTGTTTTTAGGAAAATTTAAAACTTCAAACATGCTAGAGAGTAATTTTGTAATATAATTCAAATAAAATAGTATAAAATAAACTACATACTATGGACTGTGCTTGTACTAGAATCTTAACATTCTTTGTATAAATAAAAACTTTAGAGCTAATCAACAATCATTATAAGATTTTCAGCAAATTTTTCATGTCATTTTTTAAAAGACCATAATTAAAAAATATTGTTACAATATACATTATTCTAGTACATTCACTAGAGACACATTTGAAGAAAGTGTTCACAAAATTTCAGAACAATCGAATGATAATATCTTGAGTTATCATGTTTGAAGTGTGAAAATTATGCATAAAATCTAGTTTCGAGAAAAATCAAATTGTAGTTTTGACACGCGCTTAAATTAAGTATCTAAACTTTAAAAAAATTCCTAAAAATATACTAACATCATATTAACTTGAAAAAATGCAGTTTGAAAGAATTTTTGACAGGTTTCTGCCCTTTGAATGACAACATCCGGTTAATTAAATGCCCACTTCCGGTTTTCGGTTTGTTATAAAACAATTAATATCTCATCTCCTAATTAACGTACCGACAAAAGTAAATATGTTTTAGAAAGGTAAATGAAAGAACTATCCAAAACATCAAAAATAAGAAAAAGGGAAGTTTGGCCGAAAATCGACTTTTCAACGTGTTCGGATACCTTAAAAAAATCAAGGTTTGTCGAAGTGTAGGGGGATTTCCTATCGTCCCCCTAACTTACACACCCTTTTAACTTATGCTTTGTGGCATCGTGTTGGAAACCTCTCATTAGTTTCATTCTCTCTCATCCTAAAAGCGCCAACCATTATGGCAGTAGAGAAGCAAATGCTCTTTTCCTTATATCTCCTGACAAAAGGAATCCATTTCCGGCTTGCCGACAGGAATTTTATTTTAAATCAAAATGCTCGTCAAAGTGCACTCAAAATAAATTTAACCAAAGAATGCAAAATCATCCACAGTTAATTTAACTTAAATGCATTCACTGGACGCATTATTTGACGAAAACCACAAACGAGTTCCGACCACCCTGCGTTGGCTCCCGGGGTGATCTGCATAATGGTCGTCACGACATCATTCACCAGAAGGCTGTTCTACTCCATTTGGACCAACAACCGGTTTGTTTTCCACCCATTCAGACTGATCCAAAAACGCCGGTCATTCACAAAGGCTCCAAAAAGCACTAACGGCTGCTTCGATCCACCCCCACACGGAGGATTTTCGCTTTTCTGGAAAGAGGACTGTAGCAGCATCGCCTAGCAACAGTTAACATTCTAAGGTTGCACGTGGAATCTGACCCAACATGACTGGGAAATGACAATGCATCACTGACCTGCCAACGTGTCTGGGACTGGACAAGGCCGTACTTTTATGAGAATACAAAAGGTCAACTTTGTCAGACTAGGGCGCGGGAAACGGCTTTGTGAAAGATAAAATAACAAAGACGAATAGTGATTGCGAATTTTGAAAGCTTTGTCAAATGGAAAGCCATTTGCCCCATGAACAGACCTTTGGAGAGATAAAAAATGTGTTGAGAGGAGATCGATTTTTGATGCTTTGGGGACAGGAACCAGGGAGGTCTCATGAGGATTTTCGGTCCCGAAATTGCAGTTCTCCCAAGACGGATTGCGAAATTTGTGTTTTGCGGACAGACCCGGACCTCATCTTGCGGGAGTTCACGTGGAACTCCGGAAACAGTACCGAATTTTTCCAGCAGACTGCAGGTTAGTTCGTCTCTAGTTAATTAATGAGGAGATACCTCAAACAAGTTCAATTGGAACCGTTTCAAACCCGGTCCTGTTCAGGACGTTCATTTATTTGTAAATTCTGGACCAAGAATGCAATACCTACCCTCGATAGTATTTCAATTTTAATTGTGTATATAACTTTAATAACTAAGAAAAGGAATATTGTAAAATCTGTATAAATGCAATTGAGCTGTAAGTAAATTTCTGAAAGACAACAATTTGTCTGCCTTTGCCTCCATCTTGCTCAGCCATCAACAGCGGCCAAATTGGAATGGAATTCCAAACTCTTCCTCTGCCTATGCCAATTACCATCGGGATTTCACACTGACGAATGGGTTTGGCATCCTGTGTTCCAAAAAAGTAGATTGGAACACTGATGAATGTCCCGCTATAGTCATGACGACATCAACACGTGAACAAAGTGTGGAGTCCTAATGCCCATCATAAGTCTCGGCCCAAACTAGTCTAGGAAGTATGGCGCACGACGGAGGGTTAAATGTGAAAAGGAGCATAAAAAAGGGAAGCAATGACTTTCAGAAGGTTTTTCCAATGACTATCAGAAGGTTTTTCAATATAATGATTGAAAAATATCCAGGCAAAGAATGAAATTCAAAGAGCTGCGTAACGATTTTCCTCTCTTACCGGCTCAAGGACAAACTGACGTAATTCGCTACTCCGTAATGAAATTCCTCTCCGTTCTTCCAGTACGCATGCGCGTGGAGATAACGGATTCTCTTCAAAAGTAAATTATGCGGACCGACAGACAGTCAACACTTTGACGGATATGGCCCAAAATTTTATACGGACCTACATTCATGACGATAAAACTGTGTACCAAATTTTATCCATCTGGCTATTCAAGTTTTTGAGTTATAGTATTGACATGACCGCGGGCACACAGACAGACTTCCAGTTGACGGATTTTGTCCAAAATTTGATAGAAACCTGCAAATTATGTGTAAAAATCACATACCAAATTTCATCCCCGTAGCTCTCATAGTTTTCGAGTTATCGTGTTCACAGACAGACACAATTCCCAAATTGTGTTTTTCGGGCTCAGGGAGGTGTAAAACGTGGGGATTCGTCAAAATCTCGAGTTCGAATTTTTTGACGATTACAATACTTTCTCTTTGTATAACTTCGTACACGAGAAAGGAAAAACAGCGCACACTCTGTTGCAGACAGCGTGTCATCTCATCCGCTGTTTTCCCAAAACAAAAAGTGCACTGTTCCCGACCAGCAACGGAACACGTTTTTCACGCCATTCGCAGCGTTTTCTGTTGACAAAAATAACTCGGAAAACCAGGAAACGGATCGTTCAACTGAAGCAGATTTATTGCGAATGCTCCAAGGCCGCGAGCCTGTATCTACACGGCGGAGACATTTAAGAGCTCTTCACAATCATCAACAAGACGCTCAAAGGACAATAAGGACACAAAGCCGTTTGGGTATCTTATTAGCCATAAATTCTCACACTTTGACGCATTTGGATGAAAGTTGGTTTCGAAATGCGCACGCCGCATCCAAAATGGAACTGACACCATTTAAACACAAACACGTTTGAAGGTCTCAATTTATGCACCAGACATCAGTCTACATCTAAGTGGAAGCCTGAATACACAATTTAAGCACTGCAGCATTATTACACACTACACTGCAAAATGCGTAATTAGTTAACAAGCAACACATAAAATGAGATTCTGTGGAAATTATCACCATGTATACTAGCCGCCTTCGTCGACCAGCTGCTCTCCCCTAATATTAAAAGCCTGTAGCTATGTAGGTATGTTACGGCGAAATAAACTGGCGGTTGAAGAGGCTGAAGGGCTCTGCCAAAGTTATATCTTGCGATATATTTCGAAAACGGAGGGTGGTGGGCGGAAACTGATGACATATCCATACGTCATAAGCTTCTATCTATCCTATTAAAATTCGAAGGTAAACAAACGTATGTATGTATGTCCGACTATCTTCTCACGAACCGCTGAACGGAGAAGCACGCGGAAAGTACCAAAAGATGGGGAATAATCCAAGGAATCCATTTCGGCCATTTAAATTCCGAAATTACAATTAGTTAAAAAGATATTAATTAAAAACGTCAAAATGAATGAATTGACGTGCTGCCATCTATTGGCAGAATGGTGAATTCATTCACGGCGGATTCTTTTTTTACCCTAATATTAGTTTTCGCATCCGGTGTTGCATTTTTTGTTTTAAGGTAGTAAAAAGGCTAGAACTGAAAGTTTTAATCCAACAAGAGAGGATTCAAAAACAGATTTACGTTTGTTGGGGAAGCTTAGTGACAATATTTGTAGGAAAAAAAACAGAGACGGGCATATGAAAAAATGTGGATTCCGAGAAATGCTGGGTTATTAACTATAAGGTAATTAAAAGGTTGGATTTAAAAATTTAAATTAAACAATATAGGATTCAAAGGATTTTTTACGTTTTGGGGGAAACGTAAAGTTTACGTTAGCGACAATATGTGTAAAAAAAATAAACCGGAGGCGGGCATATGAAAATTAGTAATAAAAAGACTAGATTTGAAAGAATATTTACATTTGTTGGGGAAAGTAGGTGACAATATTTTTTGAAAAAAAAATGGAGCCAAGCATAAGAAAATATGGATCCCAAGGCCTCACGTGATCTCTCCGCCCGGGAATATCACATTATTCAAGATTGCCCGTGCAAAGCCGGGCCATGCAGCTAGCATGCAATAAAAATTGTCGAAATCTATCCTGTGGTTGGGGTTGACTATTCCTCTGGTTTTGCCAATTATTTTAAATGTATAGGTGTTTAAGATAGGAGTTGAACGGCGTTACCTCGCATCCGTACCCACAGTTTGAAATTTAAAACCAGCAAATTCAAATTCATAGCTTCCCTACTTTTTTTAACACTACCCTCCCCTCCTCCGTCACCCGATAAGGCAGCTCCAAGGTCTCGGAGTACATGAAACACAAAAAAAATTATTTTAATAGAATTGCGACGATTAAATGGAAAATTGAAAGAGCCGAATGACTTAGAATGACTGGCAAGAGTCACGTTGACAATTTCCTTAAGAAAAAAAAGAGATCTTTAGCTACTACCATCAGAAAGAGATTCATGCAGAATTCAGAACACCACCGCAGCTTTTCCGAACGAAAGCAAACGCTGCCTTGGCCTTCAGAATCGCCTGTGCTTATCATTCAACGATCGCAAAGATTTATGAAACCGCATTACCTGCAGGAAAACGAGGCGGCTCTATCCACTCCATTACCTCGGCCAGACGAAAACAATGCACCTGGGGGAGGACTCTGTCTTGGAGAAAGGAGGGGGACACAGGTGCATGAGTCGATGACAATGGGAGGAAGCGGTGTCTTTGAACCGAAGCGCAGCCTTTGTCGTCGCATGACTGGCGGATAACGTGATCGACCGAAATTGGATGCAGAAAAACCAGACGCACGCTGGGACGATGCGGTTGTCAGTATCCCCATGAAGAACCGTAAGTAAAAGAACAACAACTAGTGTGTTCTCCCCCCTCGACTTTCTCCTATACTTTGGCAATATAGCGTGTATATCGTGAGAAAAATCCAGCAATTTCTAGCTCGCCCCGTTGATCGACTTTGTCCAAAATTTCATAGAAATCTACAACTTTGGTATCAAGACCACGCGAGTAGGGAATAAATAACTGTTCTGCGCCACCGACAACGAGGGACAACAGCCTGGTGACAACCCGGCTCCAATACTCCAGGCTCCTCTTTTTTCGCACAGGCGATAGAGGCTGTCGCCTCGGGCCTCGACAATCTAGGGGACCTCAAAACTTATTTGTGACGTCGGGTAGGGTGCCTCAAAACTTATTTGCGACAATGGGTAGGGTTCCTCAAAACTGATTTGCGACATTGGGTAGGGTGCCTCAAAACATATTGGCATCGTTGAGTAGGGTGCCTCAAAACATATTGGCATCGTTGGGTAGGGGACCTCAAAACTCATTTGCGACATTGGGTAGGGAACCTCAAAACGTATTTGTGACATTGGGCAGGGGGCCTCAAAGCTATTTGCGCTTGTGGCCTAATATTGACAAATTCCGCCATTGCCCTGGGACCGGAGAGGGAGTCGGGATTACGAGTGGGGGACAATCTCTTCCATCCTCATAGCTCTCAACTTTATGAAATTACTCTTTATGAAATGTTCTTTTCCTTATATCTCCGGACAAAAGGAATCGACCTTCACCTTCCGGCTTGCCGACGGGACTTCATTTTATTCCGACCAGTAATGCAGGGGAGGGACACTTTTCTGTAACATCTGATTCCTCGGCGCATTTTAAAAACGCGTGTCTATCCTCTTACCGACAAACTCATGGTCAACCGCAGGTAAACAAGATATCTACATGGCATACGACGCACATCGTTGTTTGTACGAGTTACACTGTATTTAACCTGACACAGTGACACGAAGTGAACCTGCTTCATTTGCATCCTGAGGAGAGAGAGCGAAGGACACTCACCTGTAGAATCTTGATTTCCTTGCCAATGAGCGGCTGTGATTTTCCCAGATTTTTCTTATTAATGCACTTGATGGCCACCACATCGTCATGATTCTGGAATAAAAGAAGCAACGTTAGAAGGAAACGCTCCCTTTTGCATTTTGAGAATTCAAACATGTATTTCAATGGATTAGTGCTAGACTATAATTTTGCAGCACACAGAATGGCAGTTCTATTAATATTATCACAGATGAACTGCATCGTTAAGCAATGATGATATTAACAAAAAGATCAGAATATATAATTATCAAATACAGAAAACTCGTCTTCGAGAAGTTCCTCATACAGAGATCCGCAAAACATAAACTTTCTAGCCTAATGGAGATTCTACATGAACAGAGTGTAAAATCCTGTATGAACAACCAATATATGAAATGTTCAGAGTTAAAGTGGACAAGGACTTTAACGCTGGAACTTTATTAAACATGGACTTTTCCCCATTTTGCACTGACACTGCTATGATCGTGCCAGATGTTGTTGATGTTGCTAAATGTAAAATGGACTTTTGCCCATTTTGCACTAAAACTGCTATGATCGTGCCAGTTGTTGTTAATGTTGCTAAATGCTAAACATGGACTTTTCCCCATTTTGCACTGACTTGCTCCACTGAACCCTCCATGCGCACAGTTGAGAGTAGTCGATGTTATTGCGATCATATTACATACACCAGGGAACAACAAACTTAAAACTGTATTACGATCACATTTATGTGGGACCACGCCCACACACCGTCAAGAATGCCGTGTGGAGCTGTAATTTAGAGCCACCGGTTGGCAACACTCTACGAGCTGACGTCACGTCACAGGACTGATCTCTCTTGCTTGTCAGACATTGTTGCCCGGTTGCGCGACGAAGAGTGACGCTCAGGACTACCCACTATGATTTAACATGATTTGATGTAAAGGACAGCCCCCCTAATTAATCTCCTTTTCTTTAATGTTTGAGCTGTCTTAAATATTCGTCTTGTGCTTCCATCCTACATTTATGCTCATCAACTAGTGAGGTTTTGTTGAAGAGAATTCGGAGGTGGATCAAAAATGGTGAAATGGCATGGGCAACAAGGAAGTTTGGAATTGAGATTCTTCCCTTAATTCTGCGTTTTAATAACTTTAATATTACAAGATGACCTACTCCCAGAATTATGAAGTCAGTCCCACACGAAACTTTAAAACATTACGATACAAACATTCATGTCTTGCTTGTGAAAGGATATGCGCTTTTCAGTACGAGACGCTGCCAACATTGGAAGGTTTGATCTTTGATTTGCCCATAATAAGTGAGACATAAACAATCAACAGAAGAAATTTACATCAGAACCTAAAAAGAAATATTTTTTTTTTAATTTCAAAAAAGAATTATCCTCCGGAAGCCAATTATCTTCGGGAATCCTAATGCCAATTATCCTCAGGAAGTTGAAGTTATTTTTTTTTTGCATTAAAGGACTCCTCATCAAACAACCATTATTGAATCAAGTGTCAAATCTGCTACACGAGAAACCAGCGGGAGTGGCCTGCCCTAAACTTTCTCGTATACTTCCCCAAAAAGGTGCCGTTTCCCCTCCCACCGCGTGGATAAATTAGAAAATCACATACCAAATTTCAATTATCTAATGTAAGTTACTAAAAGATTTGCACACATCTAAGCAGCCTTTTGGTTTGCCAGCAATATCTCCGATCTGATTGTTACAAATTTACTACCGATAGTTGTAGTTGAAAATATCATGCACATTGGCAGAGTGCTTAAGAAATTAAAAAAGCATGAAAAACAGAACTGATGAATCAATTGACACTAATTTTGCTTTGTTACTTTATAACTTTACTTTTAACAACTACTTTCGTTCTGTCAGAGTAAAAATAATGCAAAATCCACTCAGAAAAAAATGCATTACGAAATATACAAATAAAACTAACCGCAAATCAAATATGCAACTCTTATTGAGAAAATGTTTCGACGTGAAAGAAAAATTAAAAGAAAACATTCCATAATTAATTCACTTTTATTCGAGAAGAATTTGGCAGTGAGCCAAGACAGAACGTATTACGGGAACGGCAGTAAAAACGCGTGCCTTTCTTTTGCTTCGTACAATGGAGAAGAAATAAAATATCCAAAGTCAGCCAGTTAACGGACTTGGCCCAAAGTTTTATACGGACCTACATTCATGACGATAAAACTTTGTACCAAATTTTATCCATATAGCTATTCAAGTTTTTGAGTTATAGCGTTCGCATGACTTCGGACATACAGACACTTCCCGTTGACGGATTTTGTTCAAAATTTGATAGAAACCTACAAATTATGTTTAAAGACCACATACCAAATTTCATCCCCGTAGCTCTCATAGTTTTCGAATTATCGTGTTCACAGACAGACGCAATTCCAAAATTGTGTTTTTGGGACTCAGGGAGGTCTAAAACGTGGAGATTCGTCAACATCTCGAGTTCGAATTTTTTGACGATTACAACACTTTCTCTTTGTATACTTCGTCTACGAGAAAGTAAAAAGAGGTGGACATATACGAAAACGACAAATTCGAACTATCCATTGAAGCAGGTGAAGATCGCTTTCAAGGTGAATCGGTTTTCTGCCCGCTCCCCACAAAGACGGAGGTACGCATTCAACGAAATGAAAACAAACGATTACAAAAAGAACGAAACATGAAATTTCTTCTCGTGTTTACATTTGTGAAACGCTTCGGGTCATTTCCATTCAGCATGCCTTTTGCAACTGGCCTATCAATTATGTGAACGAGACAAACGAGTTGAGCCGCAGCGGGAAAAATCCGAATTCGCTCGCAGAATAGCTCGTTCTGGGCACAAGGCTCTCGGTTTTAACTCTTTCGCGTTCATTGGTTTCGCATTGAAACTACATACTGAGCATTTTTTTTACTGCGCATGGGAGAAACGTAGCGTAATTTTCCTTTCATAACTTAAGAGCCAGAAATATAGGCCAACTTATATAAAAATTCCAGTTCAGTACCGTTAGTATTCAGAAAGATATCGGCATTGTAAAAGCTAAATTGTTTTAGTTCTCTAAGAGAAACAAAATGACGAAGGTGCTTGCACAAATTGGTACTTTTTAAAATTGAATCTTCGAAAGTAACATTGAATTTTATGAAGGTTGAATATCCTGAATACCGACGTAAACTTACAAATTAAAAGCTTAGTTTAAATTGCATATCAATGATAACTTATTTAGAGGGAAAATAGCCCGTTACCGTTCATTGCTTTCACTGCGAAACCACACATTTCTTGAAAATAAAAAAATACTGAATTTCTTTCCTTTACATATTTATGATCAACTACATGTCTAATACTCATTTTTGAAATAAATTTATTAATTTTCAAAACGAAATATGTAGTGAATTTGAAAGGGATTGATTAAAGGGTTTTTTTTATGGGATTTAAACCTACTGTGACATCGCCACTCAGCCAAAGGCGAAATTCTCCGACCCACCCTAAGACGGGGACAGAAAAAAAGGGGATGGAGAAGAGAGGGAATTGCACAAAGGAGTTCAATGACCAGGGCAGAGAGCCGGAGTGAGACCGAGGGAGGTGGACGCAGAGTCTGAACATGCGGCCGAAAAGAGAAAGACATGAAGTATGAAGAATCCCTTTGTAAAAATTAGTAATATGTATATAATTATATTAGCCAAGAATATGTAAATAACTTAATTGTACATAATCCCATTGGTCTTCTTTGACTGGGATTAGCCCACCAGAAAACACGACACTAAGCTGTTTGACTCACTACGTCACACTACAAAGGCTATTATCCCCTATTCATTCCACAGTTCTTTTCAATCCGTAATCGAAAAAGAAACGAAAATTGCCATCAAAACATGGCTAAATTACTGCCGATCTGCTTCGGTCAGGAGAAGAAAGAAAATGGCGCCCTCCTAGAAAGGCCTCCATATTCTTTTTTCCCTGAAAGAGTTAAACAAACTTCCCAACGACATTCCGGAGGCGTTTGCGAACGGAAGAGCAACATGGCCACGATCCAAACAGTTTTATAAATAAAGAGCTGCCACGCAGTCTCTTCTCGATGGGAGATTAAGGGAGTCAAAAGTCAGCAAGTGCACAGTTCCATTTTCTCTCGAGTTGGGCAATTTTCTGGGAAGTTCAACGCCTCTGGAGAAGATGGGGCAGACGAGGTTGATTCAACTCGTGTTTCTCGCCCCATGTGCGAACATTCTTCTGCAAATAACAATTGAGGGGGGAGGAAAGACTTGTTGCATCATATCCACAACCAGCGGGAGTGGTCTCTCCTAAACTTTTTCGTGTACTCCTAATACATGTGGAGAAAAAATAATCTAAAAGGCAGTAAAACGAACAAGCATCCCTAATGCAGTGGGGAAAAAATCTTGAGAGTCGGAAGCTTGGAGGCGAAAGGCGTGGGTAGAAGCGGAAAGTATGAGTGCAACTGAATCACGCAATAACGGCCTCGCGCCATTGTGTGATGAGGAAAGACAAATAGGCGATTTGAACAACTTTTATCGACCGATTGAAACGAAAATTGGGCACGAATCTACAATAGATGTTAGCAGGCCTCATACCAATTTTTATTTACCAAGGCCGTAGGGTTTACGAGTTACAATGTTTAGAAGTATGCGATTATACAGACAGTCAACTCTCTGACGGATCTGGCCCAAAATTTGATACGGACCTACATTCCTAATGATAAAACTGTGTACCAAATTTTATCCACCTAGTCATTCGAGTTTTTGAGGTATAGTGTTCACATGAACGCGGACAGACAGACAGACTTCTCGTGGACGGATTTTGTCCAAAATTTGATAGAAACCTACAAATTATGTGTCAAGATCACATACCAAATCACACCCCCGTAGCTATAATAGTTTTCGAGTTATCGTGTTCACAGACAGACAAACACAATTCCAAGATTGTGCTTTTCGGACTCAGGGAGGTCTAAAACGTGGAGATTCGTCAAAATCTGGAGTTCGAATTTTTTGACGATTGCAATACTTTCCCATTGTATACTTCGTATACGAGAAAGTAAAAAGTTGTATTACCCCGCATGAACATTCCCGTCTTTAATGTTTTCCAGTCGTTTCCAATGCTTTTTGTTTGTCACATTTCGTATGTTCACATTCCTATCGGGGGTCATTGCTACTCCATTTCAAAAATCCAGAAAACTAGCGAGCTGTGAAAATTCGACATAATTTCGAATAATTGTAGTTAAGAACAATCATGCATATTTTAACAAAACGACTGTATTTTCTCTATTTTACTTCGACAACAACCGTTATGGCAATTTAATTACATCATCGATTTTGATATAATCTAAAATTATTACATTATTCTATTCGCTCTTGTAACGTTAACCATAACTGACATCAGAGGCAGCGCCCTCTGAAACTTTGAACTTCAGTCGAGACCAAGCAATCGAATGCGATGCGTCCCAGAGAACAATTCTCTTTTTATGTTTGTTCCATTTTGATATTATTTTGTGTAAACTGTCAGTGTGTAACGTAAACCTGAATAAATAAATGTTATACTAATCTGGATTGTTTACTAAACTCATAAACAGGGGTGATTGTGGCTTCATGAAAAAATATCTGAAATTTTAGAAGAAAAATTATATGTAGGGAACGGATATGTATTCATTCATTACAGCGTGGATTCAACTTTTGCATGCAATTTTTAATATGCTTTTCCCACATAAGAAATTGATTTAATTTATTTTGTCTTAGTTCATGAGTTTTCAATAACATTCTATAACACAAGTGATGTAGTTATTCTTAGTTATGGTATTGCAATTTCTAAAAAAATCATTTGGATTGACCCAGCATAATCCAAAGTAAGTTTTCCGTAGTATAGATTACAATTTGTGTAGTCCGTAGCAGAAGCCGAAATTGCGTAGAAACTACAGATAATCCATAGAAGTTTGAGTCTTTGGCACTCTTAAGTTTTAAAAAAATAGATTTATCAGAAAATACCGGAATTCCGGTATTAAAGATGAAGAAAATACCGGAACACAATCACCCCTGCCATAAACGATTCCACACACTATCTTAACGATATGTTTCTTCTAAATCAAAATTTGAGACAAATAGTGAAACTAAAAATATTCTGAAATTCCGGATTTGAGGAGGTAAAAAAAATCAGGAGTTCCAGATAAATCCTGAATGCCATCACCTCTGGTCCTATGCAAGTGGTTCCCCGCGATTAGGTATGCACCATTATTTCTCTCGCTCATGAAAGTGTAAAAGAGGGGTAATATTACACATATTTCGTTTAATATATATTCCGTGTTCAGTGGCGAATCCAGGATTCGGTTCTTCGCCGCGCGCCCCTGAGGTCATAAAAAAATTTGTATCGTAGTGACGAATGTCAAACCTCATGGCTTATGTAAACCAAAACACTAACTTTACAAGCTTTCCTCTCCTGACAATAAGAATAATAAAGAACACTACAATACTTTCGATAATTTAATAAAAAATGCAATGAAATAACTGGCCAAAAAATGTTTTCGACCGCGCCAACGCTACAAGTGCAAGTGGAATGACAAGAAAAATAGGAAAATTTTCGATCCTTTCAAGCTAGAAAGCAATGTTGAAACGTTTTTATTATTTTTTTTAAAGAGAGAAATTAAGAAAAAGCATTTGTAATGATGTTGAATTAAATCATGAATTCTGGCTTGGCTCTGGAAGGGGAGGGGGGCTGTAGCCCGATAGCCCCACTCTGGATTCGCCACTGAATCTTCATATATATGGAGGATTGAGAGTTAAAGTAACCACATCCATATTTTGCACCAGTGGTGAATCCAGGATTCAGGTCTGGGGGAGGGGGGCCGAGGTCATAAAAATTTTGTATCATAGTGACGAATGTCAAACCTCATGGCTTACATAAACCAAAACACTTTAACTTTACAGGCTTTCCTCTCCTGACAATAAGAATAATAAAGAACACTACAATACTTTCTCGATAATTTAATAAAAAATGCAATGAAATAGCTGGCCAAAAAATGTTTACGACCGCACCAACGCTACAAGTGCAAGTGGAACGACTAGAAAAGTAGGAAAATTTTCGATCCTGTCAAGTCAGAAAGCAATGTTGTCACGATTTTATTACTATTCTTTTAAAATGAAAATTAAGATCAAACAGTTGTAGTGATTTTAAATTAAATCAAGAATTTTGGTTCACAGGGATGAGATTGGCAAAAAAGCAAAAAGACTGAAATCATACGCAAGCAAAACATTTGTACCATAATTTATACGCGAAAGATGTTTTAAGAAGTAAAACATCAGAACACGCAATATGATGAAAATATTACACTATAATAATTAATAACTTAATTATTTATAATTCAGTATGTATAAATAAGAAAAAGAATATTAAATTATTATTAAATCATTCACATTAAAAGTTAACAAACAAGTTTAACACATCATCAGGTGCATCAGAAAATACAAAATTAGACATTAAAACATTTACCACCTGTACATCACTGCGATTCAACATACACCCAACAGAAGTCTGAGAAGAAGAGCCTTTTGATAAAAGTTAGCTCAAAAAATAAATAAAAATAAGGATAAATAATTTCTTTTGCTTCATGCAATTGTGTAAAGTGTATTAGCTCTTTATAAATTATAATAATGTATCATATACTGATTTCTGTTTTATTTCTTTTATTTTTATAAATTTTTGCAAAAGTACCAGCACAATGATTTTGAACCTTATAAAGCAAGAGGGGTCGAGATATTGTACAGTTACAATGACAGATTCATTTAGCATTATTGCTATTTGAAACCCTTTGAAACATTTCCTTAATTGTTAAAGAAGTGGTTTTCTTCCGTTTTTTTAATTGTATGGCTTTTGTTGGGAACAGATCTCCATTAACACGCTTCACCCCTTGTTTTGGAGGGCTCCTATCTTTGACAGATTTTTCTGCAATAAAGGATGCGTTTATACTTTGAGTGGCACTGAATGTTCATCCTTGTAGAGCTTGCCGATATAATGTTGCTTCGTCAGTAGAAGATGAATCAGCTAGTTTCCTAGCCGGTGGAGTTAAGCAGCATGGTCGAGCATATTTTCCCAGAATTTTCTTTCGAAAATGTAAGATAGGAAGATTTCTTTTCTTTGCGTAAAAGCGGAATTTTCGAAGAAAAAGCAAATTTATGCAGGGGGAAA
>BGPR01000597.1:84662-214544 GCA_013235015.1 Araneus ventricosus | reverse complement strand
TTGACGATTACAATACTTTCTCTTTGTTATACTTCGTTTACGAGAATGTAAAAAGTGACCGTATTCTGCAGCATCTATTAACATATCCAACTGGAATCAAACATATATATATTGAATTAAAATTTCGATGTTGGGTGGGCAATTCGAAGAAAACGTATTTTTATGTTTCCCGCTTCCAAAGTGTTAATGAACAAAATATTATTGAAAAAAAATGCGACTTGGGCATTAATAGACTAAAAAGAAAGTCCGATCAAAATTCTGTTATACAGTCAGTCCCTCGATAACACAGTTTACGGCAAACGACAAAACAGGCCAGATCGGGGTCAGGAGTATTATTAAAAGAGTTAGCAAAACAATCCCGATACGTGATGCAAGGAAAAGAAACGAATCAATGAGAGATCTACCTTTTGTCAGAATGCACGCGGACCGAATGCCCACACATAAGAACAAAACCCCAGCACACACCTTCGGCATACCTAATGATGTCACAACTTAAGCAGGAAGAGCATTTCCACTGCAATACCCGCTAACCCAATCCATATCGTCTGACACTCCCTAAATCAAACGCTGCGGGGCTGTCACACCTGGTCAGCCGTTTCGCAAATGACCGCGGAAGGAAACGCCAGCAGGCCCCGCGGTCAAGACGCACGATTGCGTGCTGGCACGATTCTTGTCAGATGGACGAGTGTATGAATCCATACTGGTGGAAATAATGTTATGTCGGGATTGCGCGTAAGAATTACAGCTGAAAAATCTACGATGCATATTTTGAAACGGATGGCAATTTCAATACGTGAAATATTGGTGTTAAATCATATTTCATTCGGGAAAGTGTTTGTTTGCACAATGCTTATGATTCCAGGGAATTCGAGTCCTTGAGCTCAAACGATTCAAATAAAATGCAAGACTCGCAATTTTGCTTTCGCCACTTGCCAGTTTCATGTCATAAAACATTTTATGAAAATTAACATCTCATTGAAATACTTTTGTCTAAATATTGATTCTTCTTTATGTTTGTGACAACGGCCTTGCCTTCAAACCGCATCGAATTTTTCAATAGCATTTAGTTTCATTTTTACAAACTGAATTTTCAGTGAACTCGTGAACTATCGCAAAAAAATCATTCATTAAAGATTTTCAACAATTTTTTTTTACACAGTGATTTATGAATGTAAAATTTAATTTAGTCAAATTAAATTTATTATTAACAAAAACAAGACGCAAAGGAGGGCAAGTTTAATTTTGCGATCAAAATCGACTGCCAAATGAAAATTAGATCAAGTTCATTAACAAAACATAGGCATGCATGCCAACATTTCAAAGGTGGCTGTCCGTAGCCGAAGGACTACCCCAGATAGCACGTAAGTTTGCAGCAAGTTTGATTTTGACTTGATATTACCTTGTCATCGCAAATTTGACGCGTCAAGCTTGAAACGAACTTGTAGCAAGTTCGCCGTGACAACTAGCGCCACCTCCTTGCAATGCAAATTTGCTGCAAGTTTGCAAAACAAGCTTGATGCAAAGATAGCACAAAGAGATAATTATCTTTGTCTCTGTTTTAAAAAAAAACATCCGATTTTTAATAGCAACTCCTAGACCGTCCTTCTTTTTATTAATTCAATGAATCAATGATAATTTGTAAAAAAAATGTTTGAAACATTTTCCATCTTTTTACTAAATATAACACTCACACTTTAAAGAAAACTATATCGCCTTTTTCTTAATGTTGAAATTTTAACGTTTATAAACAAAATTAAACCGAAAAAACAGTCAATGTTTGTTGAAAAATAATAACTTATACATTTTGTCCCATTTTAAAGTAATTACTTTTGAACTCTAATTTCATAATTTATTCTACTAGCAAAACGCAGTTATTAGCGAAAATCACTCTCTCTTTGACTTCAAATCATATTCTCAACTCAAAAAATTAACGAAATCAAGAAAATAGTTTAAAATAAATCGTATACGAATCGAATCGAACGATGTATTAGCAAAATCTATCTTCTCCTCTCAGAGTTTAACTGGCCGAATGGTTAGCGCGTCTGCTTCGGAACCGGTAGATCGCGAGTTCTATCCCGGGTTGTGTTCGTACTCTGTTTTTGCTATAATTTGCAATGAGTTTGTAATGCAAGCTTGCTGCAAGTTCGTCCCATGGTGACTTCGAAGCTTGCGTTAACTTGCTGCAAACTAAAATTGCTATCTGGGATGAGGGTGGCAGAAGTCAAAATTTTTAATTTATGATCATTTATATATTTCATCATATTTTAAATATAAACCAAAAAAATTCTTTTAAGAAAAATATTTTATCTGAATAAATAATACAAGAAATATATATATCATTATTATTAGAAGAATTAGAAATAATCATATGTGACATTCTTCAAAAACATGAAATGTACGGGAAAAAATTTGGATCTTCTAAAACGACTGCACGTAACGGTTGAAAAAAACTAGTTTCCGTAGAAATTTTAATCTTATCCGTAATTGGCGGAAATTTTCGATATAATCCGTAGCAGTTGGCATGTATGCACAGGGATAGGAATAAAAGAAAAATGAATTTCATTCAAATCAAATTGACTATTTACAAAGTAGTGCGAAAAACACGTCCAAACGTTGTCTATTGTAACATTCTTTAATACATAAAAAAAGAAAAAAAATGATACTAAAAAACAACTTCGGAAAAAAGCAAAGCAAACAGAAGAAAAAACATAACCGCAAAGCATCTGGTGAGCGCAAAAGCTGCAGCAACCAAGAGTACAATGGCAATGATACAAAATTTAACTAACAAAGTGAAAAAAACCTATCACAGGGCAAAGTCAGGACAGTAATAGAAACAAAAATAAGAAAAGATTCCGGCAGATGGACGTCGTCAAGGGTCACGCCCCTGCTGGGATTCTAAAATTCAAAAATTGGGATAAATTTTCTGCAGGGGAATCTGACTGTCAGATAACGTCCATCTGCCGGATTCTTTTCTTATTTTTGTTACTATTATTGTCTTGACTATGTACTGTGATAGGTTTTTTTTCATGTCGTCAGTTAATTTTTGTAATATTCTTTAACATATTATCCCCTAATTTTTTTAGCTAACAAGATACGTTTATCTCAATTCTTTAAGCTACCAATGTTTAAAATGTACCAAAACTTTCCTTCTTCAAAACAATAGTTATTTTACCTCTGATTTTAATAGTTATTTTACAAGCTGATACACCCGGCGTTGGTTGGAATGAAAATACTTTCACGTCTTATTTTTCTTTTATGTAAAGAAAAGAGTCTCATATTATCTTATCGTCTGCAATTTTTTAAAAACTAAAATGAAAATATCAAGTGAGCCAAACGATTTTTTTTTAACCGCTAAAAGCAATTTAAACAATGATACAAGATTTAATTACACACTGCAAGTGGTAATTCGGACGGAAACAAATAAGATTATTCAAAACATCTCCAATATCTTCATTCAATAAGAATTGACAACACTAAAGATAAAATAATCTTTTTTCATATATATGACAGCATAGTTTATAACTCATAAATAATTAACTATTTAATGAATTGTCATGAAACCTTCCTTACGCTACATTATTAGTGAGGAAAATCTGAAGAGAATCCATTCAGTAGTTTGGATTTCGATAGCGAACAAACTACTTATGAATTTTTCATTTCTATTTAGAAATTTAAATTATTTTGCCAATTAATCACTTAGCAAACAATTTTTAATGACTTCTACTTGCATTCACATCATCCTTTTAACAAGAAAAAATATTATTCCATAATTTTCCATAAGCCGGAAGTAGTTTCTAAAGATTCTAGATCCATTTTATTTTTATTCGAATGGTAGAAGAGTTGGAGACATTCGAGTACCACTTCCCTTCAATTAGAAAGACCGAGATCTTTCAACTGAACAACTTTGGAGAAACTCAACTAGACTGAAGCACGGTAAATCTAAAGTAAATCACGGTAACTATGAAGATTTAAAAATAATTTAATGAGACGTTACGCAAACATCATATGTTTCAAAGTACCTTTAAAATTAAAATCTAACTTGCGCGCTTTTATCGGCGTCTTTCATAAACATTCTGAGAGGATTCTTTTTAATATCGATAGATTTTTTTTACAAAAAGAAACGGATATCAAAAATTTGTAATTGACGACATGGATAAATAACGTATTCAACGCAAAAATCAATAAAGCATTCATTTTAAGAATACACAAAATGATTTACTTCTATGCCTTTCAAAATCTGGGATCTGGCGGGGATCCTAAAGTCGAACACACAAAAAGGATATTATTTTGAAGATTAATTATTCAAAATTAATTTTAAAAAGGCAAGAATGTAAGGGTTTCAAATACGCGTCTCTTCATTCTTCGTCTGTTTTTAACACAATAATAATCACCGTAAAAAAGATGCTGCTGCATGAAGCCAACCAAAAGTGTTAAAGCTACTTTTAGTGAAATGTCAACTAAATTATGAGCTAAAATAATTAAAAATGCAAAAACTAATACAATAACGTAGATTATAACGTAAGATTTTTAAGTAAATTATATTATAGGACATAACTTTCACATATCGTACTTGCTCCAAAATCAAATGAGTGAGTACACGAAAATCACTCTTCTTATTAATCAGCGGGAGTGTTCTCCCCTAAACTTTCTCGTATACTTCCCCAAAAAGGTGCCGTTCCCCCTTCCCCCCGTGTGGCAAAAAAAATTCGAACCTATTATTACCCAGAATCCAATGACTATCAGAAGATTTTTCATTATAGTGATTGAAAAATATCCAGGCAAAGAATGAAATTCAAAGAGATGCGTAACGATTTTCCTCTCTTACTGGCTCAAGGACAAACTGACGTAATTCGCTACTCCGTAATGAAATTCCTCTCCGTTCTTCCAGTACGCATGCGTGTGGAGATAACGGATTCTCTTCAAAAGTAAATTATGCGGACCGACAGACAGTCAACCGGTTGACGGATTTGGCCCAAAATTTTATACGGGCCTACACTCATGACGATAAAACCGGGTACGAAATTTTATCCATCTAGTTATTCAAGGTCTTGAGTTATAGTGTTCACATGACCGCGGATATACAGATAGACAGACTTCCCGTAGACGGATTTTGTCCAAAATTTGATAGAAATCTACAAATTATGTTTAAAGACCACATAAATTTCATACCCGTAGCTCTAATAGTTTTCGAATTATCGTGTTCACACACACACATACACACACATGTAATTCCCAAATTGTGTTTTTCCGACTCAGGGAGGTCTAAAACGTAGAGATTCGTCAAAATCTCGAGTTCAAATTTTTTGACGATTACAATACTTTCTCTTTGTATACTTCGTACACGAGAAAGTATTGCATGAAGCCAACCAAAAGTGTTAAAACTACTTTTAGTGAAATGTTAACTGATTTATGTGCTAAAATAATTAAAAATGAAAAAACTAATGCAATAACGTGAGATTTTTATATAGATTACAATATAGGACATAACTTTCACATGTCGTACTTGCTCGAAAATCACTCTCCTTATTGAAAAGGAGGAGCTATTTTCATCGGCCGGCGTGACTGGAAAATCGCCAAAATCAGATCTGGTTCGATAGAGAGATTGATGGGCGCGCGGCAAAAATGTGACACCATCCCAGGAGCCAACCGTTTGGCGACTTCCGACTCCTTTCCAAAACGACGGACTGGCGATCTTTTTTAGCACTGCCGCAACGTGCCCGAGAGCACTCGCCATCCATTAACGAGTGTGACACCAATGCTCGCTCGGACGGAGTTAAAATAGGCACTCGCGCAGTTAAAACACAAAGGGAAAAAGGTGAATAAATAGCCTATTGAGGCCGCGACAAAGCGAGAGCTATTCGTGGCTGCTAATGTGTGCATGATGAGATGGTCTTGGTCCATTGGCGAAGCGGAGGCCGATTAAGACACTGCAGTAAAAAAAATTCACAAAAGGAAGGCAAATAATAACAATAAACTTGAATCGCCCAACAAATGTGGGCTGTAGAAACCACTGTTTTGCAACACTGTTACAAAGTGCGTGTCGGTTGCTTTACTGACGTTGTTTGATATTTACTACTGCATTGTGGATTATTAGACTTTGCCTAGCGTAACCAGGCAAATCCATGAGTCCAGGGTCAAATATAAAGGGGGTGACAACTAGTGGTGATCACCCAGGAGCCGTTCGGTGTCAGGAAGTAAACCCTGAGGCCTGAGGCAGAAGACTGCCTTTAGCTCCAGTATACGAGGATGAATGGCCTTCATAGAGGAGTTTGAGGCAGAACTGGACCATATTTGTGTTTCGCTCGGAAGAAAACCTTCAGGAACTAACAATACCTTGTTAGAGCGCACACCAATCCTTACTTTTTACTTTCTCGTATACGATGTATACAAAGGAAAAGTATTGTAATCGTCAAAAAATTCGAACTCGGGATTTTGACGAATCTCCACGTTTCAAACCTCCCCGAGTCCGAAAAACACAATTTTGGAATTATGTCTGTCTGTGAGCACGATAACTCGAAAACTATTAGAACTACGGGGATGAAAATTGGTATGCGGTCTTTAAACATAATTTGCAGGTTTCTATCCAATTTTGGACAAAATCCGTTTACGGGAAGTCCGTCTGTCTGCCCACGTTCATGTGAACACTATAACTCAAAAACTTGAATAGCTAGATAGATAAAATTTGGTACACAGTTTTATCGTCAGAAATGTACGTCCGTATAAAATTTTGGGCCAAATCCGTCAACGGGTTGACTGCCTGTCTGTATAATCGCATACTTTGGAACGCAATAACTTCTTTAAAAAATTACTTTGATAAATGAAATTTGGTATGTGGCCTTCTTACCTTAATGGTAGATTTCTGTCCACTTTTTGTGTCAATCGGTTAAAAAAAAGGCTTTCAAATTGCAAATTTCGTTTTCTTTATCTTACACCCAGCCCTATTGGTAATCAAGCCGGCTTCTAATTCCACTTTCCCGTTGGACGACCTTCGGAAATGGTGGTATGACGTTTTTTTCTCCACTGCGTTAAGAGGTTCTTGTTCGTTTCACTGCCTTTTAGCTTATTTTTTTCTCTACATGTGTTAGGAGCATACGAGAAAGTTTAGGGGAGACCACTCCCGCTGGTTTGAACAATTCTGGTCGAGAGCGCTGCACGAGAACAGAATCCACAACCTTCTGGCTGAAGCACCCGAGCCATGGGAATTCTCAACCTACTAAGCCATTGGTGGACTATAATTCTTTCTGTTATACTGTACTATGAAATTGCTGCTTGCAATCAAGCAATCGTTTTAAAAACTATCTTTAATGCAAGTGAGGTACTTGTAGATACAGTTGGTAATCTCACACCTTCGGAATGAAGTTTTTCGAGGACGCGCGGCTTAATCTACTACGCAAATGTTGGAGCTCCCCGAACTTTAAAAAGCTGGACCAACGAGATTGGTTCTTGCTTCTTCTCTGGTATACTTGCAAAATATGGCGCGATTCGTGTTTAGTTTTGTAGAATAGTAAAAAAAGTTTTTTAAAAAAATTGAGTATGCATTTTTTATCACTTTCCCTCAAGGCAACTGCGTGCAAGTTTTGATACAGATCTATAATTTGCGTTTCAAAATCGCATGTCACATTTCATTCGTCTAGCTTCTTGTGGATTTTTAGTTATCGTGTTCACAGACAGATATAATTCCAATATATATATATAATTTCACTTAATTTTATTTTAAATTCTAATATTATATATTTTAGTCTTAATGTATTCGAAAATCCCTTTTCTCAAACTCCAATTTCGTTCTATTTCCCGCTCTGGAGGTATATTAAATCTCTCGTTTGGCATATTTATTACTAAAAGAATATTTTTATCGTTTCCACGCGCACACAACTCGCGAAAACAGCGACTTATTGCCGCCATGCATTTTCCCTAAAACACTTACGTAATATACTAAAAATAGCTATTATTCCCTTCACTTTGATCACATGTCTATCTGTTAAATCCCTACCTGAGAAAAAGCAGGGATCTTCTGTTCTCTTTTGGCTTGAAAACTGAAACGAAGATGTACGTACATTTCATCACTCTCCCATAATAAAATGAAAATTAGAATATAACTCGGCCTGTGTTTAATCATTTAACGACTACAATTATGAATACATTTTATATACATATATTCAGTCTCGTGGAAATTTTAAGGGCGTATTTTCTGACCATTACAAAAACTTTCTCTTTCTGTACCTGGTATACGAGAAAGTAAAAAAAAAAAAACTTTAATAATCCAGAAGCAAAAATCCTAAATAACGTGATTATTATTAATGAATATTATTTAATTATTCCATTTTCACAACAGTTTTTAAATCAAGTCATACGACGAGTTGTATTGACTAAAAAAAAACACACACACACACACTTTCGTCCCTATATTAATTAAATGAAGACTTGGAGATAGCTCTGTAAAGTGTGCAATACGTTCGTCAAACAACCGAGTCTATAAAATTCTAATTCATCACAAACTGCTCTCTTTAAACTCCTTCTATAAGAAGTGGCAATAAAAATGGTGAGTAAACTGTACACAGACGGTAAAAATGAGAAATGTATCTAGCGTGAAGTTGATTTTGAGGGAAACTACCCAGTGTAGGCGTTAAGTGCGCAATGCAATTTGTCGCATTCTCAAAATCATGCATATTTCACACGATAATTAACATGATGACAGAGAGTAGAGGTGAGGCAACGGTCGATATTCGCAGTGAACATTGCCTGGGTAAAATGAAGGCGCCCGCCACATCTGCGACTGAATCACCCACAAAGTACCGAGAAGTGAAGGACCGAGTGATTTCGATTCACGATCATCTATACCTAATGTGACCAAAAGTCCCGTTTTTTGGTAGCCTGTCCCGTTGTTCCCAAGCACAGCTTCGGGACGCCCAAATGTCCCGTTTTCAGAAAGAGAGAAACCCAGAGTAACAATTTCAAACAAGAGGAGGCCAAAAATCAAAAAATTCCATGGTATTGTCTAGTAGCCAGGCGATGACGGAGCATGCGCTGTACGTGTCACACATATGGAAGTTGGTCAGAAGCCTCCTATCTCGCACTTAGTTCTAACTTCATTATACTGCATGAAGTGATAGAATGGAACACTGGGAATATTTAAACCGAAAGTCGTTGGGTGGAACTGTTCAAACACTTTCACGCCAATCATTTGAATCATACGAACTTTCGTATAAATACTGAATATATTCTGTGTCTGCCTGGCACTAATGCACCCGTGGAAGCAAGAAAGCACAGTTGCGAGTCACAATTTATAAAGCAATGCTAATTACCAAAGTTAATTTTAAGAAATCCTGCGAAGAATTCCATTCATTTTTTAAAACAACACCAAATGTATTGACGCAAAATTGTGTTCTTCAGAAAAATGCAACGTTACAAGAATTATTTATTTCCACGTGTTTATTCCTGTTCTTCTCATTAATAAGTAAAAGCTGAAGAAATATGTGTTTTCTTGAATTCACATACTATTACCTAAAAATTAAAAAAATGTCCGTTTTTGAGGGAAAAGATAAATGGTCACTTTAGCTATACCATGCGATACCTTGATAATATAACCGACTGAATCGGTTCATTTTCTCGTGCGCAACTGGAATGAAAACGGGTGAATGAACGGTTCACCAGAAAATGGTAACAGATACAACTAAGGGCCTGACTTTCGGTTTCCTGGACGACACTTCCAAGTGGTTCGTGAGAGAAGACGCTAATAAAGGAGGCTTAAAGAAATTAAAGAAAAAAACGCTATAAAAAAAAAAAAAAAAAAAAATGCTTTGTAGCTTTTTATACAATTAAAGAAATTCGTGTCATTTTAACCAAATCAAAATGTTGGGCAATGACTATCTCCTTTATATGATAATATTTCAAAGTAATTCAATTCATTTATATTAATTTCATAGTATTCGTTCATAGCAATTCGTTTATATTCGTTTCAAAAGTATTCGTTCCTAGTAATTCGTTTATATTAATTTCAAAAGTATCCGTTCATAGTAATTCGTTTATATTAATTTCAAAAGTATCCGTTCATAGTAATTCGTTTATATTAATTTCAAAAGTATTCGTTCACAGTAATTCGTTCATATTAATTTCAAAAGTATTCGTTCACAGTAATGCGTTTATATTCGTTTTGAAAATATTCGTTTTCGTTAAAATATTCATTTTCGTTCCGACTCCAAGTTATCAAAACTAGCCGGGGAAGGTCCAAATTGATAATTCAGTATTATAAATATTATTGAATCATAAAATCAACTATTTTCTCGAATTCTTCAATAGGCGGTGCCACTCGTGCGCAATTAAAATTTAATCAGATTCATCGATTAATTAATAACTAAGTTCCGAAAATGTTAAACTAGTGTTAATAAGTTACAAAAGTGTTGTAGTTACAAAATAACCCTAGCACATCAAGAAGTGAGAAAATAACAGATTCCAAAATTCCATCTTCAGACACAAGAAACAAATCAACTTAAATAAAAGTGTTGGGGCGAAAAACCAGTACAGACAGTAAAACTTGATGGACACTTTTTAAAATACCCACAACTGCGACCGAAACTAAATTTGGCTGGTAATCCCATAAAAACCCTAACTGACAGCGCTCAAAGTGGAAGTAATAACTTAATAACGGGCGAACAATACGAAAAAAGACGGATTTCAACGGTCGAAAAACAGTGCGTTCCATTCGGTCAGCGAACTCCGGCACAAAAGAGCCTCCCACCGTTGAGTGTCAATTAAGAGTAAAGAAATCAGCAGTCATTAGTCGGGATGATGCGGCCGGTAATCGCTCCAAGAGAGGAGGGATGTTACGGTTCAAGTCACCAGCTGGAGCTCCCACAAGAACAAAAGCACACATTATGCAACGGCGGGAATGAAAGGTCTTCTTTGCACTGCAGTTAAGAGGTTATGCCATTTCGAATAGAACTCTCCTTAAAAAGATGGAAGGCCCTTGAACCACGCTGGACAAAAGCGAGGAGGAAGTTCCCTTTTTGGGTGAATGTGCAATAACTAAAAATACTCCCTCCTTCCAACTGTAGTTATTCGATTTGCCGTTCTTTCTTGACCATAGTTAGATGTCCGGTTTCCAAAAACACCAAGGATTCCATTATTTATCACTCACCGAGTCTTTTGGTGCAAATTAACACGTTGAGGAAGGCGTGTACCACTGGTGGCTCACATGCGAATGGTTCATCTGGCGGCGTGTACCACCGGTGGCTCACATGCGAACAGTTTATCTGGTGGCGTGAGCCACTGGTCGCTCACACGCGAATAGTTTATCTGGCGGCGTGTACCACTGGTGGCTTATATCAGCTATAGTCTTACAACACAGTTTCGTTCGATGAAAAAAACTTCATGTGGTTAAAAATAACTTTTTTACTGAAAAACTGAAAAGCTTATTTTTACAGGTAGACTATAATAGACTTAATGTATTTACATATTTATTTGTTTTTGTGGGTTTTTTTAAAACATTTTAGACATAGTGGTGGTTCACCTTCGCAAAATCGGCAAGACGTTGTAACCCTTTTCGATTTACTTGCAGCAATTTTTCTACCTCGTCGAGCAAATAAGGATTTAACATTCACGGCATCGTTTCCGCGACTTTCTCGCAGTTCCGGAATACTTCTCAAGAAATATAAGCCGCCATATAAGGCATAATACGATTTTTATTGCCGTCCGGCGGCGCGACATAGCAAAATCTGCGCCGTCCTCAATGTGTTAAGCCTAAAAATTGAATGTTCCGGTGTAAAACTCGATTGCTTAGGAGGGGAGTCGACCGTTTCTTTCCTAACTGTCTTCGTGGCGGACTTTGGCAATATGAGACCAGAGACGCAAAATTGTTTTCAAGTCCCTCCGTCTATCTAGTGTAATAAATTTGCTGTCCAGTGAGCACTGCAATCTCCATGAAGATAAATTTATTTATTTATTTAAAGAAAAGCACACTACAGAGAAAACTCCATTTACAGAGTGCTGACAAACACGCAAAGAACAAAAGTCACAATGAGTAAATAAAAAAATAAAATATATATATATGCCTTAGAAAGCAAAAAGTAGACCACAGAGAATACATAAAATCATAAAACTTATGCAAACGTATATATAATTAAAAACGAAAACACATAATCACAAAACTTTAAGACACTTTTTTTTTAAATTTAAAGTTCATTTCCAAAGAGCAAGAGTCAAAACACGCAAACACCGAGTCTAATAAAAAACACGCCAGGAGTTTAAAAGTTTAAAAACGTAAATACACACTTGAGATTTAAAAAAAAAAATGCAACACTTAAGATAAAAATAAATCAAACACGGCGCCAAAAAACTGGTCGAATACATAAGAACACGGAAAATCAAATAGCACAAAAATCTAAAATGTTGTAGAAAGCAAAATAAAACATATCATGTATTTAAAAGATGCAAACATTTCGACTTAAAAGCACCAAGAGACATAAAAAATGTCAAGTTCATCAGAGACTGTGTTAATACATTTCAGAGTCCGATGGATCACTGTATAAGCCTTTATTTACAGCAGATCAATCATGCATGAAATCAGTAAGCTCAGTGGTTACGAAACGAAAATCAAACCTATTTATAAACTTTACACAGGATTCAAAGAGAGCTAATAAGGATTTGTAATGAGACAGCCGACAGAAATTACTAACAAGCTTACAATTACCAATCAGCTTCATTTAACATGACACAATAGCACTGACATTTCAAGATGTAATGCGCGATTACGTTACTCTAACAATTCATGTTTAACTTCACTTGCTTCCATCCTAATTCACCAGCACGCTCCTTACGCGATAAGAATTACGTTATTTAGATTGTGTTGAAACTGGTTATTAATTTTTTTATGATTTTGTTTAAAATTATATTTAAATTTAAATTCTGATTTTTTTTTCCACCACACGAGATACTGAAACCTTGAAGGCAACCCGCAATCAAGTGTTTTGTTATTTCAGTTTGTCATAATGTGTACTACTTAAAAACCGCTTAAATAAAGATTAAATTAAAATAAAGAAAGAAATACTTGGTTTTGTAAATTGGGGGGAGGGGAAAGGGAGAACCCAAAAATAAGGGCGAGATTGGTTTCTAGGTTCGCCGAACTAATTTCGCGCGCGACTCGAAAGACAAAATCGGAATTTCGAAGACACTCCAAATAAAACCAAGCGGCCAGACAACACTGGAGGCTTCGCGACCTCAAACCGTATTCTCCGAATTATTCGCCACAGAAAAAAACCAGCGGGAGTGGCCTCCCCTAAACTTTCTCGTGTACTGCTCAAATATTTGTCATTTCCCCTCCCCTTGCGTGGATAAAAAAAAATCGAACCTACTGTAATCCAGAATGCAACGAATATCAGAAGGTTTTACATTGCAGATTATAGTGATTGTAAAATACTTAAGTGAAGAATCATATTAAAAGAGTTGCCTATGTATTAAAACTTAGCAATATTTATTTTCCATCACACTCCAGCAAGATCCACTATTATACGAGCGAGCGAAAACAAAACAGGAGATAAAACATATCTATCACAAACTCCGTCTCAAGGACAAAGTGACGTAGTCCTCCCGCTTGGTACCAGAGATTGATAAGTGCGCATGGAGATCAGTTTTGAAACGAATGCTTAACAAGTATGCGATTATACAGACCTACAGACAGTAAACCCTTTGTCGGATTTGGCCCAAAATTTGATACTGACCTACACTCATGACGATAAAACTATGTACCAAATTTTATCCATCTAGCTATTCAAGTTTTTGAGTTATAGTGTTCGCATGACTTCGAACATACAGACAGACAGACTTCCCGCAGACGGATTTTGTCCAAAATTTGTTAGAAACCTACAAATTATGTTTAAAGACCACATACCAAATTTCATCCCCGTAGCTCTAATAGTTTTCGAGTTATCGTGTTCACAGACAGACGCACAGACAGACATGATTCCAAAATTGTGTTTTTCGGACTGAGGGAGGTCTAAAACGTGGAGATTCGTCAACATCTCGAGTTCGAATTTTTTGACGATTACAATACTTTCTCTTTGTATACTTCGTATACGAGAAAGTAAAATTACTTGGTTTTGGAAATTGGGGGGAGGGGAAAGGGAGGAGCCAAAAATAAGGGCGAGATTGGTTTCTAGGTTCGCCGAACAAATTTCGCGCGCGTCTCGAAAGACAAAATCGGAATTTCGAAGACATTCCAAATAAAACCAAGCGGCCAGACAACACTGGAGGCTTCGCGACCTCAAAGCGTATTCTACGAATTATTCGGCACAGAAAAAAAAATGCACGTAAACAATGGCAAATTTATACGAGATTTTATTCAGATTCTAAAAATAAAGCCATTCCAGTCGATCCTTCTCGAAGGGAATCGGATCGCCGGAGTGACAGCTTTACGACGTCTGCCGATGTTACGACTTCCTCTCGCGACGTCAATCACCCGAGTTAACGACGAAACAAAAGCGGGATCGAGGGCAGGTCGTAGCAAACGGGGTCTGCCCTCTGCGAGAGAAGGGAATGACCATCGACACCTTTTCCCACGAGAAAACAAAGTCCAATAAAATCAGTGGCGTAGCAAAGGGAGACAAGGGTAGTAGACGCTAAGGTAAATAGCATAGTGTTTCTCCCCATCATATCTGTTAATGCCAGGAATTCTTTATTCCCCTAAAGCAGACATGACACAGGCTTGGAACAAAAAAAACTGAACTTCATAAATACAAACGTAGACACGACGAGGTAAAAAGAAGTATGATTAATTGGACAATAAATGTATAAATTTATACAAAAAGTGCTTGAGATATTAAAAATATTGTAGAATTATTATTTAAAAGAAAATTAATGGGTGAAAAATGAGTTACGTATAAAAGTTTTGTTAAAATAAAAACTATGGTAAAAATTATCTCACTAAAAAATATGGCCATGTAAAAACTTTTTGATTATACATAATTATTCAGACTTCTGTTTCTCATTTTTGAACTAAAGGTTCAAGCTTTCTTTTATGCTCCAGTCTGCTATTTTCCTCCGTTTTCTAAATTTTGCTCTCTTTCTTTGATTTTTTTTCCTCATAGCTATTTTCGTACTATCAAGTTCCTCCTAGTTACTATCAATGGCATCACGCAAAAAATCTTTTTTCTAAAATATTCAAAAGCGCACTACTTTTTGCTCATCATTTTGTATTTAACACACTAAATTGAAGAATATGTTTTAATATACATTCTTCCTGATCTTTTATCTATCAAATCTGACATTATTTTGAATGTGCACATGGCGCACAGTTTTTGTTTGTGTGAGCACCGCCCCCCCCCCAACACATTAACAAAAATTGTAATGCAGATTTGCATCGATCTCGAGAATGATTAAATTCGATGCCGAAAAAGCGGAAATCCGCGTTTCCACGAAAAAGTGTCATGCCTGCTAAAGATATCCCTAACTGCAGTTTATTCACTGCATATTTCTGAAAGGACGTCAAAGTTGTTTATCCGTCTGCGGAACTGAACCAGCGGGAGTGGTCTCCCCCTGAACTTTCTCGTATACTGCTAACACATGTGGAGAAAAAATAAGCTAAAAGGCAGCAAAACGAACAAGCGTCCCTAACGCAGTGAAGAAAAAAGCTTTGGAATCGGAAGCTTGGAAGCGAAAGGCGTGGGTAGAAGCGGAAAGGATAAGCGCAAGTGAATCGCGCAATAACGACCTCGCGTCATTGTGTGATGAGAAAAGATAAATAGGCGATTTGAACGCCTTTTTCTCAACCAACTGAAACGAAAAGTGGGCACGGATCTACAATAGATGTTAGCAGGCCTCATACCAATTTTTATTTATCAAAGCCGTAGGTTTTACGAGTTATATGTTTAAAAGTATGCGATTAAACACACTGACAGACAGTCAACCCTTTGACGGATTTGGCCCAAAATTTGATACGGACCTACATTCCTGATGATGAAACTGTGTATCAAATTTTATCCATCTAGCTATTCAAGTTTTTGAGTTATAGTATTCACATGAACGCGGACAGACAGACTTCCCGTCGACGGATTTTGTCCAAAATTTGATAGAAACCTACAAATCATGTTTAAAGACCACATATCAGATTTCATCCCCGTAGCTCTAATAGTTTTCGAGTTATCGTGTTCACAGACAGACACACACACAGACAGACATACAGACATAATTCCAAAATTGTGTTTTCAGGACTCAGGGAGGTCTAAAACGTGGAGATTCGTCAACATCTCGAGTTCGAATTTTTTGACGATTACAATACTTTCTCTTTGTATACCTCGTACACGAGAAAGGAAGAAAAAAGACAACAAATTATCAGATCTTAACTTAAATCATAACAGAAAATACGATCAGAGCAGCATGAAAAGATCAAAGTTCGTTTGAAGAGAAAAGAAAAGGGACAAGAAACTAGATGCTGATTTGATTCAGTCAGCGAAGAAAATATAACAGAGAACAAATAACTAATTAAGAACACCTAAACAGTAATTTAACCACAATAAATAAACACCATTTCAAAACCCATCCCCAGCGTTCCCAAACAAAAATTCGCTGCCAGTTTTCCTGCTTCTGTCAACACATTTTAACCATTCACTTGGAAGTGCATAAATAGCAAGGGGAAAGGGAAATAAAAAGTGATATTGACGAGGCGTGGATTCGGCTGACCCCAGCGCCCCCTAACGAAGTTCGATCGCAGACACGTGCGGCAGGGGTGGGAACAAATCGAAGGAAGGTATTGACCCCGACAGAACAAAAGACCGCCTCATAAAAAAAGCTGGTAGCCGGGAGGAGGGGTACGGCACGATTCGCTTCGGGAGGGCCGGCCAGACACCACAAAGCCACATCAGTTGCATATGATTCGCGTGTATACAGGAGGAAAACAGAACTGTTACTTTCAAATACAGTAGAGTCTTGATTGTTTTTTTTCATAAATCCGAGTTAGTGAAAAAAATCAGTTTAGCTCCCAAATAATGACCAACACATACACAAACCCGTGAAAGAATTACTGCATCTGGTTTTTATTGTTGTTCGAAGGGTCTTATGTCCACTGCGCACCCCGAAGCCACAAGGAAACGGGATATACAGTGGAATCTCCCTATAACGAAATTGCTTGGTTCCAGTAAAAAAATTCGCTATAGAGAAATTTCGTTATACGGAGATTACAGATTTTTGCAGTTATTTAAGTAAATGTAACAAACCTTTTACTATGTGCGGTAAGTTCAAAAATATTTAATTACGACTTTCAATTAAAAATGAAGTAATTTGTATTATAAATTTGTTAAAATTATACTAAATTTTATTGTATAAATAAAATGCTCAAAAGTGAAAACAATTCACCAATTAAGAGAATAACATGTACTAGTACAGATAAACATAAAATGCTTATTGTCACATCCATTTGCTGTTTCCATCCCCACACCACCCCGATTCTTGGAATCTTGACCCGTAGAAATGTTGCTCCCTCTGTAGAAACCCAGGTCCCCACAACTGCATTACCCTTTACATAGAATTCTATTGGTATGTGTTATCGCTGGAATGAACAATGCGAGTGGTTGCAGAAACAGGCACGTGTGAGCGATTTGTTTGCACAGAAATTAGCAACTTTCTTCAAAAATGACAAAAATCGAAAAGATAAAGGTCTAACAAAATTCGTTATAGGGAGACAACCATTTCGTTATATGGAGAATATTTTGAATGTTATTTAACATTCCGATTAAAAATTTCGTTATAGGGAGAAATTCGCTGTAGGGAGACTTTGTTGTAGGGAGACTCTACTGTATATATAAGATCGATATATAGGAGCAATATGTTTAAACAAAAAAAAAACAATTGACAATTATTTAAAGATATAATTAACCTGTTGCTATCAACAGACATTGTATAATATGCAAGTACATTTCTCATTTAAATATACTACACTGAAATTTAAAAATTGCTTTTATTTCCATTTATTTATTTATTTATTAAATTTTATGTTTCGATAATTCGAGTTTTCGATAGTTCGAGGTAGGTCCGGTCCCGTCCACCTCGAATTATGGAGACTCTACTGTACCATACACACCGCTTGGAACCTTTTTAATGGAAAGAAGAACAAAAAGAATAGGAAACGTGATACGTTAAAATGGCTGCGACAATTGCTTGTTGTTAAACAAGAGAATATGAGCATCACAGTAAGCTTCACACGTAAAAAACTGGCGAATAATTATTTGTAAATTATTAAAACAAATTCATTAAAATTAAAATAAGTTTGATCATTACAGTTCCTTGCGTAACACGCTGCAGTCCAATATTTTCCCCATGTAAAGAATGTTAATAATAATAATAATAATAATAGATTTAATAATAGAATAATGTTATTAAATCTGTTCCTTCAAAAAGGGACAAATTAACATGTATCGTTATTATTTATTCCTGCAGCGTCTCACTACGATGAGGAGCAAAGCATTCCAAAACGCATGTTAATTTCAGATATACAGAAATTACCTCTTTAACAAATTTAGCTTAAATATTAAGTAAATCTATACCTAAAAGGCCGCAATAATTCACAAATCACAATTGTACATAAATTAATCTTGTATCACTCAAACCATTCAAACATTGATATGAATTTTACTGGAAGAGCTGTGATAAAAACTATAATTTTTTGATTCACTTGACTGTTACTACTACACTTGATTAACTTACAAAAATGACTCTGGTTCTGAAGAAAACGCTATTTTTTTTCAAAAAAAAAATTTAAAAAAAACGATTCGTAAATAAACCGAAAACAAATAATTGGCCTCACAAAAATGTAACCTAGAACAGTAAAATGTTAATAAAATTTATACCCTTTCAAACTGCTGTTGTTGCTAAAGAAAAGATAAAACAAAAAATTGTGCCACTTATTTCATCAAAAAAATAATAAGAGAATATTACTACCAAGGAATATGATTGCATTGACATCATATTATATTCTAATTAAAAGCCCTTGTATGAAAAGAAAGCAGAAATCCTTGGTTTTACCGTAACACTTTTTACACTGCGAGCCCTATCCTGTAGCAAGAAAAACAACTTGGAGGACAGAAAACTCCCAAGACCAAATGGCAATACATTAAAACAGTTATCAGCTGCACCGTCAAAAAGAGAAACGGAACTGAAAAAAGTGTAATCGAAGATTTTAAAGTTTTATTTCCTTATACCTTCACACTACAAGTTTCTGGCATTTTCTCGAACGCAAACTCGAAATAATGGCATTACGTTTAATACATACAAGAATCAAATAAATATAAAAATCATTTGCAACTAACTCATTAATCTAGATAATATGCATAAATAAATAGTTTGGAGATAATATATACGAATAAATAAATTGTTTGAAATAACATACTGGAAAAAAAGCAAATCCTTTGAAATGACATATAGCTTATCCACATATGAATAAAAATGAAAATTTATAAATAATTCGTAGAAATAATCCTAACTACTGAAAGGACATTCTTCAAATTTTGCTTTTTTGCGAAGGGAAAAAAAAACGAAGCATACAGAAGGTTTAGTGACAAGTCATCAAACAATTCATTCGTTATTAATTAACCGCTTAAGGTCAAAATCCGAGTTAACTCGTTCTAAATACCGTGGTTTTCAAAATAATTCGGTCTTTTAAGCGGTTAAAAATTGTTTCCATAAATATTATTTTATGGTTAGTATTGCCATTCCTATTGAATGAAACTATTAAGCATTTCATTCGCTTCCGAATTGCTACTCGCAGTATTTAATTACATTTTATATCATTGTTTAAAACTTATTAATAACTTTTTGGAGAAAAATTACTATTTGGCGGTTTTCAAAAATCGCTCCGTATAGTCCAAAATTTTTAAAGCTACGAAATTTTCAAAAAACGCTTGGCGCAACCGATATTCTCATTTAAATTAAAAATAAATGCGCAGACGATTTTGTGTATATAATATCTTATGGACAAGTATTCTGTTTTGTTTATTTACATTAAAATGCCGTAACTACGTAATTCCGGTGTAATGCTAACTAAGCCAATGGAATATTCAAAGCGGAAGTCAAAAAGTAATGCAAATAAAGTCACGGTTTCTAATGTAAGTAAACGATAGAAAACTCGTCCTTTATATAAAAAAAATGTTTTTACGTTAAAAACATTATATAACTATTTTTAAAAATGCGTTTCTTTACGCGTATTATCTGTACAGTATACAAGTTAGCGTGTTACTAAGCTAAAATTGGACATAAAAATATTTTCCATCCATGAAAGAAGAAATATTTCACACGAATAATATGAATACGGCAATTTCCATTCCTGATCTAGAATTCATTTGTATCAAGATGAGACCCTGATATATTTCATGCCGACGAAGTTGGGCATAAAATTATGAAAAGTAGAAGCTATAGCGTTTGAGCAGGGCAGACCAAGAGTGCATAAAAACATTTTATTATGGGTAAAGTCAATCATCTATCTCAACTCGAGATAGCTACAGACATCTTATTACGCAGAGCAGACAGTTCGTGACAGCGGATAAAAATAATACACATACACACAAATACATACAATCCTGCAAGTGGTTAACAATACAGTTAAAAGAAAGACACAAATTACGAAACATATCGAGCGCCATCCAATCTGAATGTGGCGCACTAGAACAGTGGTTTCCAACCCATGGGCCGCGAAATGCTAAACAAGAGTCGAAATCAGGGTAGTTTCAAGAGTCTTCACTTGTTTTTTGCTTTATAAAACAATATATTTTTATTCCTTTTACAGTAAGCTTCACTAATTACTAGCATATAAGCGCATCTAATTTACAGAGTGTCCACACTTATCGTGATTCAATAGCTAATTTATAAACCGTTAGAGATAGGCATAGAGTTCCAATTGGAAAATGCTTTATATAAGGGGAAGAATTATATTTTATGTTTTTTGAGTCACTAAATACATTTCTAAAAAAATTACGAATTCTAACTTTTTATATGGTTCCACCGGTCATATCAGTCATATTTAGTAAAATATTTCTGACACTTTAAAATTTTAGCCAAAAAAAGTCCCACTCTTCAGCGACTAAAACTAAGCGAGTTATGGAGCTTTGAATTTCACGATTTTTACCAATCAGCGGCCTCGTCGAGCAAGTGCTGCGCATTGATTGGTGAATAGTCTTCGAAACGGTGTAAAGTGGTCTAAGTCAGCGATATTCAAAGCTCCATAACTCGGTCAGTTTCAGTCGCAGAAGAGTGGAACTTTTTTCTTTAAAATGTTAGAGTGTCAAAAATATTTTACTAAATATGATTGATAGGACCGGGGGACTGTATAAAAATTTAGATTTTGTGATTTTTTCAGGAATATATTTATTCACTCAAAAAACATATATTATAATTCTTCCCTTCATTGAAAGCATTTTTTCCAATTGGAACTATATGTCTATCTCTAACGGTTTAGAAATTAGCTATTGGACCACGATAAGTGTGGACACCCTGCATATATATATATGTGTTTGTATTTGTTTACTTGTATATTTAGTTAGTGGGCCTCAAAATATTTGTTTACACAACAGGTGGTCCTCACAACCAACCAGCGGGAGTGATCTCCCCTAAACTTTCTCGTCTACTCGCCCCAAAAGGTGCCGTTTCTCCTTCCCCCGCGTGGCTAAAAAAATTCGAACCTACTGTTATCCAGAATCCAATGACTATCAGAAGGTTTTTCATTATAGTGATTGAAAAATATCTGGGTAAAGAATTCAAAGAGATGCGTACCGATTAAAACGCATCTATCGCACACTGCTAGAACTCTTCACTCTTGCCGTCTCAAGGACAAACTGACGTAATTCGATCTTTTCGCGAGCACAGACGATTGCTTCCAGTACGCATGTGCGTGGAGACAGCGGATTCTCTTCCAAAGTAAATTATACAGGCCGACAGACAGTCAACCCTTTGACGGATTTTGCCCAAAATTTTATACGGACCTACATCCATGACGATAAAACTGTGTACCAAATTTTATCCATCTAGCTATTCCAGTTTTTGAGCTATAGTGTTCGCATGATTTCGGACATACGACAGACAAGACCTCCCATTGAAGGATTTTGTCCACAATTTGATAGAAACCTACAAATTATGTTTAAAGACCACTTACCAAATTTCATCTCCATAGCTCTAATAGTTTTCGAGTTATCGTGTTCACAGACAGACACACACACACAGACATAATTCCCAAATTGTGTTTTTCGGACTCTGGGAGGTCTAAAACGTGGAGATTCGTCAAAATCTCGAGTTCGAATGTTTTGACGATTACAATACTTTCTCTTTGTATACTTCGTACACGAGAAAGTAAAAAGGTTGGGAACCACTGCACTAGAGCATTGAATTTGAGGCGGATTATAAAGAAGCGTGAGACAGTATTCAGCAGGATTGCATCAGAGATCATCATTCGAGACGTTCCGTTTAGCACTGCGTGTATCTCACAAAGGCATAATTGAGAGAGCAATAGAAACAGAGGTGACAGAAGTCTGATATCCGTATCTCAAGAGAACAAAGCTTCCATTTGCGGGCCAGATCCGCGAGCAGACGACGATACATCATCGCACAGTGATCGTCTGTTGCGAGATGGTGCATCCGCGAAGCAAATTTAAACCTCGAACAATGCAACAGCAGGAAGAGAGGCTCTCGGAAAGACTGGAAAGAGATCGTAAACTACAAAGGCTATTCGGAGGGTTTGGAGTGAAAGTGGGCCAAGTTTATTGTTTAGCAGCGGATTAGGAAACCCTCCGCGATTTTGCGCATGAGCCGGGCGGAGTTATTTTCATCAAAATAGGGGAAAGTGAAGAAGGGAAGGGTGATGTTTACGTTTTACTGTGCGTGATCTAACAAAGAACTCGCGCTCATATGACTCATTGCCTGACACCCCTTTCCGGTGTAAAATCGCCCAAAAGTGGTACTCTCGAAATCCGTTGCTGAACAGTAGATTGCACCAAAATAGAGGCGATATGTAAGATTGCGGAGATGGTTACTCTTTATTAAGCAATTTTGTTATAATTGTTGCAGAAGTCTTACTGTGGGTGTATGGTTCAAACAGTCCAATCCAACACGCAGGATAATGGAGAATGAAGGTTTATTTACAAATATGCGGGAAAACACGTAGCACAGGTACAGGAAACAGAAGTTCTTGCACAGATTAATAATGTAAACAGACAACAATTCACAGGTAATAACAGTTCAGCACTTTGTTATCTAACAACACAAACAGTCAGCAAATAACTAGTAACTAGTAGACAATAACTGCACTTTCAATAGCGCCCAGCTCACCAGCTTCCTAGCTCGCACTGCGGACGAACTCCAAAGACGTTCGCGCTCCCAGTCGAACAACATACTCTCCGCCATCCAAGCGCTCTCTTTATATAATTCCCCCCGCAGGCCGAGATGTCACATGGAATTATCTAGTACATTCAAGCGTATCTTCTCTCCTAATGGAAATATCGAGAAGATTCCAGCACCTTTGAGATCCCATATTTCGCTGCCAAAGTCGCCAAGATGATAGCCAAGGTCGGGGAACTAGACATGGCTGCTGTCGGTCATCCCATACTTATCCCTGTAAAACTCTCTTCCCAACCATAAGACTCACATTGCTGGGAAGCGACTTTCCATGTTTGTAACATAATATTATGAAACAATATATGATAATGTTTAATTTTCACTTATTGATTAAAGGAAGAAGTTGGTACGCAGCTATCAGATTTTTTTTACTATATTTAAACATTCCCAAGACCCTTCAGACCCCCAGACACACACACCGGCTAGTCCGGATTTCGACTAAAACCAGCGGGAGTGTTCTCCCCTAAACTTTCCCGAAAAGGTGCCGTTTCCCCTTCCCCCGCATGGCTAAAAAAAATCGAACCTACCGTTACCCAGAATCCAATGACTATCAGAAGGTTTTTCATTATAGTGATTGAAAAATATCTCTGCAAAGAATCAAATTCAAAGAGATGCGTACCGAATAAAATGCATGTATCACAAACTTCCTCTCTTACCGGCTCAAGGACAAACTGACGTAATTCGCTACTCCGTAATGAAATTCCGTTCCGTTCCTTTCGCGTACACAGGAGATTGCTTCCAGTCCGCATGTGCGTGGAGATAACGGATTCTCTCCCAAAGTAAATTATACAGACCGACAGACAGTCAACCCTTTGACGAATTTGGCCCAAAATTTTATACGGACCTACATTCATGACGATAAAACTGTGTACCAAATTTTATCCACTTAGCTTTTTAAGTTATTGCGTTCACATGACCACGGACATACAGACAGACAGACTTCCCGTGGACGGATTTTGTCCAAAATTTGATAGAAACCTACAAATTATGTGTCAGGTTCACATACCAAATTTCATCCCCATAGCTCTAATAGTTTTCGAGTAATCGTGTTCACAGACAGACAGACATAATTCCAAAATTGTGTTTTTCGGACTCGGGGGAGGTCTAAAACGTGGAGATTCGACAAAATCTCGAGTTCGAATTTTTTGACGATTACAATACTTTCTCTTCGTATACTTTGTATACGAGAAAGTAAATAGGGAAACATTCGAAGTGGGACAGACATCATGTCAGCTCGAGCTCTCATAAGTCGGGGTATTACTGTCCGTCCACTGCTGTTCCCTAAATGTGGGTATACACTTGCGAGCCGTTCGTCATAATTATATTCACAACGAATCAACCGCTAACCACAGAAAAGGAGCGAACCATCAATCATCGCTTGTCAGTCGCCAATGGAAAGGGGGAGAGGGCTTTTAGAATACCTCTTGGTTCGCAGATTCGGCCTCGCAGGATCGTTGGAGGTTCACGCAGAAAGACGAACTACACAGGAACGCGACCGAATGTGAAATGCGAATTCCTTTGTGTCCGCCGAATATATATTTAGATCGCCACGAACGGTTCGCGAACTATTCGTCCGGCGCCAAAAATCCCTTTCGAACCTTACTGCTCATAAGTGAAACCGAGTCTTAAGATCCGGGACTCGCCACACCACGAGAAGGTTCACGTGCTGTACGCGTGAACGAAAAACGGGAAAACGAGTGTGAATGCTACATCATGAAAAGATTCACATGATGTACTCGTGGAGGAAGAATGGGATGAACGAATGTGAACGCTACAACATGAGAAGGTTCACGTGCCGTACTCGTGGACGAAGAATGGGATGAACGAATGAGAACGCAGCCAGCCGGCATTCCAATTTGTTCGACAGTTGGGAAAGAGTTGAAAGACCTCGAGTCCGACCGAGACCGTCGAGTGAAAGTCCTTTCTGCCGCGAGAGAGATAGCTCGACGGCTTTTGTTTGGCGACCTTTGAAGCGTCTCTCCCCCCGCTATATTTGGAATCTTATCTAAAAATGGAGCTTCCCATTGCATAACGCGAAAAAGCGGAAGGGGAAAAAATGACGAAATGCGTCGTCTTCTCCTCCAAACGCACAACAATGGATTCGACATTTGACGATAACGAGATCTCGTGAATAGGTTATCCTCTTTGTTATTATTATTCAGCGCCAGATGCGCCGTTTTTTTTTTTTTTTTTTTTTTTTTTTTTTTTTTTTTTTTTTTTTTTTTTTTTTTTTTTTTTTTTTTTTTTTTTTTTTTTTTTTTTTTTTTTTTTTTTTTTTTTTTTTTTTTTTTTTTTTTTTTTTTTTTTTTTTTTTTTTTTTTTTTTTTTTTTTTTTTTTTTTTTTTTTTTTTTTTTTTTTTTTTTTTTTTTTTTTTTTTACTGGAACCGATACTAAAATCAGGTCTTCGATACTTCAGGTTCGCCGTTCAATGCGATGGATCAGGATGGACCATGATTCTGGGGATCAATGATTATCAGTTTTCGTTATAGTGGGTTAAATACTGGGCAAGAATGAAATTCAAGAGATGCGTAACGATTTTCCTCTCTTACCGGCTCAGGACAAACTGACGCAATTCGCTACTCGTAATGAAATTCCTCTCCGTTCTTCCATTGCGCATGCGCGTGGAGATAACTGTCTGTCGGTCCGTATAATTTAGCAAAGAAGATCCGTTAACCAGCGACGGATTTGACCCAAAATTTATACGGACCTACATTCATGACAAATAAAACTGTGTATAAAATTTTTATCCATCTGGCTTTTCAAGTTTTTTTTGAGTTATAGCGTTCGCATGACCTCGAACATACAGATTGACAGACTTCCCGTTGACAGATTTTGTCCAAATTTGATAGACACCTACAAATTATGTTTAAGACCACATACCAAATTTCATCCCCGTAGCTCTAAAGCTCTAATAGTTTTCGAGTTATCGTGTTCACGAACAGACATAATTCCAAATTGTGTTTTTTTGGACTCAGGTAAGTCTAAAACGTGGAGATTCATCAAAACTCTCGAGTTCGAATTTTTTTCGACGATTACAATACTTTCTCTTTGTATACTTCGTATACGAGAAAGTAAAATGGCTGATGAAACCAACACCTACTTGGCTGCTTTTCTCGTAGACGCACAAAGTATGGCAATCGTCAAATATCTCGACCTCGACATTTCGACGAATCTCACGCCTCAGATGTCCCTAAATCAGAAGAACAATATTTGGAATTATATCTACTCTGTGAACACGATAGCTCCAAAAAACGCAACGAGCTGGACAAATGAAATCGTATGTGGTCTTCACAGCAACAAATACTAAGATTCCTGTCACATTTCCGACGAAATCCATCCACAAGAAGTCTATTTGTTTGTACGTTCTTCTTAAGCGGGACATTCTGGAAGGGAGTAAATGTTCCTGAACCATTCGCTCCGTTCAATTTTCAGCCCATCCATTTTGGTGGGGTCATCCATGGAGCTCAGGCAACCTAGCTTCACTCCCATTCTCGAGAATCGTATTTTTATGACCGAATGTGCAAATGGAAAACAAACGACGTTGGATTTCCAAACTTTTTCGCTACAATATCCCAATTCTCATAGGATATTCAATGGGACGGGTTTCTGATGAGAGACGCTCCAAATGGAGTGGAACAGTGTTGTCGTGAATGCCCACCTATGCGGAAACGCCAATGATTTTACAAGAATTTGATGATTTATTGCAAATATAGTTTAACACCCAAACTGTATCAAATTTTCGACCAAATAGTTGTTACAAAATTGTTTTAGAATGCCCACAAGCATTCCCTCAGCCCCAAAGGAAACATTTCTTGTAAAATAACCCTTTATGTGAGTATAAAACATCAAAAATGCATGAATGAAATTTGAGGATATTTAGATGCTGTTCTTACACCAAAATCGTTGATCTCCATCATAATTTGCGATAATCCGTCCGCGAAAAATGGAATTCACTTAACACAGACTAGATCTTTTCTCTGCACAAAAAGAATCGTGTTTTCAACTAATTTTGACATTCTCGTTGTCATTTTATGCTCAATAACAATATTGCTTTCCTTAGCCTAAACATGTGTTCACATCAAAAAATATCGACGTCGTCTAATCTTTTCAATCCATCAATGAAAACACAAATAACCCATATTTTACTTTCTCATAAACAATTAAATTTATTTTATGTAACAAATTTGTGATTCACCGAAAAGAGAAAAAATTCAGAAAAAAAACTATTAAATGAGAGAAAAAACGCTTTGTAAATACAAAAATATCACCCACTTTTAATATTAACCAGTTAAGCCTTCATAATTCCAAAATTTATCGGAAAATTAATGAAAGATCATTCCATATATCTGATGTGGAAAGTTCGGCCCCAGATGCTGCAAAGTTGGCAAACATTGCCTTTAGCACTCAGAAAAAAAATCAATAACACGAAGATAAAAAATAAAAAATAAATAAAAAAATGACCGGAGGCTGTCTTTTTCAAACAGCCGCTGATGTTAAAGGCGCAGGACTACTTTACTCGCGTGACTTTTTTTCCGATTTTCAAATTTTATTATTATTTTTTTGTAACTTCTGTTGTTACCCTTTATCTAAAATACGACATTAGTTATGTTTTTAACATATATAATTACCGAGATAGAGAGGATCGCGTCACCAATTCATGCGTATTTTTGCCCAACTTTGCGACTCGATAGTCGCTGAACTACAATTCCGATTTTCAATTCATTTTTTGTAACTTCTGTTGTTACCCTGTATCTCTAAAATACGACATTAGTTATGTTTTTAACATATGTAGTTTTTGAGATATAAAGGAGCTCCCATACAACGTGTTTTGTGGCGTTTTGGCGTGCGAATCAAATTCCTTCCTTAGACCCCAATGGGAGGAACGTAGTCCTACATTTAAAAAAACTCGACAACTCTTGAATATCATTCGAAATCAACCTTCGAAGAGCATGGGATGGGAGAGTCGCAGAAGCGTGCGAAGAACATTCAACCCACTTTTACGGCACAAAAACCGTCCAAAAAAAATCGACAGCGCCACTTATTTGGGAAACATTCCGAAAAACAGATACAGAGAGACGCCCTTGTTTTGTTTTTATTTTCGACGGCTTGTTGACACATCTGCGAAAGAGATAACGCGGTCAAACACGCCGGAAGAACGCGCGAAACCCCCACCGACGGCACACTTCCAACGTGATTTTCACACCGCTGCCCGAATTGAGGGCGACGAAATTTCATGCCGCGGTTTTAAAATTTAGGAAAATGCGAAATCACTCGACGGAAACCCGACACCAGACGGCGACCCTATTTAAAATATCCGTGAATTACCATTGTTTGTCTTTGAAGTTAATCTTAAGGTTATTGATTTCAAAAAAAACGTGGAGTTTCATCAAATCGCCTCACTATGCAAACATGTATAATATTTTTAAAAAAACGTAATTAGAGTTCTGATGCAAATAAATCCACACAAAGCTTTTCCAGGAAAGTCCTGACGACACATTCCTGCGGACATTTGTAAACATCAGATGTTATTGCGATTTAACGGAAATAAGAATTCGTTCAATAGTTTTGACAAAAGATTCATTCCTAGTACTTATTCTGAATTCTTACAAAATTTAAATAATTTTTTTAAAAAAATTCTCCAAATAGCATCCCGCTTCCATCGCAGAGCCCATATTCTGACGCAGTGGCGGACTGGCGAGGTTGCCAGCTTGCCCGATGGCAAGTGGGCCCCTTAAACATAAGACAATTTGGGCCCCCAGGAAGTGTGGGAGAGGACAAAAAGAACTCTTTCTCTACAGAAAGCTTTTCTAAAGCAAACAAATAAAATAGCCCTGCACCCAAGGCCCATGTTCAGTCGTTTGGGATTTATTGACGACGTAATTCGACCAGCCGAACAACGGGGGGTCGAATACCGACCCAAGACGCATACGCAATTGTAACTGCCCGTGGAAACTGCACTGAGTTCTCTGTCCACTTCCTTTGATCTTCCGATCATTTACAGATGTTTCTCCAGAATGTTGCGATGGCTGCACAAACCCTCGGGCTTTTGGAACAGGGGTACCTCTTCTGTGCAAAGTCGAGCCGCAATACTCATTAAGATTTTTTGTTGGTTTCGAAAGCCCCTGGAAAAACGGAAGGAATTGCATCCCTTTGTGTAGAGAGGGTCCGGTTCTTGTGAGAAGATAGCTATAAGAGGTGCTTTTTTTTTCCTTTTTCTGTAGTTTCATTTTACTGTCATAAATCCGACAAATGAGGGCACTCGCCTGTAGGAAAAGGTTTTCTTGGCTAAAACTGTGACTAGGACACTAAATGATATCTATGAAAAGACGACACTCATGCTTTTCTTTATGAATGTAGGGGGAGTTTGCGTTTAGAAGAATAAAAGGCCCTCTGTATTATTGGCCTGACTTCCATGGAAAACAATTGGTGAGAAAAGTGTTATTTCTGTTTTTAGTCGTAAGAGAGGAAAGACATATGTAGCGTATCTTGCAAAAGGAAAGAAAAAAAATTTGAGAGGTAATCTGAAATGATCATTTCTCTATTTTTACATTGCTTTTGTAGTAATAAACACTAGCCGCATTCGGCTACCAACCGACTCGTCCATCTTAATAATTGTCTTAATTTCATTATGTAAACAAACTTTAAATTCGCCAACTTATTTAATTTTTGTTAAGTTAAAAGTATTAATTGCTACAAAAGACTGAGAAAGAAATTAGTTGTGCAAAAAAAGAAGAAGGAAACAGTAGATAGAAATGTATTAGCATTTGAGATAAATTTTGATGCAGTAGTATGTTTTTGTGTCTAATGAAACTAATGACATAAGTCTTATTACATTCAACTGTTAAAAAAAGTCTAAAAAACACGAGATTCGATAAAGATTTTTTTTTTAATTTTGCATAATTATAATATACAATTATTGCGTATTATTAAGCTTATTATACAGTAAAAATTTAACCTCATCATACCAAATAAATGAATTACATAATCTCCAGGAATATTATCTTGCCTCAAGTGGAAAGATGGGCTTAATGTGATTGCTAAAAAGTAAATTTATTAGAATAGCATAGAAAATCTACCAAAAACTGAATTTATTTGAAGTAACGGAGAAAGAAAGAAAAAGACTGGATTTTAAGGGGGGAAAAATGCGAAACAATGAAAATGGACTGCATTTTAACACAACAAAAGAAGTGTTTTACATTATAAGGATGTATTTTGTACAAATCTATAGTTTTACTCGACCTTTATGAAATTTGGCACACATGCTCTTCAGAAAAAGATGAAAATAATTGTCAACTTTTTAAAGTCCAAAAGTAAATTAAAATTTCAGTTACTTAAAAATTAAGCTAGATTTTCGCGCTTTTTCGCAATATTTTCAAGAAATACAATCCAACAAAATGATTTTTGAATTACTTATAATTCAAAAATATCTTTGTAATGACACCAGTTTAATTACAAATTACTGAAACATTACCAGTACAAATTACTAAACTATAAATCATCCAAAGAAGTTTGTTTTAAAGGTTCCTGGCTCTTTCAACAGATGCCCTACTAATGGGCAGCATTTCTCCTTCATACTATATAGCTAACACCGTATACGAAATATTTAACTTCCGGAATTTAAAATCAAATAACTTTAATCATAATTTCGCTATTTTAACCGTAGAAAATTAAGGGGTGTTAAAAAGGGATTTATTTTAAAGACGCGGAAAAAATAAATATATAATAAAAGATTAAATTAAATACATAATTATTAAATATTATAGATTTAAATTAATATAATTAAATATAAAAAAATTAAATATATATATATGAATTAATATTATGATTGTAGATATGTGTGGGCCCTCACTAACTCCTGGCAACCACTATTTTCAGACCCAGTCCGCCACTGTTCCGACGTCAGATTTTTGTCAGCAAACCAACGAATAATAACATCAGCATTCGTCAGAAATTGACGGATTGGGTTCTTAATTTCGATCAAGAACACTTCATTTCTAAAGAATTGAAAAAGCGACCTTCTTATCTCTCGAAGCACGATTTATAAATAAAACGCTTTCGCCACCTCTCTGACCCCGAAACGATCCAGGCCACCCTCGACAAAGAACATTTGAACAGGTGGCACCGACTCTCGCGCCTTCAATCAACCGAAACTAATTTCAAATCGGATAACGCTGCACTCCAGCAAAATGGTTCGCGACATACGAAAAGCCGCAACACACTTTTCGCACAAATTTTATTATTTTTTTTTACCTCTAATTATCTCTGATAATGCACAGAAAGCCGTTTTCCGGCGACTTGACCCAGGTAACTACAGCACCAGCTCGTGTTCAAAGACAACTCAAGTTGATAGCATGGCACAATTCCTCGACCGATCCACTCACAGCTGGTGTTCCACTGTGACTGACGTTACACGCATTCCGTCCATGCGTCTGGACTTCAAGCTCGTGTCCTGACTAGTGTCCGGATCTTCAAAATGTCCGGATTCACACCACTGAATGCGGCGGGAGAAATTTGGTTGTAATTGCGAGAAAACTGACCTCACTCCGTCAATGGAAGAAAATTCATTGTTTACATCCACTGTTGAGAAAGTGGACAAGTCTCCTCATCTATACCCCAGTACAAACTGAAGATTAAAATTTTTGGCACTTACATTTCAATTTCGTTTTTTATTATTATAATTTTAAATTACCCAACATCAATAAAAATTGCATCTTCTTTGAGCTCTGACGCCTTAAATGTTTTTACCCCTTGCTCCGAAGTGTTCGGATTTCACAGGGGTCGATCCAGGTTTCTTCTTTTTTTTTTTAGGGGCCCATGTTTGTGAAAAAAAAATATATTTGTGTGAAAAAAAATATTTTATCATGTAAAACCTTCAATTTTAGCAGTCATATTTCTATATTTTACGTGCATTTGAGTTTTGAGAAAGGGTCGCAATTTTCGCCTGGATCGACCATGTTTCAACTAAAAAATTATGGTAACCCTAATAATGCATGATGTGTCACTGATACTTTTTCAGAGTGCAAAACATTTACAGACAAGAAGTTTAACCACTTCACTGAACTTGATATGATTCAAAAGCTCTACGTAAATATTGTATAGCAACGGATTCGGAAACCCTCCGCGCTTTTGCGCATGCGCCGGGCGGAGTTATTTTCATCAAAATAGGGGGAAAGTGAAGAATGGAAGGGTGGTGTTTACATTTTACTGAGCGTGATCTAACAAAGAACTCCGGAAATGCGTTCATATGACTCATTCCCTGACACCCCTTTCCGGTGTAAAATCGTCCAAAAGTGGTAATCTCGGAATCTGCTGCTGAACTAAATAACAGCAACATTTGTTAGAAACAAAATTCGAAGTAGAAGGTGAATCTCTGAAAAAAAATCCCGAAGACAGCAAACCTTGCTCCGGGAGTCATCCTCGACCTCTGTGAAGGCGCCAATTATCCGTACATAATAAAAATTCCAAAAAACAGGAAATGGAGTTTGAACGAATGCACGCCTCTTACTGAAAACTGGTTAAACTGTTCCACGCAAAAACTTTTTCAATTAAAACTTCTAGAAACCGAACGAAAAGGGAGGAAACTCGAGGGCTTATAAAAGTATTCGCCATCAGGTTGCCAAACAAGAGAAGCGATCACTTTCACGACAAGAAACAACAACACTGCGGTGAACAACAACCGGACGGGCGTAACGTCGCACGACTGCTTTATTAGAATTTCAGGTTTCCCTAACAGAATTAAGCAGGAAACAATAAAAGCGGTTAAGCAAACGCTCGACTTGGTGGAGATTCGTGTGTCGATCTAGCTCCGACAGACCTTTGGGAATTAAACCAGCGGGAGTGGTCTCCCCTCAACTTTCTCGTATACTTCCCAAAAAGGTGTCATTTTCCCTCAACTAGGGTTGTCATACGTCCCGTACACTATTTGTTCCGTTTGCTTCCTAAACTCTGGCTCATTATAATTTTAAAATGACCTGCGCCCATTTTTATTATTATGTGTAAAAGGAAAATGATAACAATTAAAAAAATTGCGTAAGTTCTCAATTTTTACGCGCGCTGAGGTACCACAACTTTAAATACAGTTTTTGAGATCGAAATCTTACTACAAATACCATGCAAGATTTCACCATATCTTCCATCTGGAGAATGTCAGAACAAAGTTTCGGGTTCAGGGGGTTGCCATAATTTCCGAAGCTACAATACTTCGTAGACCGCCAAGGTCAAAAGCCAACTATACTAACTTGAGTAAAATAAGCGAAACGCTCGCCAACACACAGTCGCAATGTGCAATTTGAACATCTTTTTTTAAAATGGATTGAAACGAAATTTGAGCACAGATCTATAAATACGTCATCCAACTTTTATTTATCTAAGCCAAAGAGTTTAGGAGATATAATTTTTATAAGTATGCGATTATACAGACCGACAGACAGTCAACCCTTTGACGGATTTGCCCCTAAAGTTTATACGGACCTACAATCATGACGATAAAACAGTGTACCAAATTTTATCCATCTAGCTATTCAAGTTTTTGAGTTATAGTATTCACATGACCGCGGACAGACAGACTTCCCATGGACGGATTTTGTCCAAAATTTGATAGAAACCTACAAATTATGTGTAAAGACAACATAACAAATTTCATACCATAGCTCTCATAGTTTTCGAGTTATCGTGTTCACAGACAGATATAATTCCCAAATTGTGTTTTTCGGAATCAGGGAGGTCTGAAACGTGGAGATTCGTCAACACCTCAAGTTCGAATTTTTTGACGATTACAATACTTTCTCCCTGTATACTTCGTATACGAGAAAGTACCAAGATGTACGGACGTATTTATCTAACAAAAACTATTCAGAAATAAAAAGTGTTTTGACTTCGAATTAACTAAAACCAATTCGAATGATGGACGATATCTTAACATTAAGCTAGTAGAAAATTCAAGGGACCAGAGAAAAATTCGAATTATCCACGAATTCAAACTAACCGAGTTCCCCTGCAAACCTTTTCTGCCCCATCACAAAAACGACATGGGAACGTCTGGCGCCTCACAGACCACCAGCACAGCTGCAGTTTTCACTTATTTGTTTGCTGCCCAACCCTCCCAGCACAAGGGGGGAGCAGACAAGGTCGCGGCCCACTGACCTTCAACTCCGAAATGGCCAGAGAGGACATAGACCCGCTTCGATATTTGACCGAGAGGGAGGGTTGCAGAGTGCAGACACTAGAAGGGATTCTCGCCATTTGAATACTTCGAACGAATTTTTCGTATCATTTTCGATCGCATCCCCTTCGGAGTCAATTCTGGAATTCTAAATAATTCATTTCAGAGTTCTTTAATGTTATTTACTTCAATGAATTGACTTTACAACGGCGAGATTTCATTTCTGGACTGACAGAATGCATCTGTAGTTCATCTTTTTCACGTTGTCGTGCAGAAGAACGAGGATTGTCGGATTTTGTTCAAAATTTAATATAGATCTGTACTTTGGGGTTAAGACCCAACTCAAAATTTCATTCATCGACAGCGTTGCGTTTCTCATATAACATGCCCACGACACACAGAGACGAATTTGGTCCAAAATTTAAAACTTATTTATGAATTTGATTTTAAACCTGAAATAAAATTTTATGAGCAAAGCTTTGTTGTGAATTTTGGTAACAGTGTTCACATGCAGGGACAGACAGTTTAACCATAGACGTATAGATTGTAGTAGCAATATCTGCAATGACCACACCGCCAAAATTGATTTATTTAGCTCGTTTCGTTTCACATGCGTATAAATAGATAGTCTTTCCATTATAGCAGACTTTGTTCAAAATTTGAAACACATTTACAATTTCTGTGGATAGACCACATATTGAATTGCATCTGCACATCTCGTTCTATTCTTAACTTATTGTGTTTCCGTACATTAGGACAGACAGATATAATTCTTATAAAAGGCGTGTTCGAACGCGGGGATGTTTAAAAAGTGTCGATTTGCTAAAATTGCGAGGTCCAATTTTTTGACGATTATAAGAATTTTTTCCTTCCTTGTAGTGTAACGTCGTATACTAGAAGGTAAAAAATCCATGGGTTTTTTAGATGCCCATTTTTGTGGGGAAAAAAATATTTGTGTGAAAAAAAATTTTTGTGAGAAATAAAAATATTTCCTGCCAAAAAAGTTATTTTTGTGAAAATTTTTTTATCAAGTAAACCCTCCAATTTTAGCAGTCATATTTCACGTTTAAAATCAAAAGTGTTTCATTGAATCAAATATATGCAGTAATGTGATATAATACTGAAAAAAAAAATACTCGTATATATATTTTGTGTGTGCAATGCCTCATTCAAAAACTTTAAAAAAAGAAGTCAGATTAAAAAATAATAATAGTGGTTTATTGTTAAAAGTATGTTGAAACATTGGAACTTTCCGTTAACAAAACAATTATGCAGAAATGCATCTTCACTTTTAAAATCGATTTGATATAGAAAAGTAAAGATACCTAATATTGGGCAAATTTTGAAGAATCGTTGTTTGGCCTCGGAAAAATTTTAAAAAGGGATAATTTATATAAAATGAAATTTTGTAAAAGGGTCGTTTTTGGGAATTTGAATTTTGTGAATTTGAGTTTTGTGAAAGGACCGTTTTTATGAATTTGAATTTTGTGAAGGGGCCGTTTTTATGAAGTGGAATTTTGTGAAGGGGCCGCAAAAAGGCCCCAATTTTCGCCTGGATTGATCCATGAGCATGATGAGTGTACACGTCAAGGCCACTACACATCCAACTCCGTCGAATCATTCACGTAACTATCATTATTTCAAAAGGGGGAAAAAACCAAACAAAGTATTATCAGCAATAAACGCGTTTTTATTCAAAGAAAATTCAATCATCTTCCATCGTTGCATAACAAAGCGCAGAGTGGTGTTAAAAGAAGATAAGCGAAATTCATACAAAATTTAATCTAGCTTCTCATGACACAAATCATTTTTCTTTCCTGACGAAATGAATCGAGTGGGGTTTGGAAAACAAGGCGATTATCGGTCAGAAATACGAGGCACAGCAATCACATTTCCTGCAATTACGAATCGCAGATGAGACGATCACAGAAATGCAGGCGCGTGACTCGAGTTTCAGTTCGCAACTGCCCGCCTTTTTTCTTCACATGAACCGATAAAGCAGGAGGAAAGAGAGGGAGCATTTCGCCCTTCCAAACAATAAGAATCCGTCAGAGAAAAAAAAAGTCCACCACCAATGGATGACCTTCGCATCACCCACGCTTCATCAGCTGCCTCGACCCGTTGGAAGCTATTACGACACGAAAACACAGAAGAAATCGGCTAATTCGAACGTTTATAGTTGGAATTCTTTCCTCTATTCCCTTTATATTCCTATGAACGTAATATTAAAATATCGTTTCTGATAAGAATTTCTTTCGGTCATTTCTTCATCAGCTGCCTCGATCCGTTGGAAGCTATTACGACACGAAAACACAGTAGAAATCGGCTAATTCGAACGTTTATAGTTGGAATTCTTTCCTCTATTCCCTTTATATTCCTATGAACGTAATATTAAAATATCGTTTCTGATAAGAATTTCTTTCGGTCATTTCTTCATCAGCTGCCTCGATCCGTTGGAAGCTATTACGACACGAAAACACAGTAGAAATCGGCTAATTCGAAAGTTTATAGTTCGAATTCTTTCCTCTATTCCCTTTATTTTCCTATCAACGTAATATTAAAATATCGTTTCTGATAAGAATTTCTTTCGGTCAGTTCTTCATCAGCTGCCTCGATCCGTTGGAAGCTATTACGACACGAAAACACAGTAGAAATCGGCTAATTCGAACGTTTATAGTTGGAATTCTTTCCTCTATTCCCTTTATATTCCTATGAACGTAATATTAAAATATCGTTTCTGATAAGAATTTCTTTCGGTCATTTCTTCATCAGCTGCCTCGATCCGTTGGAAGCTATTACGACACGAAAACACAGTAGAAATCGGCTAATTCGAACGTTTATAGTTCGAATTCTTTCCTCTATTCCCTTTATATTCCTATCAACGTAATATTAAAATATCGTTTCTGATAAGAATTTCTTTCGGTCAGTTCGAAGTCAAAACTAAAAAAAAATGTAAACATTGCTTGGATTATGATTCGTATTTGTTACCTAAATAAACTCCGCCCTTTGAGACAGAGAATTATTTTTAAGGCCCCTAAATTCACTCGACAACTTGACTGCTGCACAATGTATCCAATCAAAAAGGCAATAAAAAAAAATCTCGCTTTGAAAAAAAAAACTTTGAACATGTTAGCTATGAACTGTTTACTTTGAAGTTTTATTGTACCACTGCTGTATCCAAACTTCTTAATACTAATTGTTTATTAAAATTATTCGTAGAAATTTTTAAAATTAAGATAATTCATTCATATTATTTACATTAAAATATTATTTTCAATTGTAATTATTATTACTCTTTTTACTAAAATTACTTAAAGATTATTAATCATGAATTAGATATTAAAAAGCTGATACAAAATAAATGTTTAGTGTCATTTTTTACTCAAAAATTGTAGCTTTCTCTTGGTGTACTCGAATTTGTAATTTGAATCCTAATGTATCGGGCTTCAACCTGAGACCCACACAGTTCCAAAACCGAGACTATGCCAACTGCAATCTCCCTAGCATATATGACTCCCCCTCCTTGTAGAATGCTTGGAATGGTACAAATGAGGTATTTTTAGAAATTATCATACTGTGAACCCATTTAATTCGAGAACTCTCACTATTTATCAGCATCAACTAATATGCTTTCTCAATTTTTTTCTTGTAGAGAAACAAATTTTTACAGCTTTGTAAAAAAACACAAATACTGAATAACTAGAGTTAAAAATGAAACAAATCTACATCAAAATTCCTGTTTGTTTTTTTAAAGTTATAAACTGAAATTAAGAACTGATGTATTATGAACTTTTTATTACTAACCGCCTTCTGATAAAGAGACGAAATCAGTCCAGGTGTTGAAGCTGGGAGACCCAGTCAAAATTTTATTTTGAGATTTATCACGGAAATGGAGGGGTTTTGGAGACAGGAGACCATTGATGACGAATCTAGATTATGAGCTTTCATATGAAATAAAAACTGGCGAAATCAGTACAGTGGTTGGGGATAGGGGACTCTTTCTTTGGTTTTGCCAATTATTTTATATATGCCATTATGATTGTTGTGTTTATCATCCGGATATATCGAAATATCCCCTCATGTTTGCAACGATATAAGTCGATCGACATTGAAAAAAAGAGAGCCACCAAAGGGAAATATCTGCATCTGAGGAAAATCTCAAAAATTCAGACAAAACACGAAAAGAAACTGCGCACTGAAATCAAAAAATAACAATGTTACAAAAACTGTAACATAAAAAAACACATCTGTATCGACATGAAAAGTCGGATTGTTTATAAGGATAAAACTGTTGACATCTCGCCTTGTTATTTCCACCTGACAGAAACACTTTAATCAAAACACAATCGGCCGAGAATGAAGCGACACAACATTCATTCGTAAAGCAGATAATCCTCGCAATCGGGCTCACACTTGACCCGCAAACAAGGCGTGACGAAAGGAAATCAGCTGCGAGAAGAAGCGTTTCTGCAAAACCGCGGGCAGAAATGCGCAACCTTGTTTACCTGCGATTTGCGAACAAAACGCAGGCGATTACGCAACCACCCCAAAACAAGCGAGCGTTCGATCGGGCAACTTGCCAATTCTGGGGTGAATGTTTTGATGCCAGATTCCGAAACCGTCTTTTGGAACTGCGTGAAATGACACAGACTCTGGAATTAGTCAACGCGGTATCCGTTTACTGCCAAGTTATACAACGGGTTGCACACAAGAGGCATAACGTTTCCTCTGTTTTATGCAATGTGTAACAGATTCGTCTAAGATAATGAATTCCATCTTCTGTTAGTTTTAGATGAAAAATGTCTCAACCATCGCTGAATCTTGATATACATATGGAGGAGTGAGAGTTGAAGTAACCAAATCCATATTTTGCACCAGTGGCGAATCCAGGATTCAGGTCTGGGGGAGGGGGGCCGAGGTCATAAAAATTTTGTATCATAGTGACGAATGTCAAACCTCATGGCTTACATAAACCAAAACACTTTAACTTTACAGGCTTTCCTCTCCTGACAATAAGAATAATAAAGAACACTACAATACTTTCGATAATTTAATAAAAAATGCAATGAAATAGCTGGCCAAAAAATGTTTTCGACCGCGCCAACGCTACAAGTGCAAGTGGAATGACTAGAAAAGTAGGAAAATTTCGAGCCTGTCAAGTCAGAAAGCAATGTTGTCACGATTTTATTACTATTCTTTTTAAATGAAAATTAAGGTCAAACAGTTGTAGTGATTTTAAATTAAATCAAAAATTTTGGTTCAGCTCTGGGGGGGCTGCAGCCCGATAGCCCCTCCCCTAGATTCACCACTGTTTTGCACTAAACAACGGATTCCCAAACTTTTTTTCCCTTCGCGTACCCCTTGATTCTTATTTTTGTTTTCACATAACTCCTATTGTAATATTGTTTAGCAACGGATTCGGAAACCCTCCATGCTTTTGCGCATGAGCCGGGCAGAGTTATTTTCATACACATAGGGGGAAAGTGAAGAATGGAAGGGTGATGTTTACATTTTACTGAGCAAGATCTAACAAAGAATTTCTATTCATTCCAAAAAGATTTTTGCGATTCAAAAATTTTTACGCCATATCCACGATAATCTTTGATTCAAAGCATGTTTTCTTAATTTTCATTTACTTTTTCAATTTTTCAAAGTTTTGCTTTGCTCAGAATTTTGAATTAAGGATAATTTGTGATAAAGCAGCCAAGGAGCGAACATACATCTCAAACGGCTTCATCATCATCATCATCAAAGAACTCCGGAAATGCGCTCATATGGCTCATTGTCTGATACCCCTTTTCCGGTGTAAAATCGTCCATAAGTAGTATTCTCAGAATCCATTGCTGAAGAGTATCCAAATCCCCCCCCCCCCAACCTTCCGTCTAAGCAAAAAAGTTTTTATCAATAATGTTAAGGACTCAGGCTAGCTTAAGAATCAAATGACTCAAATTAATAACATTTGCAGAATTTACTTTTGATTTTACATTTTGTTCCATCTTTAAAATAGTATTAGGCTCAACGCCAAAGCAAATGAAACCATTATTGTAATAATCTAGGATGGGTAAAAATTACAGTTTGTCATAATCAACTACTCAAGTGGTTACAGTTATTAAATAGAATAGTTGAAGAAACAAGATTCTGTAACTTTTTTAAACTCTGATGTTTTCTAATTTCCGCCATTAAGAACTTTGATTTCACATAGCTCCAACTGCTCCTTCGTGTACCTCCAGGGGTACGTGCTCCACAGGTTAGGGACTTCTGCACTAAACCATCATGGTTGTGTAGAAATGATATATTTTCTGTGTAATAAGGACTCAAGTCCATAGTTCAGTTTGTATCCAACAGGCACCAAGAATAGTTAGAAGTCCACTGTTATTTTAAACTAGAAAATCGCCCGTCATGGTATGACAGGTGCAAATTGCCTCTTCATTCGAGATATTTCCCGTCAAATTTGATGTGTTTAAATAGATATATATGCAAGAGAAATGTTTAACATTGATTGAAAACAAATAAAATAAGCATATGTTTTATGACAGGAAACATTTTTTTATTTACATATTATTTGAATATTTATTTATTCAAAAAACCTCTTGGTAAACAACATTCCGTGTGAAGTATTTTTCGTTGTTTAATAATTTTCCTTGTACTTCGGATGTCTTTGTGTAAATTTTAACGTGATTGGGAATCCTAGACCTTGAAAGTGCAACGTAGAGCTGTCCATGTGAAAAGATCGCCTCATTCTGTCATTGCAACATGATCGAAAGTTTGCCCCTGCGATTTGTTGATAGTCATTGTGTAAGCTGGAATTAATGGGAACTGGCGGCGGTTGAGAAAAAATGGTAGATTCACGTCACTGGTGGCTAATTTAATTCTTGGCAAGAAAACAACATCGCCACGATAGCATTGAGATAAAATTTGGCGTCCAAACTATATCACGCGCATGATATACCACTGACTAATTTACTATTTTCTATTAAAAAATGGAAATTAATTTGAAATATATGATTAATATAATTTAAAATTTCTCGGGAACTAATGATCATAGCGGGATAAATTTTATATCAATCGATAGCAAATTTTATTTCACTATTTTAGAGATATTAAATTTGAAATTAGAAAGACAATTACTCTTTTAAACTTAAAATTGCTGAAATTTAGGCTCTCTAACAATGAAATGATGCTGTTTAACGTCTCGCAGTGCTATGGCGCAAGTTTTATTGTTGATGACGTCAGAGCGTTACCAAGGGATCTGGCTATTATATTAGTAATGTAGCTGATGAAGGTTTAGGTCTGTTTTCTTGGAAATTAATCTCATGGACTTGATGCAGTTTAACTCAGAACCGTCCTTATAAATATAAGTTTTAAAAAACTCAAAAAATACTTCTTTGTCTTAATGGTTGACATGCAAATAATGAATGGAGAACAATTGAAATCAAAAATAAGGTATTATAATCACAGAAGAAACTTCAATGGCCATCCTAATTTAGAACTGGAAAAAATTGTTTTTAAAGCAGTGATACAAAATTAAAAATAAGCATCTCCAGCTAAACATACATTTACATGAAAGGAGATGAATCGTAATTAAAAATACTTAGATTTAAAAAAAAAGAAAATTTTATTTACAAAAAAAAAAAACTTAGGAGCATTTACAAATATAGGGTCTAATGAAAATTCTGAATAATGTTTCAGGTCATCAAAAATTTCAAAACATTTGGTAATTTTTTTTAATTAAATTTTTTTAAAAAAACCTAACTCATAAAATATGTCAAACAAACAAAACAGGCTACACCTTCTTTATTAGTCTGGTAGGAAGTTATTATTATTATGAGTCCATATGTTTATAAAAATATTTTAAATATTACAGCATTTTATACAGAACTACACTTTGTTCGACATGAGATACGACTTAAAATGAAGAAAACATGACAAACTTTCTAATAACCACACAAATTTAAAATAAATAGAAAACATTTTAAGCATTACTGCATTTCAACTATGTTTATCTTTAAAGAAAATTTTTATAAATGATTTTGCATATTTAAATGCATGCATGTTTTGACCAGTTAATTACATAGAAAATTACAGTACCCATGTTACCGATTCTATTTTACTGCTGTATTCATCCTCTGCAACACATACATATTCAATACTTATTTGCTTTACAAGTCAAGCTTACTAATTATCATACACTATAAAGCAATTCAGCCCTCAATGGTATGCCATGACAGTTCATGTTATTGTACCAGGAAATTTAACAAACTCAGCAGAGTATTTAATTTATCGTCCATTATTAGAGAACACCAAATTTTAATGACAATAAACACAAAACTTTCAAAACAACAAGTAATATAAAAAAAAAAAAAATTAAGTCAATTCCTACTTAGGTAAACAAAGAAAAATTTTATTTTAGAAATTTTTTTCTCCCATATCAAACTAAAATTAATTAATTAAATTTAATTAATGAATTAATATTTGAAAAAACTGTATTAACATCAAGTGTTATCCACTACAAGTTTTAAAAAATGTATCTGAACTTGAGTGGATGAATAAAAAGTATTTTATTAACGACTGAAAATTTGAACAAGATATATATATAGGGAGAGTGTGAACTAATAGTAGGAATTGAAAAAAAAAAGTAAGTTTGTTAAATTTTCATTGTTTAACAACAATTCTTGAAGCATGATAATTGGAAACATATCTAGCAGAATAAATTTGCATACATGAATTTAATTTCTGTAGTAAATTATACGATTTTTTCCGAGTAAAAATAATGATAATCTAAATAGTCCAGTCAATAGGTAATAGTAATAAGTGGCCCAAAGTAACTTTACCAATCGGGCAAATCAACAATATGACGCACCCCAACCAACCAACAAGTTTTTTTCAATTACTGTCTAATGTTTGCAGCCTAAATGTCAAACAAACTTTTACCTAGAAATATGCAAGTTTTACATATAAATATAAATTTTATTTTGAGAATTTTTTAACTCCATCCATGCTTAAGATTATATAGTGGTCTTAGTGAAACTAAAATATATTCAAAAAATTTTAAAGATATATTACTTTATTTCCCAAGTCTATTTATTAAAGCATCCCCTCCCCCCTTTACATTCTCACTTTGGCACCACGGGCAGTGGCCCAGTTTCCCAGGCTGCCTGTGATAATAAAATAAACATAACTTTGAAGAAAAAAAATTCCAGAGCGTTACAATGATATATGTTTATGATGCAATGTTTCATGTGATGGTTTATAAGATCACATATATAATTTAATTTTTATAGGAAATTATAAGAATTTTTCAGAGTAAGAAATAATAATCTACATAATCTTATCATTAATAATATGAACCTAACTTTCAAGAACTGAAACAGCAGAGTTATTTATAATAATGATGCAATATTTTATAAGATGGTTTATAACATCATCTTAAACTACTTGAATCATTTTAAATTTCACCAATGAAAAATCACAACATGATAACATAATGCAAGATCAAATGACCTAAGTCTGTCATACTTGGATGTATTTAATTTAGATAACTCTCAGTAGGAGCCAAAAAGCACCCACAGAACTACTTAGATCTATAACCATACAAATTCATATAAAATAGAACAAATTAAGATTATTCTTCATCTGTATTAATTACTTAGAAATTAAGATGGTAATATTTTTGATTACAGTAGAGAATTATTTTCTTTGTTAATGCATGTTTTGAAATTTAAATAATAATGATGCAAAATTATAAAAAGTACAATGAAAACCAGGAGGGGGAGGGAGGGACTTGTTTCATTTAAAAGTTTTTTTCCCTGTCAAGAATTAAGCAGTACTTGAGACACAGATGAATAAAATAAAAATATCTGAAAATCTATCACGAAGTTTGATCAACACAATCAAACATTTTTTTTTTTACTAGGAATTTTCAGATAATTTCTAGATAATATACTTGTATTATTTGTGGAGGGGGCAGCTTATCGAATAAAAAAATGTTTCTGTAAATTTTTCTCAATACAACTATAAATATATCTCAATAGAGATTTCAAACATGCAGAATATATTACAGAAGTTTTTAAACAGCTTTATTTTCTATGAAGGTTTGATATCAATTTTAACTAAAAACAACTTCCATGATTTTACTAAAGTGAATGAATACACACAAATTTAATTTATATATAGATTTAAACTTAATTTTTTAAAATTAAAACTTCATGAGCTTGAGATCTTTTCAGAACTTGATATCTTATTAAATAATCGAGTATTAAGTCAACTTTTCCAACCAATTTATTTTAAAAGATTAAAAATAATTCCTTTTATCAATGTACCTTATCACATTTGATGTAAAAATACTCAGAAGTAAAATCCCTTCAAACTGAATAGACAGCACAAAGTAAAAGTAACTGAAATGATGTTGCCATGTAAAGAAGTAAAATCCAAATTTGAAGAGATTGTAACTGCTTGTTAGAGTTTTTTTTATAAATAATGTTCATAAAAAAGAAATTCATGCATAATGAAAAAAATAAAATTACTATTGTGATGACATTCATATGTAAAATTTATAATTAAATAAGAATTATTTTTCAAAAAAGGAAATCATGCATAAATTGATAATCCTTAAAAAGACATAAAATTGAAGAAAATTGTTCAGCATTCTGTATATAAGGTTTACGGATTTACAATGCTAATCACAAAGAATTTAATCCAGAAAAAAAATCATCAAAAAGAAAAATAGAATACTGAAGTATAAAAGACAATTTAGGACATAACAGGAAATTATCATAATATTACCAAAAAGTAGGCCTAAAATAAATAGCAATTATAAACATTTTGACTGATAAGTAAAACTGTATACAGAAATTAAAGAACAATGGTTTCTTACAGCAACCATTAGTTGTAATGAACCTATAAGAACAGTTATTAAATTCAAAACAAATACCTTTAAAGAATTTTTTTTCTACTTATTTCTAACTGGCAGGAATTAATTTCCTTATAATAAATAGGTTCAATCAGTAAGCTATTTGTACATTTTCAAAAACATTAAAAATATATTTTAAACAAAAAAGATTCACAACATGAAATCACTGAAAAACAACAAATAATTGATTGTTTGAAAAAGTCCTTACAATTATTTAAAATAATATCTATTATTATTTAACCCTTCACTGCATACTGTATCAAATTTGATACATAATTAATTTTTCATGTTAATAATGAATAGGAAAAAAATTTTTTGCCCTCTCATACAAGCTGTATTTTCCATAAACAGCACAGGTCCTATTGATAAGTCTGTGGTAGCAGTTATTCCTCATACACATATTGACATAATTATGCAGTTTTTAGCATTTAAAAGGAGTTTTGCATGTTTGATGGTTTCATCAATTGCTTCTCCAGGTATCTACCATTTGATATTACTTTTAAAATTCCTTTTTTTAATTGTTTTATAAAAAAGAAATAGTGATTTGATATGTTCATTAAATTCAATTGGATAATATCATAATTCTATTTTGATTTTTTTTGTGTATTTTTCTGTTGCTTTATGAGAACTTCCCATGCCCAAAACATTTTTTTATTTTGAAATTTAAAATATCGTGCATTTAAGGGCTAAAGCAACACCTTTTAAGCCTACATCTGAAGGAAGAATCCTAACATTTTCATATTAATATTTTATTATCATAAGCTTTTCTAAATTATTTTATTAGCAATATATGCGGTCAACTTCTTATAGAGTTTGAAATAAATAGACAGAAAATTTAAATTACAACTGTCAAAGTATTCAACTTAATTGGCAAAGTAAAAGGAAACATTAAACTTGCATAAAATCCAAACTTCACACATTAAAGATGAAACCAAATAGATATATATGTTAAGATTTCAAAGCATTTTAGGATTTAAAAAAGAATTCACTTTAGAATTCAATAAACCTTCCCTTTCAAATTTACATAGATTGTTGCATGTAAAATAGTATGATCATTAAAGAATGATGAAGTAAAAGGGCTAAATTTTTCTGTCTTTTGAAAAAGAAGCATAATTATTTACATGCCAAAACTATCTAAAAAAATCCAACATTATTAAGTAACGAAATGACACCAGCGCCTATGTTAGGTTTATCACGTAATCTGAATATCAATAATTAAAAATCGGTATTTTTGTAATTAAAAAAAATTACACTACTTATGAAGGTGAGAAAATCTATCTTTACTTATAAAGTTCAATATAAAATTAATTCGTGATTTGAAATATATTTGTTTATACCCCTTGACAATAAAAAGGTCAATTTAGTCCTATTCTTCTGGCTCAAACGCAAGATCGCCCCTCTCTAACAAAGAATCATATAAGCACATAAAGAACAAAAAAATATTCATATGAACTTTCAACAACAAGGGAAATCACATTAACCAACAAGATTCACAACCAATACAGTATAACCAAGCTCATATATACAGTAAATGAGGATTCTGACACATTCACTAATGGAATCTAAAAATGTAAACAATGCTAGCAATGCATCTGATCAATGATAAACGTAACAAATAAAAACCATGTTACTTACCTTTTGGTGTCTTCCTTTGAACACGATAGCGAAAGCTCCGTGTCCTATAATAGTATCTTTATATTCATAAGAACCTACCTTCTCCATTTAAACCACAATATTGTAAAAAACAACTACTTGATCATTTGCTTTTTAATAGTCGCGAGTGATCCGGTATAATTCGGTGAGCGAATATAGAAAAACGCATTACCGATAACTGCTATTATATCCGATCGGAAAGACTCGAACATTAGTTCTCTTCCAAGCTTGATAATTTTTTATCCATCACACTGAGCGAGATGAAAGCTTATTTTCTTTCCTTCCCTCCTGCAAATCCAATACGCATGTCTAAAAACAGCTGTAGTGACGATACTACTGCCATCTGGTGGACCTTGGCAAACTTTCGACAGTTGTGGTTAAAGTTAAGTAGGAGAACTTCAATTATCGTAATTCTAATTTGTTTTGCATGATAATTTTTAAAGACTGAAAAGGTTAATCTAAAATCAGATATTAAAAAAATTTAGTATTAAACACTCAATTAAGTTTTTTTGCAATTTTATGAATCATTTCAGCATGATAGGCAAAAAAAAAATGAACGGGAGACATTTAATACATTTGCTGCATAGATAATTTTAAGAAATCCTCAGGTGAAATTTTTCCTAATCTTATTTAAAACAATGTATCGATATTTTTGCGATGTTTTTATTATTTCTTGCTCAATTTCTTGTCGTAAAATATTCTGGGGTTTCGTCTTCTTACTCAATTAACTAGCTCGATAAATCCCGCATTTATTGATCTTCCAAAAGCATTTAGATGAGATTCAGACCTGTAGTCCAAAACATCGTAACATGATACTGTTTTAGGAGTCTATTCTGGTACCCCCGGTTGGGTTGGGAGACGTCACTTTTTCCGTTATTAACGTGTGGGTGCGATCTCCCAATCCAACCGGGGGTACCAGAATAGACCCCTGAGGCTTCATTAAAATGGCTTGTGTTCGCCTGGCTTGATTGCATCAGCCACTGCCTGCTCTACGTAGCGAAGAAATCATGTTAAAAAATATTCGGTGTTCTGAAATATGTAATAGCATTAGAAATAAATTGTAAATATTTTTGTTGTTTTCTTAGTCGCCTGAGAGCTACTAACCCCTTAAATGTGTAGTTTTCTGTGCTATTTAATTAGATAACCCCCTTCTGTTTTGGGAATACGTTGACATATTGATTCAACTAAGAATGAAGAGGCTTGGGATGTATCAAGTAAAAACATGTGTCAACGGGTCTATTCTGGTACCCCCGGTTGGGTTGGGAGACGTCACTTTTTCCGCACGTTAACAACGGGAAAAGTGACGTTCCCAACTCAACCGGGGGGTACCAGAATAGACCCCTTAATTTTACCTTATGGACGAGTTTTCTGTTTTGTTTATGTAGATTAAAATGCGGTGACTACGTAATTCAGGTGTAATTAGGATCAAATGGAATCTTCAAAGCGGAAGTCCAAAAGCCATGCAAATAAAGTCCAGGTTTTAATGTAAATAAACAAAAGAGAAAACTCGTTTAAATATGTCATACTTCGATGCACGAAGGAACTGGGGCATCACCAGAGGTGTAGTGGAGCCGGAACGCCGTTCCGGCATTGCTTTTTTCATGAGAAATAATTTTTTTTAAAGTGTAAGATACTTCCTTAAAACAGCGCATCTTTTTCTAATCCTTACCCTCGAAAATATAATGGATATTTTAAATTAATAAAAGAAATAAACCACCGTCAAATGGTAGTGAGAAAGGGTTAAAAGTATTAAGGTTCCACACATATAAATGCATTTTATGTTTTGATTCTGAAAATTCATTATATTTTCTATATTACATATTGTTTAGCAACGGATTCTGAAACCCTCTGCGCTTTTGTACATGCGCCGGTCGGAGTTATTTTCACCAAAATAGGGGGAAAGTGAAGAATGGAAGGGGAGATGTTTGCATTTTACGTAGCGTGATCTAACAAAGAACTCCGGAAATGCGCTCATCTGACTCATTGCCTGACACCCCTTTCCGGAGCAAAATCGTCCAAAAGTGCTAGTCTCGGGATATTAAAACGAACAATATCAATGTCATGATTTCACTTTGGCATTACTTCGTGTAATATAACTTGAAATCCACATAAATTTTTGAAAAGTTATTCTTTAACGTCTACATTATATTCATGCTAGGAACTACAGTACGCATTATGTTAATTTTTGTTCAAAAATAAAATAATAACTGTTGAATATGCATTGACAGTTATTAAATGTGCATTGTTACAGTGTTGACGTTTCATCGTTATTTCACTATTTCAACAGTTATAATTAACAAAATTTAACAAAGATATTAACTATAAATTAATTAGTCATAAATTAATTAAAACTCTTTTGTATTATATAGTAAGGCACATATGCAGCTATTCTAATATAATACAGAAACAAATAATATAAATATAAAACAAAAGTAAAAAAAGAAAGAGTATAAATAAGAAACAAAGATTTAAATAATAACGATAACAATACACCTTTTTGCGTGCTCAACGCAACAGCATCAAGTGATTGCATCAACAGAAAATTACAAAGATTTATATTAAAAAACGTAAAATATAATTTAGAATGTAAAAGAATTTTTTTTATATTAATCGTTGTAATTTTCTGCTGATGCAATCACTTGATACTGTTGCGTTCAGCACGCAAAAAGGTCTATTGTTATCGTTACTATTTAAATCTTTTGTTTCTTATTTATACTCTTTCTTTTTTTACTTTTGTTTTATATTTATATTATTCACGATTTCAACACATAGATGAAATAATTATAGATTTTAAATGTAAAAAATACTTTAATGTGAAGAGATCCCCTACTCACCATCTCCATCCCCCCTCCAATTCAACAATATCACACATGTCAGAGCGTTCCGGCACTGCTTAATTTACGACTACACGATTGGGCATCATTGTTAAGGGGTAAAAATGTTCACACATATTGATTATTTATACAATATCGCTATTTGGGTGCACATGGTTCTGTAAAGGAAAGGGGCCGTTCAAATATTACGTAAGAATGTTTTTGGTATTTTTTGACCCCCCCCCCTCCCCCTTGTCAGCAAAAATAAGCAAATCGCAAACCCCCTCTTATAATTACGTGAGCAAACTGCAACACCCCCGTTCTTTTTTTTTGCAAAACGTATGACAGTATAATCTAATTTTAAAAATTTTAAGACTTAATTCAAATAAAAAAATCTAACTCGGCTTAAAATGAAAAAAAAAATGTAAGCTTAATTTCCTTACGATTTCAAGTTTAAGCTTACAAAAATCAAGTTTAATTTTCCTTTGCCAAATTTAACTTTTTTTTTCAAATTTAATTTTTTTAAATTAAATTATTTGTGTAAGTTACAAGAGATTTTCGGAAGTACAGTGATCTTAATATCTTACGTAAGCATCACTCATACTCCCCCTCCCCCCTTGTCAGCAAAAATAAGCAAATCGCAAACCCCCTCCCCCCTTGGGTGCTTACGTGATATTTGAACGGCCCCAAAAGCATTGTTACAAAATTTTGCTTAAAACTAATTTTGTAAAATTTATTAAAATTAAAGAAAATATTGCATGGAAATGAAGTTGGTGTCGCGGAAAAACTGATTTTTTTACTTTTTAAAGTGGTGTAAAAACGGTAGTGCGGAAGTTTGCTCCGAAGTATCAAGGAAAAACGTCAAAATTCCGATTAAATTTTTACTAATTAAACACCTATTCGAAAACCCCATTTTTAGTGAGCACCTACTTACCTAAGAAGTAACTAGGTGCGAAGTTTGGTAGCTCTGAGGCCATCGGTTTGCCCTGTAGCGAGTTTTGAACAGTGTTTACATCACGAATATCGCAAATTACAGATAGTATACCAGCCTGTAAATTTGTCCTACTCGTATGAATGTCGTGTAAATTTACCAATCGCTAAATTCTCTGTTATCCGACCTTGGCGTATACATTCTCGAGTTCTGACTTTGTTCGTTTCAGCCATTTGCACTCAATTGGACCCGCGCAAGAAAGATTTCTTCTCAGGACCGGATTATCAAACAGGCAAAGTAGGCAAGTGCTTATAGGGGCCCCGCAATCTTTCGCGGGCCTCAAAACCTCGAGGTTAGGTTATTGTTTTTTGCGATATTTTCAGGGCGACCTAATTTTGTGCTTTCATTTGATTTACCATGTGCTCGAACATATTTAAATAAATGAAGTAACGTTTAAATTACAGAACATTAATTATGCTTAGGAGTTTTTTCGTACACTCACTGTAAATCACGTGTTAAACAACTTTTTGAGGGTGGAAGAGGGGCGCAGTATTCTGTAACATGGTCTAGGGTGTAAAAACTTCCCTAATAGCACAAAATGCTGTGCAATATTGCTACGATATTTTCACGCTATTGTACTGTGGACCACCAACCACAGTCGAGTACCTGTAGATGGCACTGCTATCGCCAGTGACGTCAGAGAATCAAGCTGCCGAGAACAGAAGAGACGACGACGCGGTAGAAGACGCAAAAACCAAACGACTTTGGGTTTTTTCCTGCCAAAGACTAAAGGCGACGATGGGCCATCCAAAAGCCTATTTAACGATGAAGTATTTCATTTGTAAATATCTTTAACTGTAAATAATGCTTCTTCAAAATGTAAACTTAATTCTGCATAATATAATAGTTAGTTAAAGTTATTGTGTATTCATTTATGGAATGTATCACTAAGCCTAATATGGCCGCCTACAGTACGGCATTTAGAATACCGGAAAAAGTCAGGAAGATAACAAACATTAGCTTCTGCTAAAATCTGCCCCTGTGTAAAGACCATTATACCAACTTTCATTCTTCTAGCTTGTGCCGTTTTTGAGTCGCAAGATACACATACTTCTAAAAATGCTTTCACCGAAGCGTGGGGCTTCATCAGTATCTCGAGGTAAAATTTCTTGACGATTGCAACTCTTTCTCTTTGCGAGAGAAACGTAGAAACGAGAACGAAAAACGTAGTTATGATGGATGAAATTTGTATGCGGTCCTTACACCGAAATTGTAGGTTCGTCTATCCGTCTTCGTGTATGTGAACACGATAACTCTCCAACGCAACAGGATGGATGGCTGAAATCTGATACATAGCTGTATTATCAGATGTGTAGGGGTACAGCTATTCCATCAACGTTTAGTTTAGTTGAGTTGAATTAACGTCCCGTTTTGGAGCAACACGAAAGTTATTTTGAGACGGACCTCGTCACTTTAAACCGCATCCGATGACGCCACACCAGCGGGAGGACGTTTGATCCCCTACTGTCCTACCGCCAGGAGAAAAACCCTGAACAGGGTTCCCAGATAGCAATTTTAGTTTGTAGCAAACTTGCACTGCAAATCTGCAAGCTTGCAGCAAGTTTGACACGACAAGAGTGCAAGTGTGAAACAAGTTTGCAGCAAGTTAACGCAAGCTTCGAAGTCACCATGGGACGAACTTGCAGCAAGCTTGCAATGCAAACTCATTGCAAATTTTAGCAAAATCATAGTACGAACACAACCCGTGATAGAACACTCGATCTACCGGTTCCGAAGCAGACGCGCTGACCATTCAGCCAGTTAAACTCTGAGAGGAGAAGATAGATTTCGCTAATACATCGTTCGATTCGTATACGATTTATTTTAAACTATTTTCTTGATTTCATTAATTTTTTAGGTTGAGAATATGATTTGAAGTCAAAGAGAGAGCGATTTTCGCTAATAACTACGTTTTGCTAGTAGAATAAATTATAAAATTAGAGTTCAAAAGTAATTACTTTAAAATGGGACAAAATGTATAAGTTATTATTTTTCAACAAACATTGACTGTTTTTTCGGTTTAATTTTGTTTATAATCTTTAAAATTTCAACATTGAGAAAAAGGCGATATAGTTTTCTTTAAAGTGCGAGTGTTATATTTAGTAAAAAGATGGAAAATGTTTTAAAATCTTTTTTAATAAAAAAGTTTGTTTTTTTACAAATTATCATTGATTTATTGAATTAATAAAAAGATGGACGGTCTAGGAGATGCTATTAAAAATCGGATGTTTTTTTAAAAAACAGAGACAAAGATAATTATCTCTTTTGTGCTATCTTTGCATCAAGCTTGTTTTGCAAACTTGCATTGCAAGGAGGTGGCGCTAGTTGTCACGGCGAACTTGCTACAAATTCGCTTCAGGCTTGACGCGTCAAATTTGCGATGACAAGGTAATATCAAGTCAAAATCAAACTTGCTGCAAACTTATGTGCTATCTGGGTTGCCTCACGTAGACGAGTCGAAGAAAGGAGGGAAACGGATATAAAACCAGCCGCAACATTTGGCAAACAAGCGCTATTCGTTAGGCGAGAATTCGTTTTCAAATCGAAATAATAACTTCCACCGGTGCTATCTGCCCCAAATGAAATGAAGCCCTTTTCTCCACCCCCAAAATGCAGTGGAATATCCCGTTTCCATAACGACCGCCACCGGGATGTCTAGTGTCTGGGGTTTTTCTCGTGGCGGTAAGATAGTGATAAGACATAAAGAGAACGTGTGAAAGCATAGGTGAAAGTCGAGGGGAGAACACTCACACTGGTAAAACAGACATTGTGTATTATATAGCGATATTCTTATCATGAGGGCACGTTAAACACTCGTAAATCTGCAATATTAGACGACACTAGTTTATTCATTCTAATGAACAATTTTGATATTTTCGAGAAGTCATCGAATCATACATGCGTCGTCATAATTTCTTTTAAAACCCACATGTGGGCTCTCAGATGGGTCCTGTAAACATTTTACTATCGAGACACAATTTATAAATGTTGGTAAACTTGGAAAAATAGTGTTGGAATTCTGTTAGTAAACTTTCTTAAAGGCTTGCTTAAAAGTTGTGTAAAAATAAGGAGGTTGTTGCTACTCCCCCCCATATGGTTTAACGGTGGATCCTCAGTGGATTTGTTTCGAACCTGGAATATCAAGCCCCAAGGCCACCGCGGCCTGAAATTGGAGTCGGCCTATCCATTGGTGTGCATGTGAACACGAAACGCAAAATGCTAGGAGTATAAAATTTGGTTATGTAGTTGTAAAACCACAGTTGTAGACTCGTATCAAAATTTGAACCCAATAGGTCAGTTCGAGGAGGTTCATACTCGATTCTCCTACGAAGCTAAACACAAAACTCGCCATATCGTGCAAGTATATGAGAAAGTTGAGGGAAAAACACTCCTGCTGGTTTGGAGAGGAGCAGACTTAAGGTACGAAAAAGCATAAAAACTAAGGATAAGTATCATTTGTCAGGAAACAAAACTAGAAGAGGAAATGCTTTTTACAGTGCAATAAAATCACACTGTTCGTTTAATTGAGCTTCAAGAAATTGATAGTCGAATCAAGGCAACCGGTTTTCTTGATTGGGACCATTGACGCATCTTTTTAATCTGCTTTTTTCCTAATTTAAATTATTTCATTAAAAGTGAATTACACTGTTCTGAAGATAAATAAGCTACAAAAAATAATTCTACTACTTGTTTTTCATTAAAATTACTTCTCCATCACTGTACATTAAAAAATGTCCGGGTGATCCAAATCCGGAGACTCTCCCCTACATAGTTTATAATTTTTAAATCATATTTGGACAGAAATAAGCTATGAAAAGGTAGTATGTGATTTTCTAGCTTACGAATCAGGGTTGTAGTAGAGACGGAACGCTGTTCCTGCACTGCTTTTTTTCACGAGAAATAACAGGTGCGCCCAAATGAAAAGGAATCGGCTTTGTATCAAATCCCAGTGCATTAATGTGCTAGCCGATAGATAGCGTGGTGGTATTCCCAGTTGCACCTGCGTAGTTAACGGCATCGAATTAATATCCTCATTTCTGGAGAGTTCTTTCCGTAGTTCGTTGCATGATGGATTCCTTCAGATCAGCACAAAAAGCAGTTATCCAATTTCTTCGTGCAGAAGGGGAATTTCCTTCACAAATTTATCGCAGGATGAAAGAAGTGTACGGAAGGCAGTGTCTCGCAAGGTGCACCATATTCCGGTGGTGTCAGCGTTATGAGGCGGGACGCGTAAACATCAAGGACAACGTGACCAACAGTGCCGCGATTTTGGCTGTGGATGAGCTCATGCGCCAGGATCGTCACATGTGAATTTGCTGTTGATCTGTCGATAAGCAAAGGAACTGTGCATCACATAATCCACAAAAAGCTTGATTATGGAAAAGTTTGTGCACAGTGGGTGCCCAAGCATCTGTCAGAGAATCAGAACGGCGAGAATGGGTGTTTGCCTGACACAGCAGTTTCTACACGGAAGCCATCCCTTCCTACGCGCTGGGATAAGCGTATTAATATCAATTATTTATAGTTGTACTGTTTGTTCCACATGAACTGTAATTAGAATATTATTAAAATTTCTTTCCATATAACTGTAGTCTCCTTTTCATTTGGGCACACCTTATAAATCACAAAATGTCCTTAAAACAATATGATTTTTGTCACCCAGGTTAGAGCGTCCCGACACTGCTTAGTTTGCGACTACACCGGTGTTACGGATATTAGATTATTTTTCTCTCCCTCTGCATAATTTTAAGCCAGTGGCGCAGCAACGGGGAGGCAAGCAGGGTATAGATGCCGTGGAGACAATATATTAGTGCGTTTATGTCAATTTTTAAAATCAAATGTGACGAGGGGTGTAAAATAACATTGTCATGTCCCTTTCCCCCTTGCTACTCCACCAAGCGGCAAAAAAAGTCACATGATGCCCTGTTCCACTCACCCTCATTACACCACTGGATGCTGACCAGAGAGGGGGTTGCCTGTTTTCACCTCCAGTGCAAGTGTTGTCTGAGTGCAGTAGCAGACTGACTGGGAGGTAAAGGGTGTTTGAACTGAAGGGATCCAGTCTTAAGTTGGACATTCACCATAAGGCTCTTCCAATCCATTTAGAGTGTTTCTCAGCAGACAGTTTCCATTTTCAGCCCATCAAATTTGGTGGATCATTCACAGGTCAGACGGTGAAAGCAGTCTAACAAGCAGGAAAACGGAAAATGACGCTTTATTGAACGAATACTCTCGAAAACACGAAGTTCAGCTAACAAGAAAAACAGCACTTGTACAAATTAGCAACACAAGCAGAGAGAAAGTCGCTAATAATTACAGAAACAGAACCAACAATATCGCTCAGCGTTTAACAGCTGACCAAATTGCAAGGAGATTCAAAGATGTTCTCTCGTCTAAGCAACTCCCGGTATTTATAGTCTTCCCGACAGGGATCACCAGGACTCATCAAGAACAATCTCTATATTTCTGTTCTTAATAGAGATAGGACGATTCTAGTATTTTCCATCATTGGCTTCCATCTAATACGAATCCCTGTAAAACATTCTTTCCAACCACGAGACTAAACGGTTTTACAGATTTGTAACAATATTATGTGCACTTCAATTATTTATTGATTTTCATAAGTTCTAAAGTTACAGATATCTGTAATTGTGTATTTCATAAGAAAATAGTTATTTTCCTTATTTTAAGAGTAAAAGTATCTGTACCTCCCAAGTTGTTATTCATTTATGTGTTATACTTAGACTAAATATGCTATTTTTAATCAACTAATAAATGCTATTATGATTAATAACAATTGTATTAAACTTTAGATTCATGTGTACCTTTAATGGTTTATGTATATATACACAAGCCATTACATTTAGATTATGGTTAAAATTAAGGATTTTGCAAAATTTATATCTTTGTTTTTAATCTACCAAGTGAATAATTACTATATATATATATTAACACCACAACTTATCTAAGATTTATTTTTTTTGTCAAAAACTTCTCCTTCATAGATTTTTTACAGCTAATGGATGTTAGTTGTTTTTTCATTACTGTGCACGTTACTATAAGCACTTGATAATTAATTTTTTTAGAATTATATCTGGTGTGCGATAAATTTTGTTTGCACATGAATGATTCAGATGGTTGCTATTTTTTTTCTAGGTATATTTAGTTGGGCATTTTATAAGATGATAATTTTGCTCAATTTTAAGGTAAAATCCGATGTAATAATTTGTAACTGGGCTATAATTAGTTTAAATACGTACTTTACAATTAGTTATTATGTTCAATTATTGTAATTTAAATTATGCATGCCCAAAATAAAAGTAATTTTCATTGCATCACATATTTTTTAGTGAATTATTCTGCTAAACATCTTTTTAACATTTGAATGCAAGAAACAGATCCATTAACTTCATTCGATGAAAACATTCAGAACATTTTTGTATGAACACAAATTAAGTTCAAATACATTTTCTGTGCACTCCTGTCAATTGCATTTTCCAACTCATTTCTTGAGTCTTTTGTGACAATTAAGGCTTTCAGATGAACAAAAAAGAAATAAGTTGAATAACTAAATTAATAGTGTTGATATGATGGGTGAACCAGCTGGTCGTTGAAGGCAGTTCGTTTGAAATATGTGAACCATATTACCTTAAAAACGCTTTATTATTTAGGTTTAAGCACAATTTCAATTTTTGCACTCTCCAGAATAATAATAAAAAAGTGGCCTGCATTAAAAAAGGGCATGGGACAGTTTTGGTATTTACCCTGGCTGCTAATATAGCAAGTATACCTCTGGAAGACTACGAAATAAATATTTCTATTACAACTGTAGTTTGTAACTCAAATTCTTTCAAATGGCTCTACAAGAAGGGGGAAAAAAGTGTTTAATACTGATTTGAGCAATAACTCTCATGTTTTAAATAAGGCTACTTTTTAGGGCCAGATTTCCCATACGGCCATGGCACAAATTTAAAAGAAATTTCGAGTATTTTTTTGAAAACACCTTATAAAATATTTTTCTTTAAGTACATCCATATACATTAAATAAAGTGGCCGCACGTTTACGTTGCCTATCTCTATAATTGCAGTGAATGCATCAAGGGAGAGCGTGCAGAATTAAATGCTTTGGCCTAGGGCATAGAAACTTATAAAAATCTGGCCCTGCTACTTTTAAAGAGAACCATACGCGATTAAGTCTGGGTGCAATTTTCTCGAAAACTCGAGTACGGTTCTTTTGATACTCGAACGAGGAATTGCATTATTCGGAGTTTATGTGTTGTTGATGATCCCTGAAGATCAGCAGAGCTATATCAGGTCCATGAGCCTGTGTACCCTAAAGAAATCCGAAGTCAATAGAGGATTAGAAACAAGATCCTGTTTGGAAAGCTTCAGGCATGCAAGAATATGATCAGGTGTGGCCTGTTCTTCAATACATTTTAGGAAGATCTCGAAACACTTAGAATGATCAGAGAAAGTCAAACTTCTGATATACCCACCAAGGAAGCGAGTAAGAGTTGTTTGGTCGCGTCTGCTGCAGTCAATTGATAGATAGCCACCTGGTCAGGAAACCTGATACCAGTGATGTACTGGTGGAATGAGCCAGATAGTTTTATTCCTGCTTTTAGCTCTAGAGAACAGCTCCAAGTAGGTGAGAGGTGCAGAAGGCACTGAAGCATCATCAGCACCTGCTTTAGCAAGTGCATCCGCAATCTCGTTACCTTGGATGTTGATACGAGAAGGAACGAGTCTATGCGATCATTATAGGACACCCTGCATATATATTGACAACACTAAATTTCAGAATTTATTTGATACCATATCAGGAAAAAAGTAATCTCTCTATTTTTCTTTTGCTTATCAAAATCTAATCATAACTACTTTGATATTCAGTTTATGAAATGGTTTCATGGCAAGAATACCTTACACAAAATCTAACTATATATATAACTGACCTAAAGTGCAAAATAAAAGCAGAAAATGCATAGAAAAGCATGTTACTCCTGCAATGCCAATTGGTCAGAAGAACTCTTACTTGAAAGTCACATGGAAAAATAATCAAGTCATATATCCAATTGATAAGCAATTTAATTTAATTTTTGTATCTCGGACAACCTCATCTTAACCTGTTCACTTTCCCAAGTCAAAGAAACCATTTAGTTACTCTGAAACAACTTCTTCCACACATGAAGAAGCACTGCAAATTTTCTAGCAATTAGTTAACCTTTTGTGGTCCAAAATTTCCTTTTGCTACAGCAGGGACAAATGTGATCCTATTTTAAAAATCTGGAAAACTGCTTCGAGCAAAAACCTGTAATTTCAAATAATTGAGGATATGTGCAAATATAAATATTTATAGACATCAAGCAAGTAGTTTAAAGTAATTGCATTATTGAAGGAAAGGTTTTTTAAAAAAAAAAAATATAATTTTTTTACTGCATTTCTTAGAGTTGCTTACCTTTTTAGGATTTATCAACATTAAAAAATTTGCTGTGTTTATATTTTTTCCCGTTAATAACTGAAAAATTTATAAAATCTGCAACACATTTTCTTGCAGATATCTTTCCATTTTACCCATTAAACATAAGATTTAAACATGAAGTATCACTATTAACAAGTGTTAGTGGTGAATAACTATTTTAAAAAGATGCTCACGGAATGTAACTTTTGGTCATCTGCCCACCTACAGAATAAATTACCTCTAAAATCTTTACCAGTATGGTTTTGAGAGTAATTTTCTAAACCTAAAAACTCGCCATGTATTTTTCCTTAATGGAAAAAAATATTTCATAGTTTGTACAACATCTGGGCTATTAATATTCAGCCATATGAATAATCTTTGAATGATGTATTTGCTCAGAGAGAGACAAGACAATATTTCACTAACCCGGAATTTTTGAATTTGAGATATACCTGGACCACAATTATCCCTGGCTGCAGTTTAACACAGCATATCCGAAACTATAATTCCATCATTATTGTTGGCATTAGAATCATAAATTCTTATCAACTTTGGGAAAAACGAGCTGACGCCATCTCGCACAATGGAAAAAATGTAAACAAGCTGTTGATAGTAATATGACGTCATCTGACGAGCGACTAATCAGATTGTCTTTCGGTAATTTCCAGTGTGCGGGATGGCATCGGGAATATGTAAATCGCCCAGAAAGGGTGAATATAAGTGCGTATTCTTTCTCTGTGAATCGGTTGGTAGTAAGAACCGGTATGATCGTGTATTTTGCAGTGTGACTTTTACAGTCCACAATGTTTTCTCATTTGTATATAGTTCATCAATAAATGTTTGTCATCGGTAATGTTTCTTACCTTCTGAGAAGTCTCCCACACCAACCAACCATTCTATCAAAAATGTCTTTAAGATTCCACTGACGCGATTAATGGTTGCTCTGCTGAGCCTTCAACGTCATTTGACGATGAGAGAGCTAACAATTATTTTTGTTGGCACAGTCTCTACACAAGATTTAATGTTCAAAAATGAATGCCATATGGTACCCTTTTTAACATTTTGTTTTAATCTTTACTAAAGAAGTAATTTTTTTCCCCATTTTCATTATCAGCAACCACAATTTTATTATAATGCAGTTTCATTTACAAATATAATTTAATATAAATTTCAAATGTTTTATTCTCCAATTAGAAAAACTGCAGATTTTTATTCAGAAAATAATTTCATGAGGCCTACATTTTTTTATGCTTATTTATGAGGTACAAAATTTAAAAATCAGGAAATCATAGTACAGCAGGTAATAAATTCTTAAGGTAAAAAATAGATAAGCATTTCTTACACCAGTATTATATGTGGATTTCCCAAAACATACTTGCTGTAGCAATCATCCAATCTCTAAAATCATCTATAGCTGTTCTCATCAATAATCAAGCTAGTTTGTTTTCATCTCTATTTCAACACCATCATTACACTTAATTTTCAGAATTCATCTGTTCTCTCTCTTTTAAAATAGGAAAGAAAAATTTTCCATTTATAATATTCTATCTAAAAACAACTATTCTTTGATTATGATTTCCATTCAACTCAAAGAAGCTTTAAAATATCTTGATTTTAATTAATTTAATTTTCTTCTTATTAAGTCTAATATTATACATTTGACTGATTTTACCCATTGGACATCTTCATCATTGGAAATCTTCACTGGATTATTCACAGCATATTTTATCCTAAAATTGTATTGAAGCCACACTAGCACATGTGACAAATTCTGAAGTCTTTTTTTTAAAACACCTTAAATCTTCACTGAATCGATTTAAGGGTATCGCCTCGTCACAACTTAAAAGAGAAACAACACAAACTTAAAAGTAAACATATTTATTACATCTCTGCATCAGCTTAAAAATATTAGAAGTAAATTGGAACACAGCTTTTTGAGGTAACATGATCACAACGTAATAGTCATAATAGCATTACAAACATGAAGTAGAAATTTAACATTAATATAAGAGATCTTGACTGAAGCCGTGAATCGAAAACTTCAACAAGTGAAAAAAATTGCATATATGGAAGGCCCTAAAATCAATGATTTTTGATTCAGAGGAAAATAGCTGTTAAAGAAATGTATGAAATAAATACAAATATTGCAATACACTTTAAAAATTTTTTATTACAGAGAACTCAGCGGCTAAAAATGATAACTACAATCTTAACCGAGGGGCACAACAAATCCAATAATTGGGTATTAAATGCATGTTATACAATACTGGAAGGGCCATGGAAAAGAAAAACATGTGCCAAAATGTTGAGAATTTCATTTTTATAATTTATTTTAATAACTTATAAAATGAATTAGGGGCAAAGGTATGAGCTAGAAAAAAAAATCCTTTCTGTCCATTAAAACCAATATTTTTAAGTTAGTTAAAAATACATCAACTGAAATTTAGACAAAATGAAAAATATTGGAAATAAAAATGATACAGACTGTTCTTCCCTGTGGCCCTTCAACTATTAATGCAATGAAATTTTGAAATCACATTACAAAAAATTTTGCTAAAATAAATAATAATAAAATGCCTCCCAAAGGAGAATGTTATATGGCTAGAATAAAAATAAATATGGCAAAACCCCACCAATGATGAAATCGATGCATTTTAACTGCTAAAATAATTGTAAGCTGCACTGGTTTTCAGGAAGCAGGAAAGCTTTACAAACAGGATGATACATTTATTAAATTCATTTATGCTGACTTATTTATAGTTTTAAACAATGATGGATATGATATAAATAATGAAAAATAGTTGATTATTTTATGTTTCAATTGCATATTTTAGCCATCATTTTTAACACTTATTAAACAATATTACTAAAAAAAATAAGATGCATGAAAGTATTTCATTTAGGCAACCGATGAAATATTCTTCAAAACAGATTATCAACACAAAGCTGCATTTTCAGTTTGTTGAACAAAATATTTTTTTTTTTCCTTCAAAAATAAAATTTTGATTTGTACCAACTACTTGACAGCTGCAAATCTTAGTCTGCCATTTTATCAACTACTGCATGATCAAAAAGTAAGAAGTTCATCATTTGTACATGTAATGTTCAGTCTTCTATCAAGTCATTAAAACTGAAAAAATAGATTTCTAATAGAAATAGTACATAAACAGTCAACAGATATTTCAAACCATGTTCAGCAGGAAATGTTACGGAATATCTATTGACGATGGATCTTGGGGAATGGCAGTTTTTAAGCCAATTAACCCGTTAACGCCCAGTGTTCTATTTAAGGACAGTTATATTTCATTTCCTTGGCTGGGTAAAGTGCATTCTATTTTTTTTTTTGCTTCAGGGTTCTTACTGATTTTTTAAATTAAAAATCAAGGAGTATTTTCAAAATTTTCAAGGAGTCAATATTTACGCATGAAAAAGGGTTCCCTTTTTAAAGTACACAAAAATTATAAGAGTATTTAAAACATTGCTAATAACTCAAATAAATGTGGTTATATTTATTTCTTTTATAAGTTTTTACTAAGCTGATTTATCCAAGAATGCCATGTTAAATCTATTTACATGAAAGTAGAGTGGTGCCGCTTAGATACACATTTTTTTTTTTTATAAAATTATACAACTACTCTAAAAGTTCAAATAGTTCATTACATACCATGATTTATCATGTTTCAAATAAAAAACTATTTCCATTAATTTTTTTTAGAATTTAAATTCTTAAATAATTGTCATGCCTCACTGTGCAAATTATGTAGTGCACAGTGATCCAGTATTCAAAATACAGAGGTGCAAAGAGAGACACGGATTTAGATATTAGAAACTGTTCTTTTGGCATTTCATTGCTTATAAAATAGTATATGAAGAAAATAAAATTAACAAAATTTCTTGATTATTAAAACTAATTTAACTAAAATTGATTAATAGTATCTATTTTCCTTCCATTCCACCATCACAATATATGTCCTTTGCAACAAACAATACGTTATAATTTAAAGAAATACAGTTATTACAGAAATGACATCCTAAATTTGTACCATTCTATTGTTTCGGTTATTCTGAATGGCACTTAAAACCAATTATTAAATTTTGGATACTGATAGGAGATGAACATCAAATCGTGGAAAGAGCAACGCAAAATACTGGGTAATTGATACGGCCGCGATTTAGAATCCTTTTTATAGGTAAAACGTAGTACACATTTAATAAAAGAAATGTTAAAAATTGGAAATCAAGGAGTTTATAAGGAGTAAAACCCGAATTCAAGGAGTTTCCATAGTGCTTGAAAATGAAAATCGTTTTCAAGGAGCGTACGAACCCTGTATTACTGTATTATCAAATTAAGCTGTCTTTGGACATACAAAGAGAGAAAATATTGAAGATTGACAGCATTCCCCTACAAACACCCTTTTTCTGGTGGTGGAATTCTCAAGACAAAAACAAGTCACAAACTGGTTTTCTCTTCTGTTCCAAAAAATAATGGATGGACATTTGGTTCATTTTTCAAGGACCCAACGAAAAATCAAATATTTTCCCGGGGCCCCGAGTAAGGCAAATAAAATTCAAGGAGTTTTCAAGGACTGTGGGAACCCTGCAATTTAATTTTGAGGTAATGCAAGGAATTAGAAAGTGACTTATTTTTTTGATATTTTAAAATCTATAACATTAATGTAAAAAAAGATTTCTGATAATTTTTTAAAAAAATATTTTCTTTCTAAAAAAGGTGAAGGGATTTCAATTTTACTCTACAGTAATCTTAATCTTGGCATTCTAAACATAATTTAATTGAAATCTATTCTTTAAATTAAATTGGGCGTTAACAGGTTACGAACAACAAAAATTTATGATTAAGAAAAGAGAGGAAACAGAGATAAAGTACACACATACAGATGAGGAAAATTTCGATTATTAGCTGGAAAAACAAGGCCAATTGAGATCTCACTATAATAACGTGTTTTTTTACTCTAAAAATACCACTAGAGTCGCTGAAGTATGCCATAAAACATGTCACACAGATGATTATGAAAAGGATTTTTCTCAATAAGACAAAATTAAAAAGGAGAAGGAGCCTCTTTTTTTCCCTTCAATGAATGACACTGGATGTACAGTTAAATGTTTATGCGTGAATAAAAAATGTGCCTAGGTGTATAAAGAAGTTCAGAAATTTTACTCTTGCCAATTAAAAAATGTTCGCGAAAAACAGAACAAGAAAAAACAAAACCAAATGCGATATAGAGCATGTTCAACATAAATGAGCTATACCCGAATTCATAATCGAAATGCAAAGCTAAACATAGTGTTCATCCCAACAAGTCTACAAACATGATAAATCACAGCTAAATTCAACAGACACAAGGAAATTAAAACAAGAAAACAAAAACTAATGTAAAAAGAAACATTAAATCATTGGCTAATATTATGATTTCAATTCCTGCAAATCCAAAATCATACAAAACACGCACAACAAGTTTCACAAGAGAACAAAACTAATCTATAAATGCAAACAATAAGTCACTCTTATATAAAAATGTAATGTTAAATTTTAATCAAAATCACACAGGATACCTAGATAAATGCAATAATAACAAGACAACACTATTCTTTCCCCCCCCCCTCGCTCAAATTACGTATGTTTAGAGATAAAACTAATGCAGAAACATCATTTAGGAAGTAAAAGAGTCCATCAAACTTAAACTAGCTAGCATGATCATATATAAAAATGCTTTACAGGTAGCAATTCATAAAAAAATCAATTGGCTCTCAAGTAGCTGGGAAATTCATTTGCATCAGATTTACGAAAGTTAATTTAGACATGCCAAAATTGTGATTCAAACCGAAATCTGCAAATATAATAACCGAAATATGCACGAGAAAAAAAAAAGTTTCATAAATAAATGCATTATTATAAGAATGAACAAAATGAAAATCTTTGAGATTAAATAGTGGCGATATAGCTTTGCTATGCCCACTATAAGGGATAATTTTTATGAACAGAAAGAAAAACTAATTAACTAACAATAACTTATCACTTCATCAGTGAAAAATAAATATCAACTGATTTGTTTCAGTTTTTGATTATCAATATGAACTATGAAAGAATGAGTAAAAAATATAGTCTATTATATGGCAAATCACCAAAGTGAAATTCGACATGCTTTCAAGTGTACAAGAACCGCAAGCACCTGTATATTGCATTAAAATTAAGGCAGTCTAGTACGAGAAAAGAATATTCACGATTTCCTATTTTTTGAAAACTTAAGACGATTGATTTCGGAAATAAATTCATCCATTCTTTCTAATGCTTTAAATAAAGTAAAACATCTCTAATATGATTTAGTGTATTCACAGCTGTACATTTTCAAACCGTAAAGAATTTATTACGATATATTTAATTCAATTAGATTTAAGAAAAATGGAGGCAACAATACAAACCTGCCAGTCTGCTACAATAGGTTGGGCTATTTTTTTAACCAATAAATGTAGAATTTAAAAACAAAGTGTCTTCTAATAAACATTAAAGCTTCTGTCAATATCCTTAAAATACATATTACAGAGCCAAATCTTATGAATTTTGATCCAGTTCGTTTTTTTTTTTTTTTTTTGCTAAAACATTCAGTCTGATTTCAATACAAATAGCAAAATTCTAATGAAAATACTTAGTAAAGATTTTTTTCTTCTTGATCTATTTCATAAAACAGGGCCAATAGGCAAAAATACGGTAGAAATGGTTTTACTACATGAACAAGTCTGACATATCTAAATTAACCGATCGAGAAGATGTCTCTTCTACGGTAGGGGAAAAGAAACCGACTCGCTATTAACTTTTGTACTTAAAGTAATTGCATGAAAGCTGCAAGTTCAAAAACATGTGCATTCACACCATTTTCATCAAGTTTAAAAAATACATCTCTCCATCAGTAACAAATGGAAAGATTTTGAAATTTGAATGCCTACCTTAGAGGAAGCGAAATAAAACGAAACAAAAAGGTACGTACTTGGAGCAACCGTTCAAAAAAAGATGAAAAACAACTATTTACATTTTGCTTTTCAAGGTCACTGCCCTGAAAAACTAAGTACAAACACAAGAAACAAAAAAGAAAGAAAGAAAACAAGTGCAAAATAAAAAGAGGAAAAAGAATGCTCTATGTTATGTTTGACTAATCTAGTGGAGAGAGCCTTCAAGCTCCTAGGACTCCGACAGAAGCATCTACTTCCCTGTGAAGCACTTCAGTGGCCAGTTAAAAAGTGAGGCAGCTAAGGAGAGGAAGGAGTGGTCAGTGGGGATCCCAGTGGTTGTTGTCCACCCAGACGGCCAGCCCGCGCTCCACCAGCTCCTTGTTGATGAACATGTTCTGCAAGAAAGAGAGAGGGCGATTTTAACCTGCACAATCACAGCAACAGAGCCAGGAAAAGGGTTGAAAGCACAATTTATGAATGTACAAATTTCAAAAGGCTCTTATTTCATGTTTTGTAAAGCACAATTTATGAATGTACAAATTTACGAAACATGGAATAAGAGCCTTTTGAAAGCACAATTTATGAATGTACAAATTTACAAAACATGAAACAAGAGCCTTCATTGCAATTCCATTCCCAATACTTATAACAAGCATTCCAACATGTTTCAAAAAATTTAATTAGTCAAGCAGGATGTATTTTTTAAAAATCTGTTCAAAATTAATTTATATTTCACTACATCTTTTCACGAAATTGCTTTGAATCAGTCCGATTTCTTAACATTAAAAAACAACCATTTTGACTTCTTAACACTAAAAAAATATATAACCTTGCTGTTTTAGGGGAAGGAGAGAAGCATTTAAGCTCTGGGAATTGCTGCCTAAAACTTTATTTGTTGCATTTTGATAAGACAATGGCTTTTTAATTAACCCTTAACCATTGGATGGCCAAGTGAGGGCGGGGCATAAAACAACCTCAACGCCAGTTTCTGCCGAATATTTAATTTTAAAAAACTGTAGTGCTTTCAGTATTTTTATAGCTGGGTTTTACATTACTTTATTACGAATTCTGAAATTATTGCCTCCCCATGAAAAAAAAAAAAAAAAAAGATACATAAAAAATTACATTTTGATCTGTCGGCGTGTTGATTGCCCTAGAACACTCGACATAAAAACTACCAAGAAGTATGGTAAGTGCAATCGATTTGTTTGCCAAAATCATGTCACTATCGTAACAATATGTCACAAGTGCAATAATCAAAATGATTAATTCAGTTCAATTGAACATTTTGCATTCAAATTCCAAATCATAATTAATCGTCATTTTATTTTTAAAGTATTTTGTTGCAACTATATTGCATTTATTATTATTTTTCTAATGCTGCAACTCTTATAAACATTATTAAATGAGTTTAAAAGCTAAGTTTTGGGTTTCACTGGATAAGGTAAATAAATGTGTTTTTCAATAATCGGGTCACTGAATGACCCCACATGGCCTTTCACTCTTCATATTTCCACCTGGCTATGCGAAGATTAAATAATCACATTAGAAACTGAAGCAAGCTTACTAACGGATGCTGGAATTTGAGGAATTGCCATCAGGAAGAGAACTGCACACGGAATGTAAAGAATTTTGGCAAGCTGTCTAGTTAGTAAACTATTCCCAAAATCATTGCAAGTTGGTTCTTGAGGAGGAATTTTTAACCCAGAAACTTGAAACATTATCGTTTAATGAGAACAAATAATTTGTACAGAAGGCTAAACATACTACATGTTTCCTGTAACTAGAAATCTCTGTGGTTTCTTTATCATCGATTTAAATGAGCACGCAGTAGAAGCAATGCATAACCCTATGGGACTACATCAATACACACCAGAATTTATCAACGTTCAGAAAATTAAACTTACAGTTGAGGATACATTAAGTTATTGAATATTATTCCCACAACTAGTTACTCTATAGTTTTACAAACCCAAAATGAATAATAATTATTTAATAATTTTGACAACATAAAAAAAAAAAAAAAATCAAAACATGCAAGTTTTACTCGGCATAAAAATTCTAGTTCGATTCCAATAAACTAAATTTTTAAACTTTGAAGACCAAGGTAATTTTACAATGATTATAAAGAGTAATAAATAAGTATTTACTATAATATAAAGTAATCTATACTTAACTAAATTTAGATATACTAAATAAATAATTAATTAAACTCAAACAGTTACAAGAACTACCCACGCAAACATTGTCCATGGATTTTGTCCACACTGCATTTAGGCTATCACTGTTCAAGGTTCTTTTTAGCATAGCAACACTTACATAATCAATCTCTGAATCAAACATTTCGTTTCTTTGGTTTGACAAGATTCTAACTGCATTCGAGTAAGTTTTGAGAAAAAAAGAGTTTAAAGTTAACACTCACAAAAAAGTAATGGCTACTTTTACACGAGTACAAAAAGAGTTAATGCTCATGAAGCAGAAGTTTAAAAAACTTACTGTAATTCCTTGCACCCTGTACAGATTCACCATAGGTATTCCATCCGGGGCATAGTCTACTAGCAAAGCCTGCAATATCTGACCCTGTGCAAGCTCTTCAAATGTCGCCGTCGCTTCGGCCGACCAAACGTCAGAGGCTGCAAATAAAATTATTATAATAGACACATTAGATAATCTCCACAAAAGTTATCACAAGTACATATTCATAGGAAATTAAAGAAGAAGCCGCAACGTGTCCCAGATACAGGACTCCATAAGCTATGGATTACCACTCTAAAAAAGTCACAAATTTTATTTAAAGTACATTTTCAATATATGTAAGGAAATTCACTTCACCCGACACATTTCGCTAAAAGTTGCCAAATAAGTGTTTCTATAAAGAACTATTTTCTTCCAGTAATGGTATGTTAAAAATATTTTTAGGATTGAGATTGATTTAAGAAAAGAAATTCATTTACCTCATTAGATAAAATTAATTTGATTAATTAATAATCAACAAATCAAGACACTTTGTTATGGTTTCAGATATCAAATAAAATCAATTAAATTTTTGTTTTATTGAAAAATATGGTAAGAACTTAACCCTCTGAGCAGTTATCTATTTGCTTTAAAGACTTAAAAACTTGCTTTTAAAGTGAATAATTGGATCTTTATTATGTTTAATCAAGTTTCTAAAATCTTAAGAATATTTTATCCATTTTAGTTAAAAGAAATTATGCATATAAATATGGTTGGGTTAATAACAATAATTTTTTCAATGTTGGACATTACCACATCAAAATAAGAATTAGTTTGACTGTAAACCCCACATCACGAGGTGAAAACGTTTATTAATAATTTTTGTATCTTCTGAATTTAATAAGAGACAATGGCTGTGCCATTTTTTCCCCCAATTACAAATATTTTAACAGACAGTACTCATTTACATCTATTAATGAAGCTCTAGGTAATGAAATAAGCCTAACTCAGAAAATCGTCTCCAATCAATACATATGACTGATATTATTTGCAATAGTTTCTACAAAGTGGGATATTACAACACAGCTCCTCCTTGTCTAAATTGCACAAATGATTATTAAATTTCCATTTACAGATCAAAGTTGTCATCAACATATAATTCTTGTTTTTAAGCAGCCTTAATAAATTTATAAAAGTTGAGCAGAAGGGACTTACAATCGACAGGCCTCACACCCGCCAGGTAGCACTCGGATGCTTGAAAAGGAAGACTCATGAAGTCGCTCCTGGAAGAGAAAAAAAAATCTAAATATAAATAAAAGTCATTGTGGGTATGCTCCACATCTCCTCCTAAACTACTGCAGCAATTTCAACCAAACTTTGCACACTTATTATTTAAGACAAGGGGAAGATCATTGTCAACTTTTCGAAGTCTGAAAGTTAATTAGAAATTAACCAAACTGTTTTTCCTTATGAACTTCAGAGCAAATTATCCCCTAAAAAATGCTTTTATACCATCTTAAAATTTTAACTTTTCAATTATACCAATTTGATATCTCTGACAATTTTTCCTTCCATTTTTATTATTTTTTAAAAATAGCTGATTACACATAGACGATTTTGAAATAAAGCAAATTTAATTATACTCGCCATTTACTTTACCATTATTTTCTGATTTTTCTATGTATTATTATTTTTTCAAATATCGTTTGGCAATGTTTTCATTGGTTCTTAAAGAATTCTAAAGCTTATTTAATTAAAAAAATTGTTGCAGTTAATATCACCTGTCATCTTCACTTGTATTTTCTACGAAATAACAAATAAGCAATATTTTAATTGAAAATATATAACTTTGAGTATTACGAGTTTTGGAGTTATGTTTTCTTTTAGGCATCATTAAAACACAAGTCAATCACTCAAATTCCAACAAAGGCGAAGATAATAAAGCTTTTGTAAGCAGATGAAATACTTGTTTGACAAAAGCATGCCCAAGAAATGTCGTTTACAGGCAAGCATTGGATTAACAGACCTGCCAACCTCCAGATTGGGAAAAGAGGGAGACATTTTCAATTATACATACACGATCACAAATTCGCAGCAAGGCCAACATTTACTTTATTTAACTTATGTACAAAAAAGGTGGAGGGGGCGGCCCCCGCCTAATGAGACTTTCTTTTATTTTGGCTATATTTTTATAAAATATCAGTTTTTTAAAACACTTTTAGTCCTCATCCTTCCATACATATTTTATATCTAAACAGTATTACCAATATAAATTATTGATTTACTTATATATTTTTTTGTACTTCAGAGCTTTAATTTATGGATTTACATTTCTTCATATATATATTTCTTGATTATAGTTTTTTCATATTTACAGTTGATATATTTAACAGTTGAGTTCTACTTACAAATAAGTCCCATTTACAAATTACACGATAATGTACTTTCACTCCTTTAAAGAAGAAGTTGTTGCAGAATTTGCCCTCTTTAAAAATTGAACATCAAATTCTCTTTTAAAACAAGGCTCTTGCATTCTTGACTTAACAGTCAACAAATTTCCCAAAGTCTGATCTGAAAGTGAGGATCTAAATTTTGTGTGTGTCTTAGTAACTAAACTAAGAATGTTTTTGCCGTACAATATGCTTACAAATGTCATACTTGTCTCCGGAAGCAATTGAAAAATCACACGTGCAAATGGTACAAAATGTATACATTTTTATCTTTTTTTCAAAGCAATAATAAACGAATATTCCTTGGAATAGACCTTAGTAAATACAGTCTGGTATCTCTTTTTAGATTCTTTCGATGACATCAGATCTGGACTAGAGGAATAAGAAATGCACGCACAAAAAAAAAAAAAAAAAAATATTTTGGCGAGAACCCTAACACAGAAGATTAGCAGAAAGATAAACAAATTCTCCCCGTTTCCTCCCTAGCGTGCTAAACAGTCAAAGCAGTGCATGTGCTGAAAACCCATGGCGATAGTCACTAGTCAACAAGCCTGGACATGATACAGCCAGGGTTGTCGATTTTTTTGATTTTTTTCAAAAAAATCGATTTATTTGATTTAAATCGGATTTTTTTGATTTAAATCAAGATTTTTTTGATTTTAATGATTTTTTTAAAACTACATATATATATTTAACATTTGTATATTAGACAATGAGCCCTACAGTCATAGAATTATATTGTCATTAAGCTGTACTTCTTTTTAAAAAAAACAATTTAAAAAATTTAATTTAAAAATGTAACAACTATTTAAAAAATATTTGTGAACTAAAATATAAAAATAAGATACTTTTGCAATATAAGACAATTTTATTAAGGAAAAATATAATAAAAAATTGTCATTTCTTGACTATAGATATATTATTGTATGTTACAATATTGGAGAATTTTACACTCAGCTGTTCATTTGTTTCATTACAAACACAAGTTTTGAAGCTTTCTCTAATCCTAATCTGTTTCACCAAAACATTAAATAAAAAAATTTCTAGATAAAATTTTATAATTTAGGCTTCGAGGTGCATTGAGTCACCATCAGGACTACCTGTGTGCCAAATCTCATGACTGTAAGTGTGATAGATTCGTCTGGACATTGCGCACATGCTCACAAACATTGCCTTTTATAAGTATAGATCATAGTTTAAATTGCACTATGTAGATGTTTGTATTTCTTTTGGAACATTTATATGCATTACTTAATTATCTTACATTTGAACATTATTGCAATATAAAAACTTTGTTGTCCCCAACACTATTTAGTTTTCTCCAGTATTAAAATGAAACTTACTGCATTTTACTATGTTCTTTCTTTGTGAACATGATCCTTTCACAATATTTATTTTATTTTATAAAAAAAGGAGCATCTCATACTTTGCATTTTATTGTGTTGATCATTAGAGATTTATTTAACCCTTTGCGGTGAAGTGTGCCAATTAATGGCACACCTAATTTCACTCGCTTCTCAACCGTTAAATTCAACTATAAATGGAAAATAATAGGTTTAGGATAGGGCTAATAGTACTCCTTTTAGAATGGATATAGCAGTCTTATGAAATTTTGTTTCGGAATAGGAATTATTAGAGATAAAGTTTGGGAAAATTCTTTGACTCGGAAATAAGAAATTTTTCAGTTCTGGAAGTTTAACAATTTTAGAAAAGTAACTCGAAAATTTTGCTCCAATATTCTTGAAGTTTTAATTTATAATTTTCTGTAAGATTCAACAATAATTTTTGAGTGTATCAAGGTGGCTGTATCTAAGGGGGTGACCCGAAAGGGGGACGATCCCCTCCCTCGGAATGAAGTAAGGTTTTTAAAAAACTTTTTTTGTAGATTCTATGTCTAGACAATAAACTAAAGCCATTCAAGATGTTTTCTCATCATATTTTCAAAAAATTATTGCGTTGCGCTGTAAAGGGTTAGAATCTAATTTGCTTCTGTTCTCAAAAATAAAGATATGGAAAGTACTCTAGTTACATCAATTAAATAAAATATTTTTCTATGTTCTATATATTCTTTCTTTAAATATACATTTAAAAATACTTTAAAATCACTATTTAAAGATACATGAACAATTTTATTTCATTAAAGCAGATTAACTTCATATTTAAAATAAAGTGATTTAAATCAGTGATTTTTTTTAAAAAAATCAGTTGATTTAAATCGCGATTTAAATCAGTGATTTTAATCACTGCAACCCTGGATACAGCGGCAAAGAGTTAATGAAAAATACGTAGTGGAATGTCAAGAATTCGAAATTTGAGGAGAAGGTGGTTGATGCAAGTGCTGAATTTTTCTTTCACCGCTTTTTTGTTTTTTTCATTATTACTATTTATTTGTTCCAATTTCTTGAGAATACTAAAAAGCAGGAGGAAATCTGTGAGAATCGGGAGGTGGAAGAAATTTTTAAAAAGCTGGAGACTCCCGCCAAAAGCGGGTGAGTTGGCAAGTCTGGATTAATGCAAGTCATTGTAGCCTTAATCTATGTAGTTGGGAGACTGGTTTTGAATGTTTATTGTGCACATTTTTATGCACATGAGGTCTTCAAAACAAGATAAAGGTCACTGTCAATTTTTCAAAGTCCAAAAGTTAATTACAAATTTAGCAAAATTTTGGCATTTAACCACCTATATCTTCCAAAAATGTTATCCAACAAAAACTAATTACACACTATATATTTTTTTAAAATTAGCTTTTCAGTGACACAAATTTCATTTCTGTACATTTTTTTTTTCTCATTTTAATAAATTTTTCAAAATTAATTTTTTACACAATTTGTAACATTATTTTTTTAGTGTTGATGAACAAAAATGCATATATGAAGAACTGTTGCAAAACACATTAACAAAATTCTGGAAAATACTAGAAGAAAAGTTTAAGAGCAGACAATTCATAATTTATACTAGGAAAAACTATTGATTTGGCATATTTTCATGTTTTTTATTAATGAAGAAGTAATTAATCATCCCCAAAAGTCCATTAAAATCATTTTTATACTTCAGTATTTGTGAAAAAAATTTGAATATTACGGAGGGAATTATTTTTCGGCGTTTTTTAAAAATTGCTTGCATCAATTAAAGTTCTCATTTTAATTTAAAAACATTTTACACAATAAAAAGGATTTTGTGTATTATATTTTATACAAAATATTTTAATCGTGAGCAATGTGGGGTATATCAGCTATACACAATATGCATCATTTTTTTTTATTATTGCAGAATAACAATGTATACAAAGAACTGTTGTTAGAACGCATTAACAGAATTCTGTAAGAATACTATAAAAATACTATTATAAGAAAAATTTAAAAAGTAGACGATTAACACTTTATATCAGGAACAACTATTGATTTGGATTAATTTCATGTTTCTATACTTCTAGGTAACTCAATGCACATCGAAGCCGGAATTTTAAAATTTAACCTAGAAAATTTTTTATTTAATGTTTTGGATATTTTTGGCACATTTATGGCTGTAGTATCTTTTCTAATGATCGTTGAAAAACAATCAATGCACCATCAGATAGAACAAACAATTTTCGTTCTAATGAAGTTTGTTTTGAGCTTCAACTGTAATTTACTGAATTTTGAGAAATTTTTAAAAAATAGACAGTTCTGCCATCAAAATTTTATTTTTGTTTTTAAATTTGCTGCATCCGATGTTCTAATAACACTATTATTTTCCATTTTTTTTCAGCTAATAACTGGAACGGTTCTGTCGGATTTAAAACAAGAACGGTTAAAATATCTTTTCCCATTTTTTTAAAATTAATTTTTTCCTGATCAGTTGAAAGATTTTCCCTCTAGCGAGCTTCCTCCCACAACACTTCTCCGGAACGTTGCTGGCAATTTCATTGGCCGACGGGGCAGAGAACAGATGACATCATAACCTTCAACTGAATGACTTTGATTATTATTTTGGCAGCGTCTTAACATGTTTATGTCTTGCATATTTTACTTGCTGTATAATAATCATTTTCACATTGCAATTTTTTAATATTGTTGCAGGTTAACATACTCTGTATGGTTTTCGTACAGTTGAAATGTCATTATCGTGAAGAAAAATAAGCGGGGAAAACAATAATATGCATCTTTTGTTTTCAGAACTTTTACATGTCATTGTGGGTGTTTCCCCCCTTCATTTTGTTGAAGACCTGATTCCACGGGCAATGCCGTGCACTTTCTGCTAGTATATAATAAAAACTAATTATTCAATCAATTCTCTATTTAATTAAACATGGAGAAAAATAGCTGTATATTTGACTTAATTGTTTATAAAATCTTTGGTTCAATTGATATTCTCATTTTAACACTCTAAGCAGTTAGCTATTTTCTTCTACTTGCTTTAAAGCGTTAAAAATTTGCTTTTAAAGTGAATAAATGGATCGTTCTTTTGTTTAATAAAGTTTCTGAAATCTTAAGAAAAATTAGTCACGAAATCGATTTCAGCACACAAAAACAGGTGAGCCATCTATATATTCAAAATAATTATAAAAATCACTCCCAATCACTGCACAGATAGGTCATCAATGGCCACCTGCCCCACAGCACCCTCTACCCCTAAGAGTTACCGCAAGACAAAACTATGACGAGAGTTCACCGGCCACAAAAGCTGAACCAATATTGCCACTCTGCAAGTATAGCTATGGACGAACAGCTGGTAGCCAAAGATGGCTAGTTGCAGCTAATAAATATACAAGGGAAGGGAACTGCAGTCATTTAAAGGAGATGTCTGATCTAGGGAGGCGTCCATCCTGAAGGACTGTGAGGAAGCAAGCAAGACAACTCAAAAACACAACCAACCAGACATGAAATTTGACGTGTGGTCTTTCTACCAAAGTTGTAGACATTAAGGTTATTAAATTTTAGACGAAATCTATCAACTGGAAGAATCACTTTTGCATTAACATGCTATGAAAGAGGACTTATAGGAGCGATTGTGGTGCGACTCCATTTTAAAAATCTTGAAAACTAATGTGGCATTCACTAATTTACTCACACAAGAAGTTTGACTACTTTATTAAACTTGATATAATTTTAAATTTTTACAAAATCTTAATGATATATTTGCACTAAAATGAAATTTGAGATGGAAAGCAACCATACCACTGGATTTTCTTTATGTTAAAAGTAAAAAATATTTGATTGTATTTCACAGAGACAATTATTTTTGACAACTGTTTATAAGTAAAATTTCTTTTATGGAAATATACAAAAAATTTATGGGAAAACACACCTGAGGACACTTCCTTTGCTCACTCAGATAATAAAATTCAGAGTGGTTGGGCGGGTAAACCCTTACAAATGCACTATATATTTAAATCAGTGGTTTAAATTTAATTCAAATTTTTAAGTCACAGATTATTCTAACTATACAAATACTTACAGGTTACCCCATAAAATGGTTTTGCTCAACCATAATTTAAGAATTGGGAAGATTTTTTGAAAAACATTCATTTAGTTGAAGAATCATACAAATTCTTTAATAGAATAGAGGCCAATAAGCATTTTTGAGAGAAATAGAAGGGAGAGGGGATCCTCAATTTAACTCAGAAAAATGTGCAACACAAAAATTTTTAAGAGTGAAGGGGAAAATTTCAATTAATTTGATCTCCAAGAATTATGGATCAGAGAAGAAATAAATGAATCCCTTTTAATGGAAATTAAACCTGAATATGTAAACATACACCAGTATTCAAAATTAAAAGAATTTAGACTTTTCATTGATTATCTTCAGAACAACTGGGCACATTTAAATGAAATAAGTATGCACATAAGTTAATACATATTGCAAAAAACGAAAAACGTATATGGCATACTAGCACGATAGTGAATATAACTTATCAGCACAGGCAAGTTTAAAGCAAAGGTTACAAAAAAAATCTTCTATAGAAGAAATAGAACCCTCTTGATACATGAATTTGGCAGATGACTAAACATTCTTCACCGAAACACATCTTCCAAATAAAACGGTAAGCAAAGCAGCTACAATATCCAAAAAAATGTATCTTAATGTGTTTGACTACAAAACATTCCAGTAGGTCTTTTGAATCTAAATTCTGATTAATTAAGCTACGTAAGTGTGAAGATCTAGATTTAATAATCTAATATGTTATGCTCAATAGCAGTGCCAAGAAAGTATTCACATACATCCAAGACACTATAATTAAATTCTGGATAAAAACCCATCATAGAATTCCAAACGCTTTAATTTTATCATGAAACTAATGTCTCATTAACATTTGATGCTTTTGCATCCCTCAGACGAGCAGGAATTTATGATCAAGTAGCAAAAACAGAGAGAGTTACCTGATTTGACGCAGCGATGAAATGGGAGAAGTAGAGAATCCACCATAATCAACAAATTTAAGCTCACAATCAACATCATTCTCATACACATGAATAACTTGAGCTCTGTACCATCCTCTGAGCACAGGGGCGGCGCAGATCACTCCAGCTAGAGGGGGTAAAACGACACAACTGCATTACAATATATTACATGAGCTGTATCAAGTTACAGTGAAACCTCTCTGAGTGGCCACCCCTACGTTCCGAGAAAAATTGACCGCTCGGAGAAGGTGGCCGCTCTAAAGGGTTTTCGTTACAATTACAAAATAATTGCCATAATACATAATATAAACAAGCCTGGCACATATTTCTTATTTAAAATGAAGTTTGCGACTTATCTAAAGAGAAAATAGTACTTTATTTAATAATTTTTTTCATTTTTTGAAAAAAGGATACAATTTGTGACTGTTTTAAGTTTTTACCCTTCTCGGAGAAAAACCATTTTTTCAAGTTCGTTTCTCGGTTTAAAAAGTAAATCTCTAACCGATGCGTTTGTTAAATGGGATGGGCGAACCCACCCGGCGGCCGTTGCTAGGGGTTATTTTAACATTAGGTCTATGGGCCCAAAAATCCGTGCCACGAAAAACTGGCTGTTAAGAGGGGTGGCCATTCGAAGAGGTTTCACTGTAGCAACATAGAAATTCAACTAAATATAACTGATTTTAGTTAAGGAGGGACAATGGACACCATTAAGTTTTTTAAAACAAAGTATTGACTTAAAGTTATTAGATTTTTGTAAACATATAAATTAGAATATTATAAAATATCTTTAAAAACTCTTTCAAACTACATATTTTTTTCAAAAAGATTCTAATTTTAATTCTAATTTTTAAAAAAATTTAAAATGCTCGTGGTATTTTAATTTTCTCATCTAAAAATACATCTAGAACAACAATTAAAATTTATTTTATAATTTCATTAAAAAGTTAATTTTTAAGAAATATGTTTATACATGGTTACTGAATTTTCAATAGAATTTTATGTTTTTCTAAATTAAAATTTACGTTTAGCTAGCTAATGAAGTCAAAACAAACCAAACACATTTATATTAGTATGCAAAAGAAATATCATAAACCAATTAACTATCCATTTTATCTAAAAAAATATTTTAATGCTAATTTTGGAGATAAAGTGTTAAAGCAGAAAATTCATTTTTTTGGCTATCTTTTTTGCTCATTTCAAAGTGCACCATCTTCTTAAAGGATATAAAATAATTTACATAGACAATAATTGTTTTGATACTGGAGAAAAGAGTAGCAATAAATAAGTTTATTTCTAAAATAAAATTAAGATGACAAATATAAAGATTGCTTATAGCAGCTTAAGATTCAAGCCAATACATTCTTGTGTGGTCTAGATCTGAGGATAAACCTACTATTATCAAAATGCAATCAATAAGATGAATTCATCAACAGAATTATTCCGTCTTAATAAATCTTTGAAAGGGAGTGACCATTAACATCATTCTGAAACATTACAAAGTGTATGCTACTTTCAAGCATGTAAATTTTCAGTTAAAAAGTACTGTCTATCGCCAGGAGAAAAACCCTGGACAGGGTTGCCGCAAGTAGACGAGTCTAAGAAAGAAGGTAAATGGGTATAAAATCAACCGCAACATTTGGCGAACTAAGTTGCAAGGCGAGAATTCGTAGTACAAAGCAAAACGAAACTTCCGTTGGTTCTATCTGCACCAAATGAAGTAAAGAACCTTTTTCTTCACCCCTAAAATGAAGTGGAATATCCCGTTTCCATAACACCCACAACAGGCATGTCTGGTGTCTAGGGTTTTTCTTGTGGCGGTAATACAGTAGTATTCTTAAGATTGCTTTATTAGCGGCAGGCATTTTTAGGCAATTAAATATCCAGTAAGACTACCAAGCATTGGATGAGTTACCTTCACAAAATTTTTCATACTATGACAGAACTGAATACTATGAGAAATCACTACTGAGTTATCAGAAAACAAATGAAAAAGCATGCATGTCTATTTATAAATATTTTATCTGCAGTGTCAGAATTTGACCCAAGCCAATTAATAAATCTTCTATACTTAGTAAAACAAAGTTATTCTGAGATTTCAAGTGTTCAAAAATACTCATTACAATACCAAAAGCAATAATGAAAATTGTAAGCATATACCTGCGTTAACAACAGACCAAAGATATATGGGGAAAAATTGAATCCCCCCAAGTGTAAATATGCCAATAACATCATTATTACCATAAAACTCTCAAAATGGTGCCTGACTTCTTCCAATGAACATTAGCTTTTGTGTCAAGTATTTAATATGAATGAACTCAACTTAATGGAAGATAGAGGCTACCATTTTCTTCACTCATTACTGAGCATTTTCAGAAAAAAGTTAATACACAGTTCATAAAATTTGTAAAGAAAGTACTGTCCGTTGAAATTCTGGTAATTTCTGACTACTCTAATCTAGCTGCTTTTACACAAGAATAGTTTAGTTTTGTTGTTGTATCAGCATCCCATTTTGAAGCAACAAAAGAAATATTATGTAATGTACCTCACAATTTTTGAACCCTGGCCAGACAATGAGGCCAATGCCCGAGTCAGCATTACCCTTTCCAAACTTCTGACACCACAATGGCGAGAGGACATTTGACCTTCAATGTCACATTTAGCATGCACCATCCCCTCAATCACAGTGGATTTTCAGTGGAATCGGGTTTCGAACTTGGAACCTTCCCAGCTAAGAAGCCCTACCACTACGCCAAAGTGGTCCCCAGAATAATTATGGACTTACTTTGGAGAAAAGTGCTATAAGCAGAAACCAAAACAATGTCCAATAACCGACTTTAATACTTATATACTGCAATGCATGAAGATCTGTAACCTTTTTGTCATGAATAATATCTACACAGTATTATTATCATCAACATATCAGGAGGATCGACTTCCAAGGTAGATATTAACAAACTAAAAATTATAACTACCAAAATATTTTTATTTTAAACATCTACAACTTGTAATAAAAATTATTCATAACACTCTTCATTTCAAAAATCCTGAAAACAAGCATGCTGTAAAAATCTGACATAATTTTGATTCGTTGTAGATTGTTAATGTGAAGCACAAAGATTCATATTTTGACAAGATGATCCGATTTTTTTTCAATGACTTACTTCAAAAAGAAATTTGAATACTCTATAAATTTTGATACAATCTAAAATTATTACACTATCTTAATAATCTACCTGTCCTAAATCAAGATTTGAGAGATAGTTAGGTTCAATTGTAAATGAGAAAGACAACTTACGCTCCACAGGATGTGGCAGAAGAGGCGTGTCCAGCTGCGAATAGCAGTTAATCATGCACTGATCCAGAGTGCTGAGGGAGGGATACGTAGGATGCGTGGGCTGCTGCAGGAAGAAGTGACCGGCAGAGACGAGGCTGGACAGAATGACATCGCAGGAAGCACCCTCGGGAAGGTGTAGCTGCAGATCACAAAATTAATCCATCATGCATTATACAATTTGATGCTTCTAATAATGCATACTACATCATTTAAAAAAAAGTCTCCCAGGATTTAAAGATCACTGGGAAAAAGGTTATGCATTTCAGCCTGAATTGATGGAGAGGTAACTTTCAAATGCTATAGTCATTAATTCATAAATACAAAAATGTTAATCATCCAAATTGAGCAGTTACTGCCTTTGCACATTACCAGATGTCAGGAAATAATGCAATGTCCTTAGTTCATTAAATAATTAAAATGGGAAATCGTTTACGAATGAAAACAGCATATAACTATTTTCATGAATGTATGTAAGAAATGGGCCGTAGTTGAAGAATTTAAGGAAATTTTACAACAAATGTTTTACTTTTCTTAACTTAATGCTACTAAACTATACAAGATAATATTTAGAATTCTTATATCATAATTAATCCACAAATAGGTAATTTACAATAAAAATAACAATGAAAGAAAGAAAAATAAAAAGAACAAAGTGAGGGTTTAACATATTCCAAAAGGATTTAAAATGACTAGTGGGCTGTAAAGCACATTCTACAATATAGCATTAATTTGCAAAACAGAAAACATGCACATTTGCAGAACTTATTTTTTTGAAATAGTTTCTCCTTAATATGATGAAATTAAATGCTTAATAATTTTAAAGTTTTATACTGCTCTACTTGAGAAAATAGCATGTTTAGAGTCAATCATATATATTTTGCATCTCGTAAAGGATTATAAATATTAAAGAAGGTTAAATTTAAAAACTTAAAAATCTAGCCACAGCAAATATATCACTGGAGTTAAAAATTAAGTTTGCATATGTAGCTATTTAAAAGCCTCAACTTCTAGATAAGGTAAAAAGAACAAACGGGAGCCTGCAGTATTTTTGTAAATCACACAACTAATCTTCTTGTATAGAACAGGTATTGAAATTTTGTTAAAAGGATGGCAAGATTATAAGTTTTTAACAAGGGGGAAGACCCTAATAATTATCTTAAAATTTTATCCTATAATTGACGAGACAGCTTTACTCCATAAGTAAGACTTCTCAATATAAAAGTAATTCAATTTTTGTGCATTTGAAGCTTTATTTTCTATAATCATCACCCGAAATCAGATTTATACTATTTTTCCTTTAAAAATAAAACATTTTAAAAATGACACTGGAAAAGTAGGGAGAATTTTTAGACATTTATCTGCACATAAAAAAAATATTGAATATTTAAATCAATGGATTTTGCTGAAAAGAAAAAGGAGGCAAAACAAAATGATATAACCATTTTTAGAAAACATCACAACGAGAAATATTTTAATGATAGAAATTCTGCCACAGAGAAAGAAGAAACAAAAAGATACAAAAGTGGCAACCCTGCAAATAACCATAAATTACAGTTAAGTTGAAGTAAACACACAAAAGAAACTGATTCATCCAAAAATAGTAAAAAAATTCAGGAACATCTGCAAAGATAAAAACAAAACTCACAATGTACTACATTTTCTGCCATACTTATTCAACTGCAAGCACAAGTTTCAAGAAGGGGTAGGAAGGTTCAAATAATAAAAAACTATTCTAACTACTCATTCTACATCACTACCAATAATGAAAAGGTTCTGCCACCCACCTGCGAGACACAGATGGACAATAATTCAGCAAAATTTACAACACAGTTATTCAAAATATAAGAGCGTTGAGATGGCAACAAGTAAGAGAAATATAAACGGGACCACTAGAATGGAAAGAAAGAAAGATTGTGACAGAAATCAAATCAGACAGAGGGGAAGAAAATAAAGCCTACCAGGGTTGCCACTCATCTAAAAATGAAATTAACCCCACTTACACATGCAATGCAATCATAAAAGAAACAAAATCATAATGACTTCATACAAATGGGCCATATTAAAGATAACCAACATCTTCAGGACGAGTTTTACCACACTGACAAATGTCAGGGAGGGTAGGTAACAGAGACGAGCTGGAATCACATAGCACAAGCACCAGTGTTCCTCTCGAGATAAGCTGTAAAGAAGCGAGCGAAAGTGAGTGAGTCAAGCGAAAAAAACTTGATAAATCCATTAACACCGAGACAGCAAAATTGGAACCTGCCACACCCTGTTCATAATCTTCAGTCTACAGTGCTTGGACGTATTCACATGGTATAGGTGTATACTGCTTGCTGACAGAATCCTAGCAACGTTGGATTGAGACAAACACAATCTTTGGGCTATTGCAAGAGATCTCGTACTTGGATTACCTTCTGTAAAATGTAACAAATTCTCCCCAATGGTAGATGTACGTGCCATTTGGTCCCAATTCATTATAGCGCTCTTGAAAGAACTCCATTCACACAGCCTCTGGCAAAGAGTTCCAAATGTTGCATTATGAAGAGTACGCCTCCTCGGAAAACATTCATGGTACAAGCACATAGTGGTTTCCAGCTACAATCGGCTGCTCCATTTGCGAGATACAAGTCGACCAATTCCGTGTTTGTGTATTTGCCCATCCTACAGACTCAGCAACCAAATCTCAAATGCCAGTTTCCTAAGTGAACAATGTGCAGCCCAGCTCCAATACAACATCTATCGCACAAAGGTGTTTTTGACCTTGTAATGCTATGTGATTTTGACTTGTCTCTGCTACCCACCCGTCCCCAACATTTGTTCGTTCAGTACCGACTCGCCCTATATAATTATATACACACAGAAAAAAAGAATGTTTCTTAAACCTAAATAAACCTATGGTATGAAAATAATGAAACTTACAGAGAAAACATTTAAAACAGTAAAGCACCTTTTACATGCTTTTCTCCAATATAAGCTACATAAAATTAAATATGTTATGGACTTTCCAAACTTAACTTCATATATGTTTACAATAAATAATGTTTCATACATTTTTATTTCTATAATAGATGATAAAAGTTGAAATTGGTATAAATTCAGAATAAATTTATGGATTTTAAATTATTGAAATTTAAGATTAAGGGTTGTAAATTCTCCAGTTTTCTTTTAAATGCCTTTTTCACCATTAAAAATACTTACAAGTTGGTTTTATCAAAAAACTCATGGCAGATTGTCGTTTGATCTTTCCTAATTTTCATTCCGAAATATATCCTTTCTATATGAAAGGTGCTTTACAGTACTGAAGGTCTAAATGGTCGAAGTTCAATAAAATAAAATATTGCGTCAAAAAAACAATTTGATTTTCATGTACAAAATGCGGCATTTAAGATGGTAATTTCTTCCAGAGCTTTGAAATCGTTCAGCATTTAATATATAAAATTTTTGTAGTAATTATTTTTAACAACTTCATTTTTAAACTGAGCAGCAACCCTTTTATTCTAACACCCATAATATTTTTTAAATGATAACACATTTTAGATTTGAATATTTAATGACTTTTCATTGCATCTTTCTAATTACTACTTCAGAGATGACAATATGTATGAAATAAAATTACAATTCAATGATTAATACACAATTTTTATTACATATGTTAACTTTAAGAAAATGTGTTAATAAAATACCCATACTAGTTCTTCATTCCAATACTTAGAGCTACTAAAGTCAAAACAGGTAAAAAAAATACTTAAATTTTCATATCAACAGAGAGCTATATTCAGAAGAGTAACTCCTATAGTACAATTCACATGGTATATGTTTGATTCTTTTCGACAGTAATGCACATCATACACACAGGTGCTAGTTCTCACATCAGCGAACAGATTACCCATGTCAATTGCTTCAACTTTCAGACAGCCCTCTTTAAAATTTATACAAGCCATTTTAATGATTATTTACTTCTATTTGGAAAGAAAAATAATGAGTTTAAGAAAAAACTTTAATACACTGAAATTGAATACAGTAGGCATCACTTAACGTTACCATGCTTATTGCCTACAGCTAAAACTTTTTTTTAGTAAACATGTGTCCTAATCTGATAGCCCTAGCATTTACATGGAACAATTTCATTAATAATTTGAAACAATGCCAGTCAGTCAATATGCTTTTGAAGCCATGATTTTTCATTTGCAAATTTCAAACAATTATGCTCTCCTGATATCTTACGGCCAATTTCCTCCTTCAAAATTACAATTTCATACAAGATATCACAAGTTTTGTTATTATATTGGAATAGATAAAACAATCAGATTTCAGTTTGTACTATCCATATTTACTGATGTAATTTTCTATGACTAACAGGATTTCTCAGTTGGGAAAATAACCACTTTTTTTTTTTAACTAATGATGAACATTGAGAGTGAAATCCTATTTCTAAGCCCCCAAACCATGCTATCCATAGTTTTAAAGCCATAACTTATTGCACAAATCTAATTAATGTACTTATTGCTAATGAGGATAGAACAAGAATAATTACCATCCCTCCCCCACCACCATCATCATCATGGGTGGTGATGGAACGGGATGGCAGATCTTAATTTCCAATGACTTGAAGAGAGGAGAAAGCATTTTCCATTTTCTCCATCAGAATCCCTGTTTTAAAAGAATACTGAGTATGGGTTTTTGTAACCTTATTTTTAAAATTCAAAGTACTACCACGAGTAAAAGTCTTGTACTAAGAAGTCCACATGATTCCAAATAATTAAGGATATAAATGTGATACATATGGCTGTAAGAAAATATGTATTTTTAAAAATTTAATTAACAAAGGAAAAATTTTAAAAAAATTATTACAAATTAATTTATGTCCACATGCATCATTTCACACCACTTATTTATCTTTACAGTTTTTCAACATTTTGTAAAGGTTCACCACGTAATTTTTGGAGGGATGGATGTTTAAGTTCAATATGATCAGCAAGACATTTTAATATAGGTCCCCCCCCCCTTTAGAATTTAAGTTCTAGATGTAAAACTGAAGTATGAATAAGATAAAGTGTTACAGCTAGAGCACAGCTAGTAGAAAGATAATGACTCATGGAATGTAAGCTGTCCAGCTATTCAATAAAGTATCAGTAAAATGTTAATATGTAAAATCTCTCAATAGGGTTTTAGACCCAAAAAATTCAGAGGTATTTTTGTTTAGTGAGAACAAAATATATTTCACAGTAAAGTAGTAACAGCAATTAAGTTATCAATCCTCAAGGATATTTTATATTTTCTCTGGAATAAAAACATTTAATCTTGGAATGACATATTTGCTCTCAGACAGAATTTGAGAAAGAAAATTAGTACATTTCTCGAATCCAGAAATTGTGGATTTGAGAAAGTAAAAAAAATTGGAATACTAGATCACAATCTCCTAAATCGAAATTTCATCACTTGGACAAACTTTAAACCAATTAATTTGCTTAAAAATAGTATAAAAATATAGACCAATTTTCATGAAATCAAAAATTAGTACATTGCAATCAAATACTGAAGTAAAAATATCTGGTTATTTTTTCAAGCTTTATGTTTAAATGATTCCAGCGAAAATTACACTGATTGAATAAATTTTTTTTTTTCTTTCTCCCAGTTGTATTTAGAGGAAATAAATCAGAAAATGTAAATGGACTTTCCATTTTAAAGAAATAGACTGTATTAAAATAACTGCACTCTAAATAAACACTTAAAATGGCTTTCAGTCATCAATAGTTTACATTTTATTCATGTTCCTTAATTGTATATGAAACAAAGGATTTTTTAAGTACTTGTATACATTTCATGTATATTTAATACATACATTTTTTAAAATGGGCTATTTTTTTAGATATTACCCACAGCAATCAGAAATATGCCAGAATATTCTGATGAATGGGAATTAAATAAAAAAAAAAATCACTTCAAATAATAATACCTGCAATGATTCTGGAAGGACATTAGGAGGAGGGGTAAGCACGTTCGTCCTTACTAATGTCACCATGGGATACCGAGATGGAGGATATTTTCTACGAATGATGTCTAAAGCTTCAGTTACATCTGCTCTGTTACCTGAGGGGAAAAGGGGGAAAACTGTTAACAAAATAATGGCCGTTTTCCATTAATGAGTGTGTTTGAATGCTAATAGTGGCAGAAGTAGACAACAAACCAACCAATCAGATGTTAATTTATTCACAATCTACAAAACATAACAAAATGAAATCTACTTCATGGAAAATGTCAATAAAATGAACATTCACTCAAAACATTTTATTGCAACTAAAATGAAAAACAATTTTTCAACATGCAAAAGTTTTAAAACTATTTCTAATTATTTCAAAATAATCAGAACATAAATTTCTCTTAGTAGCCAATTTTTAATTCTGTAACATAATTCTAAACTAATGCATTTAAAAAAATTATGTGACAGCTTAAAACACAGCCAAACATTTAAGTAAGCAAAAATTAAACTATACATCGCACAACACAAGAAACAGTGAAATATTTGAAGAGGTAATACATAACAGAAGACAACAAGATTGAAATACAATACTCTGATCAACCGGAATACACTTAAAAGCATGCTGTTAAACAGAAACGGAATACCTTCGACAACCACAAGTTTCAGTTGCTGGTTATAGGGGTGTCGCTTTATATATACATTTGTATGCGACCTGTCCTTGATGCTCTTCACGTGCTTCCCGTGTTTTCCGATCAAGCGTCCACAAAGCTCCTGTGGAAGTTCGAATTCGTACACAAAATGGTTGTCTGGATTCTCGTCTTCTTTTCCTTCAACAGCGTTAACTTCCTCATCCTGATGTCCATTTAATATCTGGAAAATTGAAGTTCTTATCAGTTAAGGAAAAATACAAAAATTTTAAAAACTACTCCAGGTTTCAAAACAATTTTGAAATGGATAATGCATTTCAATAAGTAACACAAATTTAAATAAGATTACAATGCAAATTAAAATATTTAAACTTCTTATACTTAGTATAAAACTGACACACAAACCAAAGTTTAGAGACGATAGATTGTTCATCTTAGAAAGTTTCCAATAGGTTTAAGTGGACCTTCCGCAATTCTTTTTTTTATCTTACTTCCATAACAGAAAAACATTTAAAAAATCTTATCTTTGCATACTAATTAGTTTAATCAGCAATTTAAAATAAAAAAATCCAATGCAGTACATTAAAGATAGAAAAACATACATTTTTAACAAGCAAAAAGACAAGTCTTATACTTAAAAAAACATCAGCGGCTTCACTTTCATCAAAGTGGGTCCCTCGTAGCTTTGCTTTTTCATTGAGAAACAAAACACACAGGAAAAACACGATGTCTGAAGACGATGAAATGTAGCAAGGGAACCATTATTTCCAGAAAAAACATTCCTTGTTCGATATTTGGAAGCCATAATCAGCAACAGAGAGAAAGAGAATCAGCAAATTAAATGAACGAAAATCTTCAGAAGAGAAGCGAATGGTTATTGAAAAAAATTGTTCGGTAAACGATCAAGAATTTCAAACGTAGCATTATTCAAATTCGTACGTCGACCAACAAAATCGAAGAGAGCAGACAGTGGACAAATGGAAACAAGACAAAATTAAGGACATGCGCCGTAGACTGGTAAACAAACCATTATCAGCGCATGCTGAAACGAAGCCGAAAAAAATTTCAACTCGCATCCAAAACAAATGTTCTGCACTCTCTCTTGGTGACAGGCAATTGGTGAGCTAAACGGAAACGAAGTGAGCACGAACCCTAAACTCCAGGTTAACCACTATTTGTTAAATCTTGAATTCATTGCGGCTAAAATTGTTTTTGGAAACACAAGGTATACTGAAAATGAATGATAATACAGGGTGCATCACAAGCCTTTACGCAATTTAAAATGGCTCAGCAACCAGTAATTACAGGTCAACAACTTGCATACTGCCGCAGAGAAGGAACCGCCCCTTTTATTCGTTGGGCCCGAGACAAAGTTTTTCATGTGGCGAAGATTAATTGTTTGTTCAAGGGAGAATACCAGCAGTGGCTGTATGTGTTTAGAAATGTTGCAAAATTGGGTGTTCCTATAATTATTGACTGAAAGTGATTTTGTCACCAATAAACTCAACCAAATAACAGCAAAACTTAGAAATCCAAAGAACACCCAAAAGATGGATCAGGCCATATGGGGCTAAAGTTGAATCATGCCCCCTCTCTCACCCTGATTACCTTTTCTGTGTGCATTAACATTGACTGTGTGAATTTCATTAACATTAAAGCCAATACTGTCATGGCAGTAATATTTCTATATATCTGTCTACACATGCATATTACTGCTGAGACAATATTGGTTTACTTTAAAATGTTCCCTACTCCCACTAGCAAACAAGGATAAGCTTAGAAACTTGAATAACAGCCACCAACGAAGCAGTACCAGATATGCTTCAGCAAGTACAATAGGAATATGAGCAGCGAGTGAATTTGTGTTCGTACAATTCACACAAGTGTTACTTAAAACTACCATGTTAAACTTGAATATATTCTAATTACATTATAAGGGAATCCATTTCAGTATTCTAATTTTTTTTTTTATAAATGAAGAATTTTAAATTTGGATGAAGACCTGATATACTCTGTACATTCCAAAGTTTTAGAAGTTTCTAGAAAGAACTACTTAGGATCTATGGAAACAATTTTGCTCTTCAAAATGAAGAGGAAAGATTTGCATTAAATATAGACAAAAAGTGAATAAAAGTGCAACCATCAATACTGAAAAGATGACATGACAGATCTGCATAAATAAGTTAAATTTTAAACCCCATTACAATACATTGCATATTGTTCAAAAGATTTTCCCACTGAAATAATTTTGCATGTCCACGCGAAGTGCTGGCATGCAGGACCCCCATACACAAGACAAATTACTTCAAATAAACAAATAAAACTAAATCAGCAACGACCATATGGCAGTAACCCTTGACTTTTGACAGAGCAATTAATAAGTAGAGTTGAATCCCTGCACAAACTCACTTGAAATCTGCCCTTCCCTCAACTTTGTGGTGACTTAACAGAACTCTTTCTTCTACTTGTTTAGGTCATATCAAGCATTATTACGAAAATCTCACTACTAGCCACCTTCTGCAATTTAGATTAATATGATGAGAATGTACAAGTTTTATATTTAGAGAAAATAAATATAAAAATATATTTCAACTCATAACAGATCCCATGGAAAAAAAATACTTTTAAAATAAGGCAACTATAACTTTCCTTATCCCAGAAATTATGTCCCTCCAGCCCCCTTTCTCGATGGACTTGTTTATGTCTCAAGCCTTATAATGAATTTTTATATGCATACAATTCATACAACACCCCTTTATTTTAACCATTTCTCAAGTATGTTTGTCACCCTAATTCATATAACAGGAGAAGTTTTGTTCTTCAAACATGACAAAATATAGAACTTAAAGACAAATCAGATAATAGTACAAATTTCACATTTTTATACGACTTTCATAATTAAAGATTCTTAAAAGAAAACCAAAATTAATTTATAGGAGTAACTTTTATTATATCTTGTTCTCTATTAGTTTTACAGCTTCTCTAGACATTAAAAAATAAATTCCTTTTTTAAAATTTAACAATTATTAAAGACCAAGATATTTTTTCAGAAGATTTCAAGGCACAAATCAAAATGACTTAAAATTTAAAGCCATTCATTTGATTGACCACTTTTATTCATGTGAAACCTAAACAGGGACGTTGGCACCTCATTTCAAAGTCCTGAAAACTAGCATGCTATAAAAATCCAGCATATTTTGAATAACCGCAGATTAAGTAATGTGATGCGCAAACATACATATTTTAACTCTCAACTGAATTTTTACCAATTTAATGAGACAAAAAGTTTGACTATTCGATTGATTTGGATTATAACACAAAATTAATGCACCATCTTTAATGATATATTTTTTCTAAATCAAAATATAGGATAGATAATGAATTGAAAAATATTCCAAAATTCTGGATTTGAGAAGGCAAAAACCCTGAACACAATCACCCCCTGCCTAAAACTTTCTCTAAGCCATTACGCCATACAAATGTTTAAAACCCCGTTTCCCCCCAAAAACTCGAGAATGAGAAGAGACGACTTACGTCATTTTGGGTGTCCTGCACTTGCCAAGCCGCAGGATTTAAATCAACATCAGCAACTTCAACTACAGCGGCTGCTTGATTATTTAAAAGTCCCTGGATATCCATAGCGGGTATCTGAGGGTCTATTTCCGGATTTTCATTAGCTGCTGGCATTGCACGAGAATGGTTTTCGTTCTCTACTGCAGAAACATGATTGAATTCGTCAGAATTGTCAGGTAGGCTACTGCAAGGATTTTCCAACGAGGGCTGGTCGGGCGAGTCTTTTGAAATCGAGTCCAGCACGGGTGCCGATGGTTTTTCATCAGATGAAGAATTCAGGTTTGATTCTGAAGTACAACTATCACAGGATTCTAAGGCTTCATTGGAACTTATTAATGTAGTTTGATGCCTCTGATTACTTACACTAGAATCAAGTTCAGGTAACTTATCAGTAGATTCTATTAGCAAATTTTGAGAATTGCTATCTGTCGAGTCTCTAGTTTCTGACAAACATGTTTCAAGATTCTGCACACTACAATCAACCTCCACAGAGTTTGAGCACTGATTTTCAAGACTGTCAACCGCTTCAGTGTCGGCAACAGTAAGCGATTCTAAAAGATTTGCACACTGATCAATTGTGTCCTTCACAAGAGTCAGTGTGAGGTCTATATCTGTATTGTCTACTGGTATAGAATCATTGTTGGCTGCATCGACATCAGACTTAATGGCAGCAACAGGACTTTCAGCATTAATGCTTTTTTCGGAGTCCTCACAAAAACTACTCAGTGCGCTGTTCTCATCCAGCACACTGGAGAGACTATCTTTATTTTTCAATTCGACTAGATGCCTGTATTCCGAATCGTCACTAATATAACTCAAGCTATTTTCATCTAATACACTAGAATGGCTATCGTTGCTCTCAGTTTCGGCAGCTTGCAACTTCTCGATATCACCACCTTGGGACGATATCACACTCTCGTTCGATTCATTTGAGCGCAAGCTATCGCGTTCTATTTTACACTTATTATTTTGATGAAAATTTATCTCTAAAATCCTCATCAACTCTGCAGTATCTTGGGATGAATGAAAATTCTTTATTTCAGATTTTTCTACAATTTCATTATCCTTAGTTATTTCATGCTCATTGCATTCTACTTTTACAGGAACAGATTCTTCTTTATACTCTTTTGTAACTTTAGAAACTTTTATGGTATCATCATAGACAGAATTTTTATTTTCAGATTCAATATTAAAATCAGAGTTAACCGATTCTACATTGTTATGCACATCATTATTAAGTACATCAGAAAATTGAATGTCTTTAGTTTTGTATAAAAGATTAGGTTCAACACAAGAATCCATTTCATATGAATCTGCCTTTTGGCAATTAGAAAGAGTAACTGGTAAGATATTAGAAATGTTACTACTTCCAGTAGTATCGTCTTTAGGAGAAGACATAAGTTGGATTGATTTAGTTCTAATTGATTTTTCAGAACTCTGTGGAGATGCAAAACTGCTTGCGTCGGACAGCGTATCAGCAGCGTCAGAAGTTATCTCGCCTGAATGGTTCAGCCTGAGGTCGTAATCCTCAGAGGAGAAAGTCTGCTCGTTTGTCTCTGAAACTGAGACTGACTTAATTTTTTTCTTTCGACGAAACCAAAACACAGAGAGAAGAACAATTACTGTTGGAACGGCGCAAATTAACACATTTCGAGCCAAGATGGACATGGCTGACGTAATTTACTGAAAAACAAAAAAAATATATATAAACTGAATAGCGAGGTACAGCAACAACAAAAAATAAGAAACATTTCAATGCAATAGTCAATGTCCTTGAATTTAATTTTTAGGAAAGGAAGAGCAACAATAAAAAGAAACATTTCAATACAACAGTCAATATCCTTGAATCTAATTTTCAGGATTACATTTTATTTTTATTATTTGACTTAAAAACTCTTTAAAACTACCTCCTAGGTAAATCCATTATGTTTTATGCGTTAACTGCTAGAAAAGCTGCTAGTTATCTGTTAACTGCTAGAATGCTTTGAGCTGCTGGAAAAAAAAAGTGAAATGTTAAATCAAATGAGGCATTTTATACTAAACAACACCAATTCAAAATCTAAATCCCATTTGAAAAAAAATACAAAACATTTTCATGTACAATAAAATATATATACATTAAAAGATTTTGTAAGCACATTACATGCGTATCAAAATTGCCAATTTTTAAAACCATGTTTCTTGATGATCTACTACAGTAAAAAGAAAATTATGCTAGGATTTTCCCTATGGCTTAAATAATTTCTAGGAGTTCTAAACCTTCATAAATGATAACAGTGCAAGAAGCAGCAAAAAGATCCTGCAGTTAATTTGAATTTTATAGAAAGGTTATTAGGTTTACATATTACTATACCAAACAGCTGAAGTAATAAACTATTGACATTTTTTTAAAGAAATATCTTGATTTTGTTACAGATAACACAGAAGCTCTTCAGATAAAAATATTTTGTACATAAATGCAGAGCTGCTTTATAAGTCAGTAATACTACATTATAGCTAAATTTATGTAATAAGCAAAAAAAAAAAGTCATGCACAAGAATGTTTATGAATGAAGACTATTGAAAAGTTATGGATTGAAACAACATTCAAAAATGTTAAAATATAATTAATTTAAATACAATTTATTTGTTTTTAGTAGGATAATTCCAGTGTAAAATAGTTAATGAATAAAAATTAGCAAACAGATCAGAATTTTTCTGCAAGCAATTCAAAAGGTCTGAAAATGGTTCAGCCATTTACATGCATTGATTACCACCACACTTTATGTTTTCAAATTATATCATTAATGAAAGTTACATTTATTTAAAAATAACAGTCTCAAAAGCGGTACGCCAATATCAGATTTTCTACTTAGAATAAGGACTTCATAATTATTCACAAAGGTTACACCGTTTGTAAGATTCTATCAACATGCATTAGAAATTATTTTAAAAGAATGAAATTTCCAAATTTTTTTTACAGAAAAGTTTTGAAAGTAATTTATAGAAAATAAATATACTGACAGAAAAATATTAAATTGTACTCAAAGCAGTGATAAAGGTGACCCTTATGCAATTCTACATTATATGACGAATTGATATTGGGACAATAAAAAATTCCTTAATAACCCTAAAATGACGTGTACCGAACAGTACAATGAAATCTTGCAACTTTCAAAGCATATTTCAGAATAGTTACGATTACGAAGGAAAAGCTTTAGCAAGATTCGCCGATGGTTATGCCGAATATACGGCGTGCAAGCTTCAAAACATATTGTAAGGTGAAAGGTATTTTCTAGCACTGATTTTACAATTAGAATAGCACAGGCGCCAGCAAGGAATTAATCTATCTCAACAGCAGTAGAAATATTACACAAAACTCTTTAAAATTACCTCAATCATTTCGTAAATTAAAAATATGTATACCTGATGTAAGATTTCATAAAAAAAAACTACTGTTGCCAATTTCTGCTGACTAATATTTTACAACTATAATACTATTTATAGGATTCGCTGCTAGAAAACTGAGAAAACTCTAGGAAATAAAAATTGAAAAGTTTATACAACTAATAAATCACGATAAATATTCTAATATAGATATTAAATCTCAAACAGTTTGACCGATCATTTACTTATAGTATTAATATTAGTAATATTATGAGAATGGAAGAAACCAACAAGTCTCTTCTAAAATTATACTACCCCTTAAGCTTAAAAAAAAAGTTATAAATATTTCTGAATATTTTTAAATAGTTACACTTTAGTAATCATGCGAATAATTGCAGAAGTATAACATGAAACGTGTACTGGTAACGTCCAATGAGAGTCGGCAAATGAATGAAAAAGCTTGCACGTTTCGTTACGTCGTATATTGTTATCGCTGGGTGAGTGAATAGGGCGAATACCTTTTGAAACTAGGCCACTTAAAAACAAAGTTTGTAAAATGTCTGTTATAATGGAAGAAAGTAATGACAGTGTTATGCAAGATTATGATGATTATGAACCGTGTGTTTGTATTGTGTGCTTCCAAGAATTTGAGCATTATGATGAATTGGAAGAACATTGCCAAATTCATAATGGAGGGAAACCTCCTTGTTGTGAAATTTGCAATCAAAGTTTTTTGAATGAATCTGATTTGAGTGAACATCAAGTCGTCCATTTCCCTGACAAACCCATCGTCTGCGATATTTGTGGAAAAGGATTCAAGACCCGCGGAAGTTTCAGGGAACACTACTCGAATCACACGGGCGACAGGCGTCACGTCTGTGATGTCTGCAACAAGAGTTTTTCGCATCTGAAGACCTTAAAAAACCACTACATCACTCACACGGGTGAAAAGCCTTATGTTTGTAATATATGTAACCGCAGCTTTACCCAGAGAACTAACCTCAAACGCCACTACCTCATCCATGCTGGTGAGCACCCCCACAAGTGCAATATTTGCAACGAACTGTTTCCTGACCCCGACGCCCTGAGGGAACATTACCTGTCCCACACTGGAGATAAGCCTATCTGTGATGTCTGCAATAAACAGTTTGCGGATGTGAGCTGCCTCAACAAGCATTACCGAGTCCATTCGAGTGAGAAGCCCCACACCTGCAACATTTGCAACAAAGGTTTTGTCTTAAAACAGCACTTGCGATTGCACTATCTCACCCACACTGGGGAGAAACCATTCATGTGCAACATTTGCTACAAAGGATTCTCTAGTAATAACGGACTCAAGTCCCACCGTCAGAGCCACATGGACGAAAAGCCTTACGAATGTGACATTTGTCATAAAAAATTTAGGGACAAGAAGTACTTCCGAAAGCACTATCGAATGCATGGTATGGGGAATGCTTCGTGTTGAGTGTACGCAATGGCTGCAGTTGTAGTTAGAATGGCATCATGTAATCTTTAATTATGTTACAGTATGAACAAAGAGCTCTTTTTCAGTAACATATGTTGGTACTTGTGTCTTAAGATGGGATTTAAAAGAAAGTCTTACGAAAGTTGTATGACCTTTGCTTTGTGTACAAAAGCCATTTCAGATTCAATGATGTTTTCGACTATATAGTTTTTATATATTGAGTGTCTTTAATAAACACGAAAGAAATTACTTCCAAATCGGTACTGAGGCTGATGAAATAAGCAGCCATGATCAAGAGCTGTAAAGTGTGATGTTCCTTGCAATAATGGTTTATCATTGCAGTTAATTGGTAGCTTCTGTTGAATGCTGTAATGTGTTACCATAGTTCGGTATGAATACCGAAGTGTACACATTTGTACATTCAATATTGTTAAGGTAGGCAGATAGATTTTTTTTTATTTTTACGCATAAAACTTATTTGGCAGAATATTGTATGGCATAATAAGCTAAAATATTGCAATACGCTTTATGAAGATTTGGTTAGCATGTTCAAATATTGAATTTAGAAAAATTTTATTGGAGTAATAATGAAGTTATTTGCAACAGCTGTTGCATACTGTTTTCTGTAACAATGCCAGCTAAAAATTGATTTTATGCATATCTGGGGGACATGAGCTTAAAAATGCATTAATTTTTTTTTTACCTTGGTTTTAAAAAAATCCTTCATTTTGTCAAATTAATGATATTATTTGCATTCATTTTACTCTTTGAATTGGTTCTTTTCTATTGATATTTTTTTTCTGGAGTCTCTCCTCCATGTACAGTTATTTGAATGAGACTTGAAATACCGAGAGTGAGAATTTTGTTTACTGATCCTCGACGGTTGGAACTTGCCGTGTAACTGTTTAGTGCTTTCCTTATAACTTATTATGGGGATAATTGCATTCACGATTTGTTTGGAATTCCAGATTTCTTCTTTCTCAAATTCGGAATATTTTTAGATTCACTATCTGTCTCAAATTTTGACATATCATTATGATAGTGTAATAATTTTAGATTATATCGAAACCTGTGGAGTAGTTGAAATTCTTGTCAAAATCAATTAGTGAAAATCCATTCCTCTTATTAAAATATGCATGTTTGTGCATCAAATTAACAATCTGCAATTATTCGAAATTATGACTAATTTCTACAGCATTCTAGTTTTTTCAGGATTTTTGAAATGTCGCAATGACTCATTGCCTGCAGCACAAATTTCTCTTCTTTCCCTTCAAACCAAGTCGATGGCTCTTTTTGAAGTCTGGCAGTAAGTTCCCCTTTTAGAACAGTCATAAAGACTTTGAAAAATGGTGTTGACTTGTGAAGCTTGAATTTTAAATGTAGTATAAAATTTGCTCATGGGTAAATAATAAAGCTATTTTCAAACCAACTCGATTGCTGTAAACTGTAGGTTTAGTTATCTTTCTGAAATATCAATTGTTTTAGTAACTATAAAGAATGAAATTTTTATTGAATCCTACCATAAAATTTTATTATGATTTCATAAAATATTTAACTTTTTCCATTTTTTATAACAAACAGCAGAAAAGCTGGAATTTTATTGCAGGTAGATATTTTTAAAAAGGGTAAATGAAAGCTAGCAGTGGCTGTAAATTTGAAAGTGACCACATCTTAATGCACAAGTACCCGATTTTATTTAGACTATTTTTTTTTAAATGTAGGGGGAGTAAGGTTTATACGAGAATGCATTTAACAGTAACTCTGGAAACTGACTTGGTGTACAATAAACAGTGTACTTGTTTTAGTGTACTACTCTGCATAGTATATATACATATATATATATATTTTCAAACGTTTGTTTAAAAATGCAAGCTGAGGCTGCTGTGTTGGTAAATGTCTGCATGAGTTGTATGTATTTATTAAGCAATACAATATTTTAACTATTTTGTAAACTTGTATATTACAACATAGGGTATTTCTGATTTTGTCAGTTTATACGGTGATGTGCTTTACTGGAATTTGTCTGTCAAAATGTGTAAAATTTTGATTAGAGTTTGATGGACAAAGAGCTAAAGTATCTGCAGTTGAAGATGGTAAAATGTGTAAATTTATTATGGACAACATAATTTTATTGTAATTAAAATTCATCTATTATTTTTTAAAAATTATTTGACAATTATTTATTTTACTTTAGACAACAAATTAGATGAAACTATGTATGTACGTTAAATTAAAGTTGGTGAAAATTTGTCGGGTAAACTGAAAATTCTGTGATTCTTCTTTTCTGAACTTGTTCATCAAACTGTCCGTAGAATTCATCAAGACTGTTTGTGAACATTCAAAGAACAATGAAAACGTAATAAATTTAAAATGGGTTGATTTCTATATAGAGAATATTCTTTAGATTCACTTCCCTTTCTTTCATTTTTATTTTTTTGGCTATATGGTATCTTTGTGTACAATTAGTTTGCTGTATGATTTGTTACATCTCTACATAAATATAAACTGACTGAAGAATGATTGATTTACAAATTCCTCGCAATAATGTTACAGAGATTCTTACATAGACTTAAATTTTAAGCCCGAAGTTAGAAGCATTTTGCACTTCATTATACAGCCTGCTCATTCTTGTGCAGAAGTATTAAAAGGTACATGCAGGGCGATTTTGTTCAGATTTATCCAGAATTTTGAATTTTTTGCCTTCTCAAATCCGTATAATTTTAGATTCACTATCTGTCTCAAATTTTGGAATAAATATGTGATTAAGATGGTGTAATAATTTTAGATTATATCCAAATCAATGAAGTAAGTATCGCTGCCAAGATTGGGTAGGTCTAGGGCTCTGCTAACTGGAAGGGCACCCAAAATCTTTTATACAAGGCTTGTAAAAAATGTCCGAGTGCTGTCTGTATTATTTAAAATAATTTTGTATGATTTCTTTTAAAATAAAGATTTTTTTTATTTATTTTCTACCCTGTTCAAGCTCTAAGTATTAAATTTTTAAGGGCCAATCTATGCAAATTTCCAATAGGGTAGATTTTAAAAAACACTGGTTTGGGTTTTACTGTTCATATAAATTCATTCTTTTGTTGGAGACCTTTCAAAGCCCGGCTGAAAGCCAAGGTTTTGGCCCAGGACAAGTCGACAGCTTTTATTTTGTGATGGTAATCAAAATAATATATTTTTATTTTAACGTGTTGCCACAAATTGCAGCTATAGCTGTCAAATTTTTGGTGTAATGGTAGGGAAATGACAGCTATAGCTGTCAAGCATGCTTTCAAAAGATATTCGTGCATTTCTAAGCATGATTTGTAAACTAAATGTGTGTGGCAACAAATCACATAAATTATTTTGTAATATTTTTTTGATAGGGACATTGTTAAATTTAAAATAATCAAAGTTCATATCAATTTTTATGGTTTGCTTACTTTAATTTTCATGTCTTTTTGCTTTTGCAAAGTAAGGAGGATAACGGAGTAAGTGCAACTGCCATATTCAGACCAACATTTTTATTTTTGGCCAGTACAAACACTGATTTTTTTGAGGCTCTAGTCTGCCTATTACAGCTGTGCCCATGCACAATTCTTGCTGGTGAATTGACCAGTTTAGAGAGAATTTACAATATAGAATCCTGAGAAGGAATAATGCTTCCTCTGTCATAACTTACAATGACTGTGATCAAGCATATTTATCTTGAAACTGTTCATTTTATTTTGTCTCTAATTTTTTTTGTACTTAAAACAATTTGGAGAAAGTTATAGTATGTATACAATTCTATGATGACTGAAATATATTATTTTAAATTTCAGAAAATTTCTCCACTTCATATAATTTCTTGATAATTTAGTCAAATTGACATTAGAAATTTTATAATGAGTTTATGAATTGGTTTAAATTTTTATTTTGTGATTATCTCATAAAGATGAATGAAATTACAGTTGTTTTTCCTCAACCTTTAGTTCATGTCTTCTATAAAAATATAGTTTGAGGGAAAAGTTTTCATTTCGTAAACTGACATCATTTTTTTAATGTTAAAGACGTTGTTAAAACCTTTATTGAGAAAAAGTAAGACTTTTCATTCAATCATTAAAGTTAAAATAAGTTAAGAAAATTATCCAATATCTTCAACATTTATATAGTATCAATTTTAAAATTCTTTTAATATGATTTTAACTGTACCTCTGCTATAATAAATGAGCATGTATATTTAAGCTATATTCTGCATACTGTTTAGTTTTGAAATGTAATTTTGTGTTAAAATATTTTTATCATTCATTAATAGTTTTAGCTCAGTATAAAAATATATACTATATGCAATTTTTTGGGGTCAGGAATTAGAATGTAAAAATATGACTAATAGCATTTGTTATACTGAAATATTGTTACATATCATGATAGGGTTTGTGAAAAGATGAGTGAGCAAAAGCATTTTATTAAGGTTGTTCTCATTTTTGCTTTGCCATGAATGAGATTATTACTGAAACAATATACTATTTGGAATCAATTTTCTAAACCGCAGTTAATAATTTGAATGTCAAGAACTATAAATTTTCATGTGTCTGAAATACAATATTAAAAATAAAATTCTTAATTTTTTAGAGTATCTACTCTTTGCGTCCCTTTTTTCAATCAAGAGTTATTGAATTGCTTGCAGAATGATAGAATGTTTTTAATTAAGCGTGTTATTGAGTTCATTCTATCCTTCTAAACAGAAAATGAAATTAAAATTAAAAAGAGCCAGTAGACATTTCTTTAATTAAGGCTACTTTCATTTTAGGCTTTTTAATTATGCAGACTTGTGTGAAAATTAAATGGCATTATGTGCAATTTCTTAACTAATAAATAATTTTTTTTTCAAATTGGTAAACAAAATTATGACTCATAAAAAGGAAACATTGCTTGTATAAATAGCAGAAACCAGAATAAAGATTTTTAAGGAAGAATATTTTAATTGCTAAAAAGAGCATCTTTACTTCTTTTAGGAGGCCCATTAGGCATTTGAAATCCTCACTTACTGTTCAGAGTTGTCTTTTTGGAGCTGTTTTTGATTGAGAGGGGGGGGGGGGAAGTAGGCGTTTAGTGGATTCTTTGGTTACTTTGGTGTCTGGGCCATCTTTTCTACAGGCTAACTGGGCTGTATCATTGATCCAAGGGCACTTACAAATTTACTGTACTGATTTTATTTTAATTTGAAATAAATAGATTTATAAATAAGAAAATGGGCCAATTTGCCAAATTGTAATGTATTAATCGGAGCACAGGGGAACTTTTTTTTTTTTGCACATCATTTATTTTGTTAGGTAGGTATTTTCTTAGACCATAGATGCTCAAATTCCTAGTTCCGGCTCCTGATGGAGCGTTAAATAGCTTTAGTTCAGGGCACTCTTATTTGTTAAGACAGCTCTGTTTGATGTAATTTTTGAAGGTAGATGCAAAGCTTTAATTTTTCTGCACTGGTTGCTTTTGGCTACCTTGGGGAACATGGGACAGCCTCTATAACTTGTTATATGTGGACCTCCTCAGTTAGCACATTTATTAGTGACATTTTCATCTTTCTCGTTTGCGGGTTCCAATACTCTGATTGCAGGCACAAATGGCAGCATTTAGGGTCTAATTTACATCAGCTTGCACTATAGGGGGAGAATAAGCAGTTGAAACATTGGTGGTTGATTTTACTTGCAAATCTCTCAGTTCTCGCATTAAGGAGAGTATCCAACTGGTAAATGTCTTTCAGGTTTTGGGAGTGTAATACATTGAGTGTAATATTGATTGAAGGTGCTTTGCTTCTAAACAGCTTGAATTGATTAACTCTCTCCATTCTGTATCCTAGTGTTTCAAGTTCCCTTTTGATATCATCACCTCTTGTGTCCGGAGGATCCTTTTGACCTTGACCACAATTTTGATAGGCTTCACCACTTTGTTGGAAATTCAGACATTTTTTTTAGTTTTCTGGTCTTAAACTAGGGTATCCACAAAGACTTTAAGGAATTGTCCAGGTTCCTTTGCTTGGCACATGATGCTATTACCAGTCATTTCAGTGACTCTTTGTGTATGAAGGCATGATTGAAGGAATTCAGGGTGCCATAAGCAGTAGGGCAGTCCGAAAAAGTTGAAGTATCTTGGATCTTTTTGTGGTAGTGCGGAAAAGTTGCGAACTCCCATCATTAAAAAGTGTGTAAAATCTTGATAACTCTAAATTCATGTCTTCTGTTGCCTCAATGGACAGAAAGTTGTGAAAATTGGACTAAAAATGGTAAAAAATTAATAAAAAAATCACATTTTGTTGATAGGTTTGTGGTAGCGCTGAAAAGTTATTATTTATTAACAACAATACCTTTACAAAATTATAGGTTAATATCTTCTGCTACCTCAACGGCACTCACTTTTGGAAATTAAAGGCTAATTTTTAAATAAATGCAGTTTTACTTACCTCATTATAATGTGAATAGAAACTTTATTAAACCTTTGAAACATACAAAATTACAAAAGCACTATTCTTTGTAATCTTTTTTGGACTCAAATTGTGACATTTGTTTTCTGGATTCTAGTGTAGTTGATAAATCCATCCCTGTTCTGCGGTTCAACTCATTTTCTGGAGGCTTCAGTGACGAGTTTCCCAATTTGCTCAACTGCTTGCATGTGTGAAGGAAATTTAATAAAGTCCCAGCCGTCCATTGGCACATCGCCCTGTATTATCTTCAGAAGTTAAAGAGAACTGATCTGTCTGAGAACTGGAGGTGGTGTGACATAACAAGCTTGCCAGTCCATGAGATCTACGTAGTCTGTAGCTCCAAAGTTAACAACAGGAATAATGAATCTACGAACTCAATTTCCTTCTGGGTCAATTTCAGCATTTATGAATATGTAACCAATGCACTATTGGATGATTTTAGCAATCTTATTTTTCTGGGATGTGACGGCACAGTCATGAACACTGGAGTGTTTAATGTTGTAATTCGCAGGCTTGAATTGAAACTTCAGAGACCAATTCAATGGATTATCTGCTTACTTCATTTCAACGAGTTGCCATTACGACACCTATTTGAGTACATAGACGGCAAGTCTTCTGGTCCCTCTTCTTACACCAGAGAGATTGGACGAAACCTGGAATGATGCAAGAATCTGTTGCTTTTAATAGTATGATTGCGACTTGCCAGGCACTGATCCACCAACATAAGTTGTGATCAGAAAAACTAATTATACATATGTGCAGCCATTAGTTCTGGCATTTCATTTCATTCTGGCGTTTATTGTCAACCGGGCACGTTGAATTTGGTCTGCTGGCTAACAACTGTAAGTCGAATATTGAGGCTTTATATATTAACATCAGACCCATCAAATGAGTTGATAACTTTAGTTGTATTCATTCTAGGAGCTGACGCACCCTCATGGTTCCGAATTAAAGTCCATCATTCCATAAGGTTTGGTGCTAGGCACTTATGGCATTTCATCAGCTCATTTTGATACTTGCCTAAGAAGTATTGTGATATAATTGAACCAGTTATTTCTTGCAATACTTACTTTGTGGCCCCAGAAAACATGCTTTTGGCTATGTTAACTGATGAGATATGCCATATTAGAACCCTTGCAGCTTGGCGAATTATCAAGGCAAGGGAAATTGGCCCAGATGGAAATTGAGTTTGTAGATTCGTTATTCCTTCTGTTAACTTTCGAGCTACAGACTAAAAGTGCATGCAATTGTGTAAAGTGTATTAGCTCTTTATAAATTATAATAATGTATCATATACTGATTTCTGTTTTATTTTTATAAATTTTTGCAAAAGTAACAGTACGATGATTTTGCACCTTATAAAGTGAGAGGGGTCGAGAAATTGTACAGTTACAATGACAGATTCATTTAGCATTATTGTTATTTGAAACCCTTTGAAACATTTCCTTAATTGTTAAAGAAGTTGTTTTCTTTCCTTTTTTTTATTTGCGTGTCTTTTGTTGGTAACAGATCTCCATTAACACGCTTCACCCCTTGTTTTGGAGGGCTCCTATCTTTGACAGATTTTTCTTCAATAAAGGATGTGTTTGCATCCTCTGCAAGTTTATTTTCAATAAAGGCTGAAGTTTTTGCACAGTCTTGATTAGTATCTCTAGAATGTCTAGGTAAATCATCTGTTTTATTTTGAGAAAATTTTTTTTATGTCTTATTCTCTTCTTTTTTGCTGCATTTGCACACGGCTTTTTAGCTGCCTCTTTTGATGGGAGTTTTTTTTTTTTTTAATGCAGTTTATTTATTTGTTTTTGTTCCTTTTTTTTATTTCTTCATCTTGGTACGCCCTACAAGATGACCTTAAGTTTTCAATTAATTTTTTTTGAACATGTTCATGCAATTTTTTTTTTTTTGTTGCAAAATATGCCACAGAGGTTTTGTTTTCTGTAAAAAGGTGGTACTTAATGTTGGAATGTTCATCCTTGTAGAGCTTGCTGATATAATGTTTATTCGTCAGTAGAAGATGAATCAGCTAGTTTCTAGCCAGTGGAGTTAAGCCACACTGTTGAGCATATTTTCCCAGAATTTTCTTTCGAAAATGGAAGATAAGAAGGTTTCTTTTCTTTGCGTAAAAGTGGAATTTTCGGAAGAAAAAGGAAATTTTTGCAGGGGGGAAAAAATCGGAAATCCGAAAAAGAAAGAAAAAAAAAAAAACGCCATTTTTTGGGGGGGGGGGGAGTGAATTTTCCAAAATAGCAAAAAAAGCGGAAATTCGCCAAAGAGCAGAAGAATCTCATCCCTGATTTCCAAAATTCAGCGTGTTGAGGCAGCAGAAGATATAAACCTATAATTCTAAAATTTTGTAAAGGTATTGTTGTTAATAAATAGTAACTTTTTAACTCTACCTTAAACCGATCAACAAAGTCTGAAATTTATTAATTTTTGAATTTTGACCATTTTTAGTCCAATTTTCACAACTTTCTGCCTATTGAGGCGATGGAAGATATCAAATCAGAGTTATAAGATTTTGCACACTTTTTAATGATGGGAGTTCAAAACTTTTCTGCACTACCGCAAAAATATCCAAGATACTTCGACTTTTTCGGCCCGCCCTAATAAGCAGGCTTCTATTTTTTTAGGTAGATTCCGTATAGGAAGTCTACCTATTGCAACGGTTCTCATGACACGACTTCCAGAAAAATTATGTAGATCTTCATGACCCTTAGAACCCAAAACCCACTCCTCGTTCAAAAGTTTATACATACATGCATATATATAACACTTTGACCACGTTATCTTGTGCACACGATAACTATGGTAATTTTGTTTAGATTTTAACTGGCAAGAGATGTGTTTTTAAGGACGGTGAAAATCTTGGCCGAGTTCGTAGATGGGCTATCCAGCTTAAAGAGGGTGGAAATGGTGAGGGGTTGAAATTTTCATTTCCCCATAACTCTCTTATGATTAAAGATAGAAAGAAAATTCAAATTAGAAAAATTATTGCCTTATCATAATAAACAGTTTTTGTACTGAAAGTTTTTCGATAGCTACATTTGCTTAGAAGTTTATGAACTGAAAAGTGGTTTTCCTCTCAACTTCAACTGCCTTCAGATTTTTCACTTGCTTCCTGATGCACTAAAGTTTTGAAATTTCATATATTTGTGCGTTGTCGATGACAATATACTATTTTAATATTTTCCAGAGCTTAATTATCAGTCACTCAATCTTCTTAATATAAATAAAAGTCATTGTGGCTATGTTCCACATCTCCTAAACCAATGGACTGTTTTCAAGCAAATTTTGTACACTTATTATTTAAGACAAGGGGAAGACACTTATGAACTTTCCTAAGACCAAAAGTTAATTAAACAGTCAGTTAATTAGAAATGAACCGAAACCGTTTTTTCGCCATAACTTCAGAGCAAATTATCTGACAAAAAATATTTTTATACCATCTTAAAGTTCAATATTTTACCTTTTCAATGACACCAATTTTATATCTGTGGAATTTTCCCTTCAATTTGTATTAATTTTTTCAAGTTTAATAATTGTTAATTACGTGCAGACCATTTTGAAGTAACGTAAATTTATAGTTAGACTTTGAACTAATTTACCTTTATTTCCGAAATTTTTGCTTATTTTCATAAATATGTTTTATATAAGAAGAGAGCCATCTGTCAACTTTTAAAAGCCCGAAATCTTATTAAAATTTCAGTTAATTGGAAATTAATCAAGATTTTGCAATTTTCGTGATATTTTTCCAAAATGTGTATTGTGTCACAAAAACTATTTTTACACATAATAAAATTTTAAAAAATTAAATTTTCATGACACAACATTCATTTCTGTTCAATTCATTGCCCTCATTTTAATAATTTTTTAAAAATTAAATTGTGCATAAAATTTACAATTTATAACACTTTTTTTTTTATTGGTGAAGAACAAGAATACATAAGAACTGTTGCTAGATCACATTAGAAGAATTTTGCATGAAGACGAATTTTATTTATTTTTTATTCATATTTATTCTAACGCTTTTTCTCAATGAAAAATTTACTATGTAATTGTCCCAAAACATCCATTAAAATCTTTCTTATACTGCAAGATTTATGAACAAAATTTGAAGTACCTATGCAATAAATACCAATAACTTATGGAGAAAATTAGCTATCGGCGGTTTTTAAAAATCGTCTGGTTCAACTGATATTCTCATTTTAATTAAAAAACATTTCAGACGGTAAAAGAATTTTGGGTATTGTAATTTTCTATACACAAGTAGTTATTTACATTAAAAATATTAGACATGAAAGTATTTTAATACCGAGCAACGCTGGGCATAACAGCTAGTTAATTTAAATAAATTTTGTTTCCATGCCATTGATGCCACCTAGAAGTAAATTTGAGAAAAAATTTATTATAAGATTGCATAATATTTATAACAATGAATTAAAATTTTAAAACTATGAAGTTCAAATTAATTAAAATAAAAATTTTCTGCTTGATAAAAATGTTTTACTTTTTTTGTATCAAAACTTTGTGGGGAATAATGTTGTATAAATATCATAGTGTTTATTAATATTATTTTATTGATACAATATTGCTCAAGTTCTAGTAAAATAATTCACAAATTAAAAGTATAAAAATTTGCTATCATTTGATTATATGGTCGTATGGTAACTAATGTTGTAATGATGCAAATGTCGTATATGTAAACATTTTTAAGAGAAAGTACTATGTGGTCACAGTTAGAGAACAAGTGTTTATATTTAGATATCATCAATTAATTATTTTAAAGTACAAAAGACCCTTGCGCTTTTTTAAAAGTAAGTAGGAAAACATGTTATTTCATCCTCAGGTAGGAAATTTGATTGATTACTATAATAATTTTATTAAAATTGTGTAAAAACAAGATTAGGGGATTTTTTTGGTCACTAGTAGCCCTTATAAATTGGAAGTAGAACAAGTCGAATAATAATAAAAAGACTTTAGGGTCATTCCATGTCAGGTGATCCAGAGCTGGTTGCTTGACCATTTTATAATCAAATAATTTTTTGTATGTTGATTCCTACATAATTAGAGAGTCCAAAAAGACTAATTTTAATTTTTTATCTTTTTCTGAATTCTGATGGCAGCCATTTTTGTTTTACAAAACGTGCTGATTTTTGCGTTTGTAGGGGTTTGCATTAACTTATATTACTCGGAACTGGTGAACTCAAGGTTGATGAAACAAAAACAGGTTTATTCAGGAAGATACAGCCTTTATTATCTCCAGCACACATTTAAGGAAAACTGTATCCCAAATAGCAAAAATCAGCTTAGAAGTTTGACTTTAAAAATGACAAATTTTCAATTTTTGAAGGCATATAATTCCCAAAGGGAATCTATTCTCCATATTACTTTTATGGGGATGTGTAGCTACCTTAATGTACTGTATTTACAAAAAATTTCAACCCTGAGATTTGCTTCTTTTAAGAGCTACGGGCTTTCAAAATCCGAAAATTTCAAAAAATTCCAAATTTTGACACCTTATATCTTTGTTGGGGCAAAGTTTAAAAATCTGAAATTTTTACAGATAAACCCTCTATACTGTATTATATTGCTGTAAAAATTTCATGTTTGATATTTATCTACAAGTCAAGTTAGAGGACTTTAAAAATCCCATAAAAAACGTATTTTTTGCCGAAAATGACGGATCATAAATTTGACTAAATACTATTTTTATCATTAATAAATTATAATATGATATAACTACTATTACTTATTACATATAAACTTGCCTTTTTTACATGAAGTAGCTTATGCACACTTTAAATGCATAATGAAGTTGAAAAACTTGAATATGTTTCATGGTCACTTTAGGTTCCACAGTATAATTGAGGCTTCTCTATTCACTTATTTTATAACACAGTTTTTACTATGGTTACCATTGTTAAAACACTTTAAAACTTCAAATAAAAGTATCAATATATTATTTACAACTAACACATCACAAAAGTATGGATATACTATACACATGAGTCAGGTTTATCATTCTACCTTGATTTGTATTCATTAAGAAATTTTGATACTTCACTTAGTTTTGGGGAAATGTTATGTGTCCTTCCAGTAGTTGTTTTAGTTCTAAGGCAATTAGTTTCCTTAAAACATTGTTCATAGGCACCCAAGTCTGGTCTTTCTCCTTTTTCTTAAAAGCTGTCCTTGGACCGGCAGAGATGATAAAATGTTACAAGCACATCTTTATTTATATCACTATCATTCACCTCTGCCAGCCACCATTGACCATCACATGCACATGCAATAGAATCTCTTGTGTGAAATGTTATTTGTACAGCTTTTGTAGTGGAATAAATTTCATATTCCATAGCTTGTGAAGTAATGAAGCACTTCAGATTACTCTCTGACACAGGAAACTCCTTGTACCAGTAATTGCCACAGAGTTTTCAAATCGGTCAAGAAGTTTATTGTTATGATGTTGAATGATTTCTTCATTTTTTATGTAAGTGAAGGCGATTCCTTTTAAATGTTCATGACAAAATTCAAACATTTATGTTGGTGTCAATATTTGTTAGTGTATGGTCGCTGGAGACTTGCTTTGGTTTGTTGAAGTCTGTCTATCACAAAAGTTTGTGAATAGGTCTGAACATCCACACATTTTGTTGAATAAGTATATTAGGCCTACAGCATTTTAAGAGATTATCTTATAAATAGAAACATGACATAATATAATGTTATAACTTAACAGAATAAATATGAAGTAAAATTAATGCACCAAATGGTGCATTATTTGAAAATATAAATGCCATAAGAATTAATTTGAATTGTAATTTTAATTACAAATATTACTTGAGGTCATATTATAATTTATTGATGATAAAAATAATATTTAGTCAAATTAATGCTTCATCACTTTCGGCAAAAAATACGTTTTTAATGGGATTTTTAAAGTCCTCTAACTTGACTTGTAGATAAATATCAAACATGAAATTTTTACAGCAGTCTAATACACTATAGAGGGTTTATCTGCAAAAATTTCAGATTTTTAAACTTTGCCCCAACAAAGATATAAGGTGTCAAAATTTGGATTTTTTTGAAATTTTCGGATTTTGAAAGCCTGTAACTCTTAAAAGAAGCAAATCTCAGGGTTGAAAGTTTTTGGAAATATGGTACATTAAGGTAGCTACACATCCCCATAAAAGTAATATGGAGAATAGATTCCCTTTGGGAATTATATGCCTTCAAAAATTGAAAATTTGTCATTTTTAAAGTCAAACTTTTAACCTGATTTTTGTTATTTGGGATAAAATTTTCCTTAAATGTGTACTGGAGAAAATAAAGGCTGTATCTTCCTGAATAAACTGGTTTTTGTTTCATCAACCTCGGGTTCACCAGTTACGAGTAATAAAAGTTAGCACAAACCCCTACAAATGCAAAAATCAGCATGTTTTGTAAAACAAAAATGGCTGCCATCAGAATTCAGAAAAAGATAAAAAATTAAAATTAGTCTTTTTGGACTCACTAATTATGTAGGAATCAACATACAAAAAATCATTTGATTATAAAATGGTCAAGCAACCAATTATTTTTTTTCTGGATCACTTGACATGGAATGACCCTTTAATAACATCAAATGTTAATTCAAAAAGAATAAAAACTAAGATTATGTAGTTTTGCATCGTATAAAATGAGGAAACAAATTTAAAAGAAATGATACAATGTATAAAATGCATACTTGGGTTCATATATTGTATGCTGGTGTGAATTTGAGAATAAAAAAAAAATATTTATGCTTTAAGAAGTTGGTGGTCGAACCTATTAAACCAGTTAACTTAATTGGTCCAATGACACAATTTTTTAAAGCTATTTTTTTCCCTACTCTACAGTACATTTCGTAAAAAGTTAATGACATTGTTTTGAAGTAAAAAAACTTTTTCATTAAAATTACTTCTCTATTGCTGTATATCGAAAAATCCCCAGGTGGTGCGAGTTTGATTAGTATAATATAATTACTTTAATGCATTACATATTTTTCTTACATTGTTAGGCCCATTTTTAAGCAATTTTTTTAAGTAACCTTGGACGTAAAAAATTCGTGCTAATTGGTCCATTTTTAGTTGTCTTTCAACGACTCGCCTCAACACAACCCAGAAAGTATCTAGTTGGAATTATTTACCATTTCATTATTTTTGATGAACAATGAGAAATGCGTTTACCAAGTTTCATCAAAATTTATCCAGCTGTTCTGAACAAATAATCCCTACATGCCTTAAGGTTATCATCACCTTAGTTATCATCTTAAGAGGTTCATCAAAGAAGATATAACTTCACCATATTTTTAGTTTTGACTGGTTGAAACACGGAAATCAAATTTCACATCCATCAGTCCATTTGTTATACTGAGTGTTCAGAAAAGGTTGTTTATAAACTTTAAGGGTTGGTTAGACATATAGAAATAAGCCATTTTTGCACTAGAACACAGGATCAGAAACTCAAATGGGGTCTGCTTCAGGGGATTCTGCCAGTGAATTAAGTAAAAGAAAAAGCTACATCAGATGAACTGTACAATACAAATAGAATAGAATACAAATTTACAATAGCATAGTAACCCAGTTGTATGAATAACAATATGCAAAACATGTATCGCCTCAAACCGCACAGGCTTTGAACACTTATTTTATGTACTCTAAAGGTTTGTTGTCGATACTACTTTCTACTTGCCTATATAATATCTGTCATGCTTCATGCATCTCGTAATGTTGATTTTCATGAAACTGCATTGTTTTGTTATTTTAAATTTGCATCCTATTCAATCCGAGTTGAACATTTTGTTTTGGTGTATCCTTTTCTTTTACTTAATTCATTGATAAAGAGTTCCCTGTAGCAGATCCCCTTTCCGTTTCTGACCCCAATTTCTATCATAAAAATGGCTTGTTTCAATATGACTGACCTACTCTTAAAGTTTGTAAACAACCTTTCTGATTACCCTATATATATTTTAAAAACTTCTCCCCTATCCCGAGGGATTGGTTTAAGGTTAATTTAATCGAAATCCTTAAGGATTCAGATCCCATTCCAAAAATCCAAAAAACTGTGCTGTTGCAAAATTTCGACATAATTTTCATTAATTTATAATATTAACATAATCCATATTTCTAAATGTGTAAGTACATATTCTGAAACAATTCAATCAGTGAAACAAAAAGCCCAATTTTTTTTATTAAAAAGTTTATATCAATTCATAAAATAATGTAACTTTTTGGTGGCTTAACATTAAAAAAAAAAAAAAAAATTGCAAATATCAGCCTGATTTTCGTTTTGAAGTACTTATTAGAACAAGAATTGATGCTTTTATATTTTTTTCTATCAGCAGTTGGAAGTTCAGTATGATCAGAGAGACATACTGATGCAGAGAGTATATTTTTACTAACTTCTTCACGTATTGGATTATAACTTGAAGTTTACTTATTTAAATATACTGGGTAAGAATTTTGATAATATATCAAGCATGTTATTAATCTTTGGCATTTTTACTTTAAAACAAAATTAGAGAAAGATAATTAACATTTAACAAATTGTGAAATATAGGATTTCAGAATGTAAAAAATCCAGAATTCTGGATATATCCTGACCACAATTATTCCCACAGAATTTTTAGTTCACCAATTGGGAAACATATACCAAGTTTCATTAAAATCACTTCAGCCATATTGAATTCCATATCAACCAACATATTTATCACATTACAAAACGACTCTCACCCACCCTACCCTTAGTGATTGCTATTATTTATCCCTACAGGATTTTTAGTTGGCCCAATGGTGGTATTGAGCATCATATTATTATCATGCTTACATTTTTATTCACGTAACTTTCTTTACTGATGAAATGTCAGGTAAGAATTACAGAAGACAAATTCCTAGCAGAATTTGAAAAGAAAAATCTTACAATAGATATGAGGAATAAGAAAGTAAGCCTTGTATATGAAGTATACAAAGGAAAAGTATTGCAATTCTTGAAAAATTCGTCCTCCAAATCTTAATGAATTTCCACATTTTAGATCTCTCCTGTATCCATAAAAGCAATCTATTTATGACTTTTATTTATGTTTTATTATTATTATATAATTTATTTATGATATACTGCATTCATCGATTATGATTTATTTAACACTCACCACCTTCTATGACCAGCCTGTTTGATGGGAATGTAATTTCAATTGAATATCTTGTGCATAATTTGATTTTCATGGTTCCCTTTACAACGCATTTGTAACCTTCAAACCATGATAGAAATTTAACCCATTTTCTTTCAGTGTGTTACACCTGTTCTGTTCATTGTCTGCATGAATGTCCCTAATGGAGTCAAGTAAATGTGCATATCATGCACTGTTCTATCTAATTGCATGGCATTGCCAACAACTTCATTTTCTCATATACAAAATATGCATTTGATGTCAACATTAAAATGAAAAGACACATTTTATGTCCAGCAACATGTTAGCTGTTTTAAAACATGCTGATAAAGAGAATTAAAACATAGAAACCTTAATAATTTAGCTTACTGGATAAGTTATTGCCTTAGAGGACTTTGTTTACAGAATTCATAGAAAAATTGATAAAAAAAAATCAAAATCCATTAGGATATTGCTTTAGCTTTCAACAATGGAAGAGAAACATGCAATTAAAGAGTATTTGTTTAAACAATGTGAAAACAATTTGAATTTCATAACACCAATGAAAACGGTTTGAATTTCATTGAAACAATGAAAAGTATTATAGTAAATTATGCCTAAAATTATTTTTAAAAATTTATTAAAATCAGAAAAAAAAAAATGTATGGCAACTTAATTGATATCATTGAAAAGATATTTTTTTGAATTTTCAGATGCTGTAAAAATCATTTCTGTGCTATAAAATTTTTGGAATTTATCAAGGAAAAATGCCCAAATTTCACTCAATTTTTAATTAAAATTTACAAAAAAAACCGCTCTACCCTCTAAAGCATGGCAAATTTTATAGCTCTAGGCTCAGCGGTCTGTCCTGTAGAGAACCAACACACATTATCCTTTATTATTAGTAGAGATGGAGATTCCGTTTCTATTGGGTTACGTTTAATTTTGTCGGTACATTTAAATTTTAAGTATAATGCTTTTAAATATGACTTTTTAAAATACTACAGTGAAACCTCTTCGAACGGCCACCCCTGCATAGCGGCCACCCCTCTTAACGGCCAATTTTTCGTGGCACGGATTTTTCGGTCCATAGACCTAATGTTAAAATAACCCCTAGCAACGGCCACCGGGTGGGTTCGCCCATCCCATTTAAGAAACGCATCGGTTAGAGATTTACTTTTTAAACTGAAAAACGAACTTAAAAAAAAAATTTTTTTTTTCCCGAAAAGGGTAAAAACTTAAAACAATCACAAATTGTATCCTTTTTTCAAAAAATGTAAAAAAATTATTAAATAAAGTACTATTTTCTCTTTAGATAAGTCTCAAACTTCATTTTAAATAAGAAATATGTGTCAGACTTGTTTATATTATGTATTATAGCAATTATCTTGTAATTGTAACGAAAACCCTTCAGAGCGGCCGCTCAGAGAGGTTTCACTGTATTTTAATTTTATTGTTTTATGAGATTATGTAAAATATGTTTACAGCAGAATTTATTAATAATTTTTTCTTTTTACATTTTTACTTTCTCATATGCGAAGTATACAAAGAGAAAGTATTGTAATCGTCAAAAAATTCGAACTCGAAATTTTGACGAACCTCCATGTTTTAGACATCCCCGAGTCCGAAAAACGCAATTTTGGTATTATGTCTGTCTGTTAACACGATAACTCGAAAACTATTAGAGCTACGGGGCTGAAATTTGGTATGTGGTCTTTAAACATAATTTGTAGGTTTCTATCAAATTTTGGACAAAATCCATCAACGGGAAGTCTGTCAGTCTGTATGTCCGAAGTCATGTGAACACTATAACTCAAAAACTTGAACAGCTAGATGGATAAAATTTGGTACTCAGTTTTGTCGTCATAAAATTTTGTCCGTCCGTATAAAATTTTGGGCCAAATCCGTCAAAGGGTTGACTGTCTGTCGGTCCGTATAATTTACTTTTGAAGAGAATCCGTTATCTCCACGCGCATGCGTACTGGAAGAACGGAGAGGAATTTCATTAGAGTAGCGAATTACGTCAGTTTGTCCTTCAGCTGGTAAGAGAGGAAAATCGTTACGCATCTCTTTGAATTTCATTCTTTGCTAGATATTTTTCAATCACTATAATGAAAAACCTTCTGATAGTCATTGGATTCTGGGTAACAATCAGTTCGATTTTTTTAGCCACGCAGGGGAAACAGCATCTTTTTGGGGAAGTATACGAGAAAGTTTAGGGGAGAACACTCCCGCTGGTTTAAAATTTGAATTCCTTATTGCATTGCAAGAACAGTAGTTTTTATTGTAAGGCTTTTCTATTTATAATTTTAGACTTCAGTTAATAATATTTAAGATGCCATAATATTGTTTCGATTTCTTGTAAAACAAAAACAAGTTTAAAAATGTTGGCAAAGGTAAAAAGGTGATTTTGAAGTTAAATTTATTTAACTCGAAGCTCACTAAATTGAGCACAGAACATTTAATGTTAAACTACACTAATTACACACATAAAGTTTGTTTACTAATTAATTTACCTTTACAAGAAATTGTCTAATTATAAAAGAAATATAATAAATTATTTCATACTTAAACCTCATAAAATTATCTGTAGCAGCAATGGAGATACTAACAACAGAAATTTTTCTACTCCCCTGAAAATTAAGTGTTTGCAGTTTTTCCTGTTTGACATTAAAGTAAGTGATTAGTTGTTTTTGCTTTAAAATATACAAATGCTTCATTTTTGTAGGAATTTAAGAAGGAATTAGTGGCACGATGTTTTTTTTTTTCATTGTTACATTTTCCGAGTATGTTTCTAAAGTTTTATGTTATGATATTCTAGTACAAATTCATGGGATTTGCATGCAGAGATTTGCCAAAGCTGCCTATAAAAAGAAAAATTAATTGAAAATTCTCAATGAAAAAAAGGTCTAAATATAGAAAAAAAAATCCTTCTTAATAATACAGTGCTAATATAATCCAAAGAATTTCAGCCTTAAGTTATAAATTTCATTTCAGAAATATATGCTATTACAAATGTAGGATTTGTTGATGAGTAAATAAGTATAAAATCAAAAAGATAAAAAAATAAGCATAAAATAATAATAATTTTGATTTCTTTTTTTGTGGCAGTTTTTCTGCAATAAAGGGTAGATAGCCATTTTTTTTCTTATGGAGAGGAAAAAAAATCCCCTCTAAAATATCAAACAAAAGAAAATGCATAAAGGAATTTTTCATAAAAATGAATACATTATATGTATCAAATAAAATAGTCAAAAAGTTGTATTAAATGTTTAAATTCACCACCAAAAAGATTACCCACTAAAAATAGGAGTCATAACTCTTTTTCAGAGGAAATTTCATAAAAAAATATAAAAAAACTGAATATCATTAAATTTGTTAACACTGAGAAATCAGAGTCATTTTTTTCCTGTATAATAAAATTTGTGTAGGCTTTAAACTATTTATCTTTCTGCCATGTTCATATTGGTAATATGCAAGTTCTATCAGAACTGCTCAACTAAATGTCAGTTACTCACAGAAAATGTGCTATTTTTTTTAATGACAATACGGTTTCACATGCCTCTTTTATTGGCAGCTGATTCTCAATGAAAGAAAATTTGTGTGGTAACTGTTAACAAAACATATGTGAGCAATGTGTTATATTAGTATATTACTAATCAAAAAATACCACTAATTTTATTGCACTTAATTTAAAAATATTAAGGGAGATATTGCATTGTGATAAATTTAAAAATACCATGTTCTTAAAATGGTGTACAGACACACATTCCCCTTCAAAGGATGCAGCATTTTTAAAAAAATTGTAGCATAAGGACCAAATAGTAAGTACCGACTCTTTTGGTATCAACTGCCAAATTTGGGTCATGGTTTTGGTATTCAAAATTATTTTCAATTTATAAATTCTTAGATTAGACTTTATTTAACCACCACAGTTTCACAAAAACGACAACTTTTTATATTCACACAAAGGCTACACCAGCTTCTTTTCAATTTCCAGAATATATAAAAATTGAGGAGACCTGTTGACTCCTGCTTATTACTATTCCACTTGATTACAGACAAGCTTCATTGTTGGTCAATCTGAACAATAAATATTCATGTACAAAGGCAGAAACTAAATTCAATTGACTCATCAAATGTTACTCCCTCGGTCTGAAAATAAGGTACACATTTTAAAAAAACAAAGGTTAACAGATAAAAAAAATAATTTAGTAATCAAGCAGTCATATTTGTGCCTGGCAGAAACCATTAAATAACAAGAGATATTAAGCAAGCATTTGGATTCCATTAAGTCAGCAGTTTTGAATTAAAAAAAAGTTTTATTTTGTTTAAAACGTATTAACACCCAGTGTATTTTTGAAATGGGCGATTCTTATGAAACCAATGTTATATTGCCAAGATTGTTATATCGAAGAACTTAATTGGTTACCAACAAATTTAGCATGTTCTCAAAAAGCATAGGTCAAGGCAAAATCCCACTTCAACGGATATTACTTTATATCTTAAATTATGTTTTTGACACCTTAATTAACACTGCAATTACTTGTAAATGCATAGTATAAATTTGTACAAAAATTGTCTTGAAATGTATACCATATTTTCAGACAGAGAGAATGTGTTATGATGAAAGGGGTTTTACATGACTGTATCCTGTTGAACATATAACCACTTGACTACACTTAGACAAGTACTCGACTACACTTAGCTTGCTCATAGAGGTGGAATGTTGCATACACCAGCAAAGGGTAAAAAATGAAATCAAAGAACAAAAAGGAATAAAATTTGGCATTTATTAATAAAACAAAACTTTATATAAAATATAATTCAACATACACAACAAAGAAATAAAAATTCTGTAACAGAATAAATGAAATAAAAAATCTAATAAACAAAGTAAAATGAATGAAAGAAAATAAAAATGTAAAAAAAAACAAAGTAAAAATGAAAATTACAAATGATATCATTCCCAATAAGCATGACACTGATATTATACTGAATATGCTCACATTTAATTATTACACACATTAACTGCTTTTCTTTTACATCAACTAATGACCAGCCTTATGCATTTCCTTTGCTACAATTCGTAAACACATAGAGAAAAAATTGTGCTATGCATTTAGAAAAAGTTTCACCTTCAATAAAATAAGCAGATTATCAAAACAATTTTTGTATTCATATTTGTGTAAAAACATTATAAAAAATATATTAATAATAATAATAAAATATATAAATCACTGTATAAATTAAGCAGAAATATTGTTTGTGGATGTGAAGGCTGTAGTATTCATTTGCATTGTAATGCAAAATTACAGGAATGCTGTAGCATATAAATTGCTAGTCTATTTTTACGGCTCATGAAAATGCTTCCTTTCGGCATACATGTTAATTCCCGGTCTTACTGGAAAGCTTTAAGATACTGAAACTTTTAAAAAATGCACACTTTGGTATAATTATGATCCCATAAATAAATGCAAGTAAGAACACCCTCAACAACGAATTTAAAAAAAATGCAAAATTCACAGCTGCTTCATGTCACTCATTCAATTTTATAATTCTGAGCGATGGATGAAGGCCTGGCCAGATTCTTCTAACCATTCTTTATACACAGCATAGGGATCAATCATCCAGTGCTTGTGGAAGGATATATGTTTAAAAGGAGCAAGAAACACTGGTGAATAATCGATTGGTCGAGCCTAAAGGAAGGAAATGCAAACTTTATTATATTAGCATAATAGTAGTGTAAAAAAGAAAAACAGTAAGAAATAAGCTCTGTGTTTCAAGGAATCTGTAACAATTCAAACTTGTATTTGATTGCAACAAATGATGAACAAATTCATTTTTAAGAAATTTTACAGCTTATTGACAGAAACGGAAATTTTAAATAGCAGATGTCTAACACCTTCTACCAACAAAAAATGGATTACTGCAGGCTAACTATGGCATTGGCTATAGGCCCCACCCCTGTCTTCGTGAACAAGCGAATTGGCAGGATTTGTGGTGGGATCCACGAAATCTATCATCAGCTATGCCATAGTCACTCTCACATGCCCGACATCCTCTTTGCAGACCTCCAACCCCTCCCCCGATACTAGGGACACGCTATGTCAAGACAGTTCTGCACCCATATTCATCACTCTCTGGGATGACAGAAATTCTGGAACACTACCCCATTGCCGCGAACGAGCGCATCGATGGTTTTGTGGCAGTGTCTGTGTACTATTACTATCAACAGCGGGAAACCAAGTCATTACCACAGGCCCAACATTTACATTGGAGGGAAAAAAAAAACCCTCCCTAGACTCATGGGTTCAAAAGATATCCTCACATAATCACTCTCTGCTGAGACCCCATCAGGAATACAATCCCGAAGGGTTACCATCACCAAACTCAACTTGGTCCATCACTATGTCACCGAACTCTAATTGGTCCAACTCATCATCACTGAACCCAAAATGGTTCACAAGGATAACACTGACTCCGAGATAGAAGAATTTAAACTTTGGATAAGATGGTACTTACCCTATTGATAATATTTATGATGTTGTTATTTGCTCATTTATTATGTTATTGATAATGTTCAAATTTGGTTTGTGAGTAATTAATGAAGAGAGATCTCCCTGATCGAACCTCAACTTCACTCTCAGGTCTTTTTGTAAAGGCACACTACAAAACGTAGTGGAGTGGGTCACATATTGCAGTAGGTATTGCAAGATTTTCCAAAACGGTGGAAGTATGATGGAAATCTCCCATGTCCAGTGAGAAATTGAACAACTCTTGGGTGAAAGAATGGAGTCTTAAGATTGACATTCGGAAAGAGTTTACGGGAATGACTGCCATTTTTGGATAGTATCCATCTGTTTTGCCTAATGAGTTTTGAGTGTCTCATCAGACATTGGGATCACCACGTCCACCTCGGGTCGACTGGTGGAATCTTTAGCTTTTTCATCGTTTATTCCAACAAACCCCACATGAGCCTTGACCCAAAGGAGCCAAATCCAAACTGTATTAGTTGCCTGCTTAAAAATTTCTTTTAATTGTCTAATACGCTGGTTACAGTTGTTGTGGTCTTGGAGAACCTCAAGCTTTGATCTTGAATCAGAGAAAATGTGCACCTTTGGCCATACAGAAAGAGTGCAGCTTGTCATTTCAAGACCCATAACTTCAGCCTGAAAAACTGTACAATTATCAGGGACGGGGCAGAATTGATCATGAATTAGCTGACCATGATATAATACTATTAAGGCAGCCCCAATCTTGCCATTAATGCCAGAACCATCATTGTACATTTTCAGTCCATCTAATTTAAGCTCTACCAGACTGAACCCAATTTCCATTCTTTCAGCAGGATGGTATGTTAAGTTTTATCTCAAAGCCATTTGACTTGAGAACTGTACCACCGATGGTAATATCTTCAAGCTGAGTTTGAATGAGGAATTTAATATGAGCTTCCATTGCTTTAAGATCAATGTGCAATATACCAGTAATCACTTGGAGCGCTTCCATTGATGTTGTACTTAAGGCATGAGTCATTTTGAGAAGTGGTCTTCGTTGAATGCTGGAGTCTGTAACCCCAGGCCCCATGACCATATAAGATGTATGGCTCAATAGCTCCACTGTAAATTCTACGAAAAAGATTTTGTTGTCGCCAGTAGAACCTTTCAGCAACACTGGACAGACGGTATGTAACAGCTTCCTCTTTTTTACGAATGAGTTTAAAATGTTCAGCAAAGGTGAAAGAACTGTCCCAAGTAATTCCTAGATATTTAAGTGTTTTCTGTGCAATAATTTCGACACCGTTCATTTGAGCCATTGGAAGATCTTGGAAGCTAAGTCGACCACCAAAAGTAATTGGCATCACGACTGTTTTACTTGCATTGAATAGGAGTTTATGTTTCAGACCCTAGTTTTTCCCCCTTCAGTTAAGAGTTCGATCAAAGAGGAGGAAGATCAACCAGACACCCCCGAAACACATGTTCAAGAGTCAGAAGGGGCGGTTGTAACAATCGGTAAGTAAGCTAGATTCCAGTTTTCATAATGGTTTGTGTTAAAGAACACCGTCCACAGACCAGAAATAATCATCGGCATATGGATAGGTTCTCCCCCTAGCCACCCTACTTTGATTTTCTCTAGACTTACCCCTCAATATCCCAACCCATAGCATGTTAGTTTGGGATATGAGATCTCTGTGACGCTGAAACTTCGTGCCATAGGGAGGCCTACTGAAATTCGAATCGGCTTAGTGTTCCCTCCCATTAAGCTCTCGGACCCACGACAAGGTCTGCCATGTTAGGTGTGGAGAGGGTGTTAGAGACGCATCACACACTTTAGGGCTGACTATGACAGTAGGGGATTCTCAAAATTGAAAAGACTCATCAAGGAGTATGGAAGGAAATAAAGATTAGGAACCACTGGTCTACTGTATTAAGTAACTGACAATATAAGAATGAGATGTGGGCTGTCATTTAAGAGATAGGACAAAATAAGAGAGTAAAATACGTCAACAAAACAGAACTTTTGTTTCACAAATTTAAATTCTGCTTATGAATTGCATTCCATTTACCTTACAAATAAATATCAAGATAAAAATTGTCTTTTTGCACACTTTTATTTGATTTGATTTGTTTCATGTTCATTCAGATGGAGTTTATTTATCGATTTTTCACTTCCCAATGTGCTAGAGTTTTCAAATTGTGTACACTCTAGTCAGGGCTGGATTACTAAATAGGCAATTGCCTAGGGGCCCCACAATTTTTTGGGGACCCGAAGTGGTATTTTCAGGGTAATCCAATTTTGTGCTTACATTTGATTTACAAGGTCCATGTACTCAAACATATTCAAATTAAAAAAAAGTTAAATATTGCTTAAATTTCAGAACATTATTGGCTGACTCATTCACAAGTCAACAACTCTAGAAATTTTTGCAATAGAATATTAAGATTTTGATAAATTGTTTTTCTAAATTCTTAAAAGTTAAATTTATGTTTAATGTTAGTTTTAAATTTAAATTTTCTATACACGATTTCAATTTTTTTATAATAAAACCAACTCTTTTGATGATGACCCATAATTTAAATGTTTTGTTAATTCAGTTTGCCATTGTATGTGTTACTTAAAAAGTTGAATACATAGAGGTTAATAAAAATCAATAAAAAATATCTTATTTTGGAAATTGGGGAGGAGAAAGGGGGCCCGAAACTAACATTGCCTATGGGCCCCTTCAGGGCTTAATCTGGCTGACTCTAGTGTTCTCAACAGCAATGCACTATTTAAATATTTTCAGAACTTAATTATTAGTTAATCGATTAACTCCAATTGAATTTTGATTCAATACAATACACTGGCAGTCAATTTGAGAAAAAATTGATTTCAAGAGTTCATAATATTTGTAATAATGAATTATAAATTTATAAATTAAAATGTAAAAAATAATTAAAATAAAAAATTATACTTTTTAGTATATTGGTAAAAATGTGTTTATAAACTATTTCTATTGAATTTGTTATCTTCAGTTAAAAAAGAAATAAATGAGAGAGAACCAATAAAAAGAAACATTAACTATCTTCAATAATGATAAAAAAAAAATCACACATGGAAAAAAAAAAACAATTAAAGCTTTTCAAAAAAATCCCTAACAAAGGATATCTGTACTGAATTGTTAACACTGAAATAATTCAGCTCCTGCAGAAATTTACCTGATGCAGAAAAGGTAAATGCGTGACGTCTATCATCAAAGTTCTCAAACAGGCTCCAATAATCATGTCATCGGGAGAGTCAATTGACGGACACTGGCAGGAGGAGACCAACTTTTCTACAGCAGGTCTTGAGAAGATCATGCTGAAATCACAATTGCTTACATCAACACAATATTTACTAATGCTTTACTTAACTCTTATTTTCAACTGCAGCACAGGCATTATTTACCAAAAATCTATTTTAATCAAATTGTTGATTGCAGAAAACACACAAGTCGATTTTTTTTTCTTTCGAAATTGCATTTGTGCTGTTTTTACATTCTAAAGGGTGAGTTACATGATGAGTGAAGAAATGACAAGAGTCAGGTAAAATTACTAATATAATAGCCCAGATCTGTCTCTCACTGATCCGGTAACACTCTGACGTCACCAACAATAAAACTCGCGCCATAGAACTGTGAGATGTTAAACAGCATTATTTCATTGTTAGAGAACCTAAATTTCAGTCATTTTATATTTAAAAGAGTAATTGTCGTTCTAATTTCAAATTGAATAGCTCTAAAATAGTGAAATAAAATTTCCTATCGATTGATATAAAATTTATCTTGCTATGATCAATAGTTCCAGACAAATTTTAAATTATATTAATTATGTATTTCAAATTAATTTCCATTTTTTAATAGAAAGTAGTAAATTACGTTAGTGGTATATCATGCATGCGATATAGTTTGGATGGCATGATGCATCTGATTATTTATTGCAATCATGATGATATAATTTGATAATATTTTTAGGCACAGTTTGACAAGCAGAGAAGTGCTTTGTTTTGATTAGAATTTCGAAAAAGAAGTCCTTTGAAATTTTAACTTACGTTTGACAAGCTGAGAATTTCATGGTTAATGAATTATAATAAAATTGTTAAATAACGAAAAATACTTCACACAGAAATGTTGTTTACCAAGAGGTTTTTTGAATAAAGAAATATGTAAATAAAAAAATTATTTCCTGTCATAAAACATATGTTGATTTTATTTGTTTTCAATCAATGTTAAATATTTCTCTCGCATATATATCTATTTAAACATGTCAAATTTGACGGGTGATTTCTCTAGTCACATTATAAGTATATGAAGTCTACCAGAGAAAAACAAATTTTAATCGATTTATAAAATTAATCAGCTTTTTTTAAAGCTACCAGCAATTTCATATTATTGACATGAGCCAATAATATCAAATTGATGTGGTTTTTGCTATCAACAATTCAATTACAATTGACAAAAAGTTTTCAAACTAAGTTTATACAACATAATGATAATTTTCTTAAAATGTTTCACTGCGCTGGGACTTGAAGACTTGAGTAAGTATTTCAGTTGAAGTAATCTGATTCTATACTTGCCCTAATCAAGTAAGTAAGTCATTGTTAAAAGACAAAGAATGCCTCCACAGACAACACTTTTTTTGAAAGGCTAATTCCAACAGGGTTTGAAACCTGTTCCATTAATGATAAGCAAAATAAAGACATGCAGGCAATATTTACAATCCAGGATTGCTGTAACGTCATTATGTGCAGGACAAGTTTTTTTTTTTTTTTTTTTTTTTTTTGTAGGATGGTACAAATGGGTTAACATCCACTCTTTTCTAGGCCTTCCCATTAAACCAGATTTCAGCAACATTGGTTGTGGAAATTGTTGCAGGATTAGGTTTGTAGAGAGCAACCCACAAACATGACACATCTTGTTGGCATATTTATAAAATTGATAGATTTATTGAACTCCAGCTGTAGAGTATATTGTTTTCAGATTGGAAGGGAAGGACTCCCATAGAACTTTCCACTAGTGCTATAGTGTGACCCATAGGCAAATTTTTGTGCTAAAATATTTAAAAATACATCTCACATGCATGATCTGAAGTGTTGGTACTCCTAACAGAGGCCTCTAAGTGGGGAAGCTTGCTTTTGACAACACTGCAGTAGTTTATGATGTGATCAGTGTAAGGATATGTTTGTGTGTAAAATATTGATAATTTTTAAAATAGTTTATGTTTGGATAAGGGGACTTAGCTATAAATGCAAGATCCACATAAATGTATGCATTTGTAGTATAAAAAAAAAATTTCATTTTAAAAAAGAAAAAAAAAATAGTCTCACACTTAAGTTTAAAGAAATTCTATGCTGATGCCCAAAGAGTAAAAATAAATAAAATAAAGTAAAATCCAGTTATGCATAAAATTTAAGATGAGACCACAGATGTTGATACAGATTAAAACCTAACATTCAAATATGAAGGATTGCAACTCCATATTTCTTATAATTTATACAAATTCAGCACTTTTGACGAATAGGAAATTGAAACAGAATATCGTTTCAATTCAGAAAATGGGGGCAAATTCTTTTGGCTACAGTTCTACAGATTGCCAGTAATAAAGCCTTGTTCCAACGGCGTGTGGCTAGGCCAAACTTCGAGTCGCTGGAAGTTCGCATTTGTGAACTGTGGTCGGTGGAATTTGAACAGACGAGCTGTGCTTAAGGCACGTAACATGGAAAATATCTCCACAGCGCTCTAGTGAGTGGATGGCCCTTTGATGTCTAAGCTATTTACCACCACAATGCGGGAAACCACAGATGTACTTACAAACCCACGAGCGCCATCAAATATTTTCGTTCCGACGACGGGGAATAACACGAGCAGCGGATGAAATCTGTGAAAAGATAGGCTGTTGGAAAGCAGCTTTAGTGAATATTAAATACTTTTCCTTTAATGTGGGTATTCATTTAAAATTACTTTGTAATTTATTTATTAATATTAGCCTCATTTAACCAAGAGGAACATTAGAAAGTGACCGCCATCTGAAGATGCATTGTTTTGTATTTTCTAACTCCTTTTTAAATGTTTTATTACATGCAGCAAAATTATAATAAAAACAATTCATCGTAGTTTTTTACTTTAATGCCTATGAAGACAATATTAATTACTTATGGAAATCCTCAAAACTCATTTTCACATAGCAGTTAGGAAGAAAAAGATAAGAGACTTTAATTGCAAATATGGTATTCAGTCTTAAAATTGAGTCTGACACAAATTTCTAGAATCAATTTAATTATATTTTTAATTCGTGAAAAAATTTCAATTTTTTCCACTTTTAAAGGGAATTAGAGGCTTTATCTTTTATTATATACTGACGAGATTTTAACACGTTAAAAAAGAATTATACACATTTGAAAATCAAATCATATGTTCATCTTTCTTTCTTTAAAACTTTGAGAGATGAAAACAGTTCAGTATGCTAAGAAACAGTTAGCGTGGATAACTACTCACCCACTGCCTCCAGTCGGGTAACTGTAACCGAAGTTTCCCCAAATATTGTAGCCGTATCTTTCACCGAGAACAACGTCTTCAGAAGAATCGTAACAAGCCAGCAATTTCCTGAGTCGTTGAAAGCTGATGGGCAAAATGAGACTAAATTATGCAATCACAATATTAAAGGACAATTATTTTAGGTTACACTGATGAGATTAAGCACACAGTCAATAACCTTTACTTTTACAGTTTACGGATGGGGGACATAATAAAAGGAACACTTGAAAAATGAGACAGAATTAATATTGATAAGGGGTTCAACTCCTTGTCATAGATGACATAAGAGTATGGAGTCACAAATAAAATCAAAAACTTTCTTCCAAGAATTCTGATTCTGTTGAATAACTGGGACAGGATTTGCATCCCTATGCCATGTCGGGATAAAGTCCAGATATGCCTCCTAATCGGTCAGTTTGTTTCTTCTCCATAGTTATCCTTTTAGGATAGCTCTTCCATGCATGCTTTCATAATTTCACAGATGTGTGGATTTTTTTGTATCCCTTTTATAAATGTGCATATTGGCAGTTCTTTGAAGATTTGCAAAACACTCTTCTACTATACTTCACTGATAATTAATTACACTTTATTCACACAAATATTAGTTCTTTTTTTAGGCATTGAAAATTCAAATAAGAACAAATAGAAAGAAAAAAAAACCCTTATTTTTATTCTTCAAGTTGAACATGAACTGCTTCTTTCATATAATGAATGCTTTTATTTCAATTTAAAATGAAGGGTGGTGTTTTTTTTTTTTGTGTGTCATTTCTACTTCATTGATGCAAATATTTTATCACAATTTGCACAGAACTATCAATATAACTTTCCTATTTATAAAAATATAAATTAACCGAAAAATTTCAAGTTTTTTTTAACACAATTATTGCCATATCCTTTTGGCATAATTTATTACCTCATGGCAAACACTTGAACTTTTGAAATTTGAAACTGTGAGCATATTTATAGAAAACAGGAAACTCAGCACATATAAAACTGAAAATGTTTGAAATTTTTTCAGAATTTAGACTTGTATTATTATTTTAAAGTGAAAATGATTTCTAAGGCGATCGGATAAGATAAAAAGAATCACTTACCCAAGAAGAGTGTCATCATCAGCAATAACGAGCCACCTAAATGATGTGTCGTTATCAAGAAAAAACTTCATTATCGAGAGTGTTTTCTCACAATGACCCGAGGCTACGTTCCTCACATTCACTTTAACGGTAGGAATTGTTTTGTCCTCCACATCACTGAACATCAGCAAATTCTTGACGTCGGGAGCCCAAGTATTCTTCAAAACTTTCACTTTTAAAAGCACAAAAGGACATATTACTTAATGATAGCAAGTACTTAATTGTTTAAATAATGCAATACAATTTTAGGTAACTGTAAGGATTCAAATAATTTGCCATTGTGCCACCGGGGCGTCTGTCAATTTGAACCTATTATTTATAAATGGTTTTTGTGGCTGTCTGCGTCTTCGAATGGCAACACGTTGTATTTCCTTACTATTTAAGATTATTTTGATAATAAAATTTCAGGCGATACATTGATGGCATTGGTGATCATTGTGTCTTTGCAATCGTTATTTGGTTTGTATATTTTATTGGTGAACTAGGTCCTTTTAGAGTAAGAGGAATCATAACGTGTGGTTTAGGAAACCTGACTGTAACATAAACTGGTTAGATTAAAGAAAATGGCATGGACCCATCACCAAGTTAGCAACACTTTCACAAACGTTAATTCTTAACACTATTCAATCTAATACAAAATTTGGCGAGTTATCAATTGAAAAAATTCAAGTTTCGTGGTAGTACCAGGTTCTTAAATCTAATCCAAAAACCATACAGTAAACAAAATATAAATGATTATAAATACAGCACTAATTTCCCAGAATACACATAGAACTAAGTTGTGATTCACTAAAGAAATGCAAAGCAGAACATTGAAAAGAGTATTAAATATAATAAATATTCACGGGACAGTGTATGAAGGATAAAATACAGGATGTCCACAAATTATTGTTGGTGTTTCCTTACCTCAAAATTTTTGATCAAAGAACATGAAGATGAATATTATTACATATTCATGAAGTGCAACTCAAAAAGTTTTTTAATAGCACAAACAAAGTAAAGTTATTTCCAAAAGGCAGCTTTCTGCAGCATGTCACCCACTGTAACTCGGCTAGAAATTGAGACGTGGCTTTGATGTGTCTGGGTTTAAGTTACAGAGTTCTTACTGATTTCTTAAATTAAAAATCAAGGAGTATTTTCAAAATTTTCAAGGAGTCAATATTTACGCATGAAAAAGGGTTTCCTTTTTAAGGTATACAAAAATTATATTAAGAGTATTTAAAACATTGCTAATAACTCAAAATAAATGTGGTTATATTTATTTCTTTTATAAGTCTTTACTAAGTTGATTTATGCAAGAATGCCATGTTAAATCTATTTACATGAAAGTAGAGTGGTGCCGCTTAGACACACAATTTTTTATAAAATTATACAATTTCCCCAAAAGTTCAAATAGTTCATTACGTACCATGATTTACCATGTTTCAAATAAAAAACTAATTCCATTAATTTGTTTTAGAATTTAAATTCTTAAATAATTTCCATGCCTCACTGCGCACCTTATGTAGTGCACAGTGATCCAGTATTTAAAATATAGAGGTGCATGTATTTAGATATTAGAAATTGTTTTTTGGCATTTTCATTGCTTATAAAATAGTATATGAAGAAAATAAAATTAACAAAATTTCTTGATTATTAAAACTAATTTAGCTAAAATTGATTAATAGTGTTTCTTAACTCCACCATCACAATATATGCCCTTTACAACAAACCATACTTTACAACAATTTAAAGAAATACAGTTAATTTTTTGAAATAATCCAAGAGAAATAACATTCTCAATTTGCACCATTCTATTGTTTTGGTTATTACTGAGTGGCATTTAAAACCAATTATTAAATTTTGGATACTGCTAGGAGATGATGAACATCAAATCGTCTAAAGAGCAACACAAAATACTGGGTAATTGGCGATTTAGAATCCTTTTTATTGGTGAAACATAGTACACATTTAATAAAAGAAATGTTAAAAATTGAAAATCAAGGCGTTTGTAAGGAGTAAAACCCAAATTCAAGGAGTTTCCTTAGTGCTTGAAAATGAAAATCGTTTTCAAGGAGTGTACGAACCCTGGTTTAATAAAATGCATACAATTTTTATACCAGAGCAGTTAAGTCTTTAAGTATCTTGGATGAAAAAAGAACAGAAAAATGTCTAAGAGGTGGCAGCTAATCAAAAAACCTTCAATACAAAAGTTGTTGTAGCCTTTTGTAGCAAGTAACACACTGAGCTCAATTTCCAGCCAAATGTCAATCGCTTACATACCGTTCAAAGAAACCACATGGAAATTACTTGACTTTGTTTGTTTTTGAAAAAAAAAAAAAACTTTTTGAGCTGTACTTTATGAATATGTAAAAATATTCATTTTTATGTTCTTTAATCAAAAGTTATGAGGTAAGGAAATCCCGACAATAATTTGTGGACACTCTGTATAACTACCTTACTTCCATCCTATTTCTCCTATTAGCTTTTGATACTGTGATTTGCCATGGCGTAATTATGGGATGGCAGAATTTGTCAAGTGACTTGACACAAGGTGTTACAATTGGACAGACACTGCTGCAGATCTACTAATCATAAGAAACAGTTTTATGCCGTCAAGGTTTCCTGAAATGTGTATTGCTTTGATGTTACTTTTAACCATTTCTGTCACCACAGCAAGTGTCAAGCATTCACTTTCAGAATTAAAATGAATAAAATCCATGGGACAAAATAGGTTGGGCTATCCAGCAATACTTTTAATTGAACATCCTTTGCCCAGAACAATTGATTTTGAAAAAATAATAGACACTTTTGAACAAATAAAAGTATAATAAAGTAAAATATAAAAATAAAATATTATTAATTGACAAAACATAACAAAAAAGTCAATACGAATGTAAACAAATACTATATTAATTCCTTCCTCCTTCTAAATTATAATATCTTTTAAAATCAGTCAACAGTAAAGAGAAATTAAATATGTGAAGTACCTTTGTGATTAGTGATAATGTAATTTTCTAAAGGCCCACTTACTAAGCTACTATTTATTGTGAATTTTGCTGTAAAATCTTAAGACAAAGATTAACTTATGCTACTGTTCTGTCAGCACAATAAGTATTAAAAAAAAAAAGAAAGAAAGGATAATGCGTT
>BGPR01000597.1:0-84652 GCA_013235015.1 Araneus ventricosus | reverse complement strand
AATGTCCAACACTAGGACAGAATTTAAAATGTTTAAGTTACTAAAAAGTTAAATTACTGCATTCTTCACACAAATTAAAAATTTTGAAAAATACTAACAATATTATTAATTTTATTACAATGCTGTATTTTTACACTCAAATGCAGAAAATCTATAAAAATAAAACATTTTCATTTTTTATTTTTAATATTTGCATGCAGAAACATGTCTTTGATATATATCAGATAGTTAGGATATTATTTTTTAAATTTTAACATTTCTTTTAGAATTAAGTTCAGAATGAAAGTTTTTGACAGCTTCACTTTTACTTTTATGCTCAACTTTTCTTCTTTTGGATTCATTTACATTTTCGCCACCATTAAAATTTGGTTCATGCAGTCTCTTTAAACTATGTGTTAGTTTTTTCTTATGATTTATCCTTTGCCTTTTAGTTACATCTGCAGACATCTTTTTTGCAGCTTTTTTTGTCAGAGCTTTTTCTTTACTGGCATTTAATTCTTTTATTCTCTCTTCCCTTAATGATTTATTTTGTTTAAGTTTATCAAAGTAAACATTCCGTGAATTTCATACATTTCTCACCAGTTTCGGATCAACTTTTTCTTTGAGAAAGTCATGTTTGGAAAACATACAAACTGCCGATTTTTTTTTATTTTTATTTTGTGAGCGCAGCTCATACTTAATGCACTGCATAGCATTAAATGTTGAAACATTTAATCTATTGCTTCCAGGTGTAATCACATTATTCAATATGCTAAAGCTACTTTCCACTTTGGGTTCATGGAAGCAGGTTAGCAAAGCAAATGCCATCCTTGAAAGTAGAGGATATTTTGAGGTATTCTCTACATCTCTCCACCATAAATCAACAGATTCTTCTACAATATCACTAAAACGATCATTTTGAAAATTATGCATTTCCAAATCATATGCTTCTTTTTCTGAATCTTGAACAACATTTGAAGCTTAGAGTGGTAGTTCTTTCATCGATTCTAATGCAACAGAAGTCCTTCTATTGCATTGATCCAGTGAAGATACTGCCTTTAAAAAAGGGTTGGCAAAAGGCATTTTTTCCACAAGCCACTTAGCACACCCAATGTATGCCTTAAATACACATATCTTAAAATTTATTATCACAATCAATCGAGATTTCGGAGCCAACTTTATAAGTTACTTTGCAGTATCACCCACAAAGATTGAAGAAAAAGAAAGAAGAAATATCCGCGGAAATCGAGGATTGATTTTTTTTAAAAAAAGCGGAATTTTTCAAACCGCGATTTCCGCGGAAATCGCGGATTTATAAAAAAACAAAAAAAGCGGAAATCCGCCGTTCGGCGGAAAAGTGGCATCCCTGGTATATGCTATGTCAAAAACTAGAATTGTCAATAGCAGAATACCTTGCACTGAATTACATATATCAACCACAATTGAATATCAATAATACAAACTTATCACAAATTTTACTATTAACCTATGAGGATTTAAATATATATATATGTTGAGTTAATATCGAACTTTTTTGTTGAAAAATATAAAGAAAAAAATTATTTTAACAAAAATCAAAAATGTTTATCTTTAGAAAAGAATTTGAATTTTTACAATAGCTTCCTGAAATAAACCAATTTCCTTGCCTGGTTGAGATTTTTAATATTCAGTAGAATTAAACATAAATGAGAGAAAAAAAAAAGCGCACTCAATTTTCCACCATTCCAGCCGACATCAGTTGCATGAATTTTAGACTGCATTAACAGCAATGAGCTATCTATCTTGGTTTATCTTTATTCCCAAATGATAACAGAATATAAAAATACAACTTATAATTCAAACAACTAGATAATGAACAGAAATTTTAATGGCAATTCATAAATTTCATTTTATTTGTAAAAACAATGAATTGTCTCAGTAATGAATTTTTATGGTTTATCACTTGTAAAATGGCAATAATAAACAAAGAAACAAAAAAAAGCCAATGAAAAAAAGGTATTTCAAAATGATAAATCAAAACAATGTCTTAGAAGTTGTGTTCAAAGAATTTCACCAATTATGTAGCACATCATATGAAATAAATTAATCCTGATGATAAATTACCCTTGAACAAAGTAGGGATAAACAGACTAAATATCAACAATATTTTGCACAAATAAATTACAGATGTTGCAGATTTAAACTGATAAATTTCATGTGATTTTGATTCCTAAAATGAACAGTGAAAACCTTTCGGATCTACAAATAACACTTTAAGTGTTAAGGTGGAAAAAGCAGGTTGAAAGCGATGCTTATGATAAAAAGAGATGGAATTGAATGTTCATTTTTTTTTTTGCAAACAGTTTTGTTAATAATTGATTACTTAAAGTTAGAAGATGGATGGATGTTGTTTTTTTTGCTTAATTTTCTCAATTTATAACATCAAAAACATGTAAATACATTACTAAAATATGAAATCATAATGCAATAAATATTTTTTAAAAAGTTCAACAAGGCAAACTAAAAACACAAATTAAACTAAATTAACCTAATTTAAACTAAAGATTCTACTAGGGATGTGACGAATATTTGGGGAGTATTCGGCCCTTTTGCCGAATATTCAGCTGGCCGAATACTAAACAGATATTAGGGCGAATATATTCAGGGTAATAATTTTTTTAAATGTGTTTTTAATATATTTAATAAATAATATTGCAAAATTGCTATTTCAGTACATTTATTAAAAAAATGTCCCAACATTTACCCAATTTTAAGTTGAATTGTACATAGGTGATTATTGATATTGCACTATTAATGATGATGGTGGTGATTGCCGATTATTAATGATATTGTATATCATTTGTCGGTGTAAAGCCTGAAATTATGATGCAAGAACAATAATTCTTTAGCATTTTCAGGAAGAAATCTGTTCTGTTTGATTTCATACATATATATTACAAGCTTCAGAAAATAAGTGCTCACAATATACTGTTACAAAACTATAAAGTCGTTTCCCTGAGATGCTAAACTTGGCGATAAATTTGGCGACAAAGGGAATTTTCTAGAAGGACCTCAAACTTTCCACCTATTTTTACTGGTTTCATGAACTTTCTAGAGATTACGTCACTTCCTGTTGAAAAGTATAAAGGCAAGTTCTCAAGCCAAGAAGAGTCAGTTGGAATTTGAAGATCTGAAAGATATTTTCTTGCTAAATTTGCATATCTTGGAAGTTTTTCTGTTTTTTTTCACCTATTAAGTGGAAATTCTATTTTATCTATTAGAAATTTTTATAAAAATAGGAATTTACTTCTAATAACTTTAATTTATCCACTAAATTTTTTTGTGTGTTTGTCATTGCTATGTTCTGCAATGATGATTTTTTTAAAAAAATTTCTGTTTAGCAAGTCCAAAATGAAGAGGGTTTTTCACATTTTATTACTAAGATATTTAGAATATTGCAAAAAATGCATCAAGTTATTAATATTTTTTTAAATATGTAAATAATAAAAAGAATCGATTTTTTCGTTTAAAATTTGATCAGTATTTTAATTAAAATTAAAATGTTTTTAAAAAATAGGTATACAGCCGCCGAATATTCGGCCAAATCACTATTCGTTACAGAATCTAAGCTAATATTACTGGACACTTTATGATCCTAAAAACAAACAATATTTTAAAAATTCCATCTGGTAAGTACAATTATGATATAATTACTTCAGAAATTTCCATTTGTGAATCCATTTTGAGTGTGAAATTATTCTACAAAACTCATTTATGATTGAAAAATGTTTTCACAACCCAAAATGCAAATATCAGCATGAAAATAAAAGGTGAAAAATCACATTGACTATTAATAAACAAAAAAATTAGTTATGTTTATTAATAAAATTTTAATGGAGTGTCTCAAGTTAAAAAGGTTTTCTGGAACAATTTTGTTTGCTAATATTAAAGCATCCAATCAGAACACTCGTTATCAATGATTTTGTGACCCCACTTAGGGTCTATACCCATAGTTTCATATCATCTATAGAACAATACTATGAAACTGCAATTTGAAAGTACCTTGAACAACACACACCTCTATCCTCATGAAATTTCTCACATGTTTTAACACCAACAGAAATCTTCCTCGATGATACTGCTGGACCCTAAAATAATGACATAATTATTACCATATAAGTGAGGTAAAACATATTGTCGACAGAAATGAAGGCTCTCTGTTTAAAAATAGTCTCCCAACACCCGGGAACAAATTCTAACCACCAATAATTTAAATTCAAAGACAATTAAATTTAATAGTTAATTAAAAATAATAATATTTAATTTTCATAATTTCGCCTAAGGACTATTATCTATGATTTCCCTTAACAAAAAAAAAAAAAAAAAGCAAAGATTGTACATTACACAGATTCTAATTTGCACATCGTATAGATGAGAACATAGGGGTTAAAAAAGAATGATAATTTATAAAGAAACACCACCTAATTTCTGAATGCAACATAGCAAGCTGTTCTTGCCAGCTTGTAGATCAAGAAAGAAAGCATGTGAATACAATAAAAAATTCTAACACACATAAAGTTAAAAAAATTAATCAACGTCATATTCAATACAATAAACTATCACAATGTTGATGTTCAAACTCTAAACATCTTTTTAAACAAAATAAGTCACACCAAAAATTATTTTAACCAACAATTCTTTGCAGCCACTACTTTCTCCAATCAACATGAAGTTGTTCGAAAGAGAGGAGAACTAAATTGATTAACAGGCCAAATGAAATCTGCCTGAACCCCATTTTTATGACAGACTTGCACATCTGATATATGTTTGTAATTAATTTTTGTGTAAAGAACTATTTAAAATGCCAAGCTTCTTTCCCCCCCACTCTTTAAAAGTTGGCACAATACATGTAAAATAGAACTTCTCATGAATATAAAAATAGAAGACTTGTTAATGTTTCTACATGGAAACAAAACAACTGTTTAATTGTAATAGTAATATATCCTTCAAATCTCAAAAAAAAGTATGCAAAACAGGAATAACCTATGCTAGTAGCATTTTCTTTCTTTTTTTTTTTAATAGGAAAGAAATGCAAGAAAATAATATTTTGAAACAGGAAATTCAAAATGGCATAACAAAACAAGAAGCAAAATGAATTTAAAAAAAAGTGTAAAAGGATGAGTATCAGAAAATAAATAAAAATTTGAAAAGATAAGACATCAACACTATATTCAACACAAGCACTAAATAAGGATATGTAGCAAGCAAGTTACTTTTCTTTTTAACAAACCTGCTAATAATTTTTTAGCTGGATGATAGTAGTGAGAGCAATCTAATGTACCATAAAACTAGGAATATTAACAAAACTAGATTTATTAAAAAATTATATTTTTGAAGAATACATCAGGTTAAATTCCAAACATGGTTAAAACTTAATTTGAAAGAGTATTTTGAAAATGGCGAGAAGACAAATCACAATAACAATGAATGTTAAAGAAGATGAGAGACTAAAGAAAATCAAATTACACAATCTGGAAAATCACCACTTATCCAAGTGGCACAAACATCTGAGCGTTTTCTCAAGCAGAGCCTTGGTTCGTGAATGAGTTTAGCACCAGAATTCTCCCAAATGAACTTTGCTAACTACAATAAAAAGATTACTTTAATGATTATAATAAATAACAATGATCATAAGTTAGGGATGACATTAATTAAATTTATTTAACAATATTTAAAGAAGCCATTTTATTGCATATCATACAAAAAAAGCATAATTTGTGAAAGGAGCTAGCCAACATTTGTATGGACATGTACCCTACTTATGAACTCCAAAAATTTAACCTCATGTTGCAGAATTCGATCTCTATGTTGCAATACAAAACAAAAAGTATTCAGAAGTTCTAGTTTTTTTAAGTTTTTTTTTACAGACTGTTTTAGTAACATTGCTAAAATGTAAATGCAAGTTCGTCTTTACTATTTGCATTGAAAAATAAAAGGTGTTGAAAAAAAATTATAGAATGTTTTGTATGTTACAATAATCTGAATGGTTTTCTCGGAGCTTTAAATACTAGTTACCAACTAAATTACAAATGTATTGATTCCTTATTTTAATTACTATAAATTTATGAAAGTTAAAAGCAAGCACGAAGACAAATTTCTACATCATTTGATACAGAAATGTGTCTTCTTTAAATAAATATGAGCTGCATTTGCATAAGGAACCTTGTTCTCATTGATTTTCATGACATCTCCAAATTTTCCAACAACCCCCCCCCCCCCCCGTCTTTTTAATTGATTCTACACACTGAGGACCCCCATATAATGAAGTATTAGGTATTTTGACTAAAAAAAACTAGAGTTAAACAATAAAAAAAGGTTTAGTATTGTTTCAAAATATACAGATATAGAATATAGTTCGTTCTTATAACACTTTTTATTAGTTGGTTGGATAATTTAGCAAAATGGCCTTTTAGCTGTTCATAAAAAAAAAATCTGGACCAAAAGATGCAAGTCAAAATATGCAACAAAATATGAATTCAAAACAGTATATATTTACTCTCATGTTTATTTATAGAAATAAAATTAATAAAAACAACAATTAAAGTGTTTGTATAATACACAAGGCTCCATACATTAAGTTCATATATTCCAATCAAACAGGATAAGCAGTCATTTATTCTGTCTACAAACTGCCTTCTGAAACATGGATATGATATTTTGGAACTGCATGAAAACTCGAAAGATTTCGATCACATTTATCAAATTCCATATTGTTAAACTAGACCTCCAGAGTTGTTAATCATTGTAATTCATTAAACAAACTTTTCAAAAGTGTGGTTTTTCCTAGTTGCTCACTTTTTGCATACTTTTACTTTCCACATTACAACCATTTTAGAAATATAGTAAATAGTTGTTATAATAATCTACATACTATATCTGCTGTAATTACTGATATAATAGCCCAGATCTGTCTCTCGGTAACATTCTGACGTCACCAACAATAAAACTCGCGCCACAGCACTGCGAGACGTTAAACAGCGTTATTTCATTGTTAAAGAACCTAAATTTCAGTAATTTTAAATTTAAAAGAGTAATTGTTGTTCTAATTTCAAATTTAATAGCTCTAAAATAGTGAAATAAAATTTACTATTGATTGATATAAAATTTATCTTACTATGATCAATAGTCTCTGAGAAATTTTAAATTATATTAATTATATATTTCAAATTAATTTCCATTTTTTAATAGAAAGTAGTAAATTACGTCAGTTGTGCATCATGCACGTAATATAGTTTGGATGCCAAGATGCATCTCATTATTCATTGCAGTCGTGATGATATAATTTGATAATATTTTTTGGCAACATTTTACAAGCAGAAGTGCTTTGATTTGATTAGAATTTCGAAAAAGAATTCCTTTGAAATTTTAACTTTTGACTTATGTTTGACAAGCTGAGAATTTCATGGTTATTGAATTATAATAAAATTGTTAAACAACGAAAAATGTTTCACACGGAATGCTGTTTACCAAGGGTTTTTTTCTATATAAATAAAAAAATATAAAGAAATATGTAAATAAAAAAAAATATTTCCTGTCATAAAACATATGCTTATTTTATTTGTTTTCAATCCATGTTACACATTTCTTTTGCATATATATCTATTTAAACACGTCAAATTTGACAGGAAATCTCTCGAATGAAGCAATTTGCACCCGTCATACCATAATGCATGATTTTCTAGTTATACCAGATTAAAGTAACATCTAGACAGAATTTGTTTCCTGTTTCAATATAACAATATTTCTAAACTACTGAATGGAAATGATTGAAATTTTGCAACAAGGATGTTTCAGCTGTTGCCAAATCAATGTCACACAGTTTTGATTTTCATTATACAGCAATTAAAATGTAAAGCAAAAATTACTGTCATCGACCATTTATAAGTCGAGAAATATCGAAAAAACTTTGACATTCAACTGACATTATGATAATTCATCAACTGTTTCTTTAAAAAATGTCTAAGCTAATTTAATCTGCTATTCAGAAAAAAAAGGTCAAATTAGTGTAAATATGATGACACTTCGTACAGGGCGCGTATTCAACTTTGTAGAAAAAAAGCAAGCACTTTTTAAGCACCTTAAGGGGAAAAGTAAGGACTCGCAAAATCCTTAATGCCGATGATCATCTTTTTTCTTCTTTTAACTTAACAAAATTTAAGTAATAAAATAAACAGGAGAGAAATTTAGTACCTATCCTACTGTCATGACTAGAATATATTCTCATTAACTTGTTACAGGAAAACATTTCTACATGCAGAAAAATAAACCAAAAATACTTATGCAACTAGATTTTGAGGTACAAAATTAGAATGCTAAATCATTAATTTCAATTACTTTTATACATAAAATAGTTTTTGCTCGGAAAACTCATAACATCTTCTTAAAAATAATGAGTTTTTAAGCACCATGATAAAAAATAAGCACTTTATACAAACTTTGAATAAAAAGTAAGCACTTTTAAGGGCCTTCTAAAACGAAAATAAAAAGTAAGCAGTTTTTAAGCACTTTTCATGACCGTACGCACCCTGAAGAATAATGTCACAATTAATTTCTGAGTACTGTACAGAATTTGGATACTTTCTTTAAGGATTTATTTTATTAGGATCTCTTATTTAATTAATTATAATATTTCAAGTTACTGAAATTGATTGAAAATTAGATCAGCGATTTTAAGTTGTACCTCTAAATAGTTTCTTATGATGCTATAAACACACAGTACTATACAAAACTAAACAAAATCTTAAAAAAAATAAGGGCAACCGCAAGCGACAATCAAGTTCATATTTTCTATTTTTAAAATTTATAAAAGAAACAAATAAGGTACCTCATATTTTGGGTCAATAGAAAAATGACAATTATCACATTTTCCTTTCACTAACCTGCAACAATAATGAAAATTACCAAATTACTAATTTTTCATTTTTTTGTTGCACATTTGTAAAGATTTAAAACAAACAACAACAGCAACAACAAAACATGTTTTGGAAAGAAAAACCAGCATTCAGATAAACACTATATAATACACACACTTCTGCAGCTCATGGCATTTCCTTATAGAGATAATTTCAGTGCAAAAGATTTAACACAAAGACATTCCACATGTTAAACCAAAATTTTAAAGATCAATCTTAAAGTTGATTGAGGAAATTTATAGGTATGTCATGTAACACAAATATTAAATGAAAAATTGTTTGGAATTAATAACAATGTTATATAAACCAATGAGATAAAAATTAGAGCTAAGTTGGAATAATTATGTTAATCATTGACCAGATTCTGTATTCAGTTATAGATACTAGATAAAAAAAAAAAAAATAGTGAAGCATTTCTATCATATTTTCATGCATGTAAATTTTATTAAAAAAATTAAAAATGGCTTTTTATAACAACAACCAAACTTAAAAAAATTCACTAAAAGTAGATGTATGCAGTTGCCTAATTTCTTTTCAAGCCCTTTTTCTAAAATCAGATTACTTATACATTTCGAATAAAAATTCCACAAATCCTCCATAGTTTTTTTTAAAAAAAATCTAAAAACAGTTATACAATGACAATGTACAACTGTACCTATATTTTATTTTAAGTTGTTTACATTTTTACTTCTTTTTCATTGAAACATTGCTTCACCAACCATAAACAAACTATATTTTCATTTTAATGATTAAATACTTTTAATGACTTCACATATTAAACAGAGAAAAATGTAGACAAATTTTATGCATATTTTATTTAATTTAAAAGCTAAAAAGGTAACCAATAAAAAGAGAATACTGCAATTCATTTTGGTACTTTTTATTAAGCTGGACGAATGTTGCAAAACAAAAGATCTCTCATCAATTTTTGTGACGGAAGATTGTTATACTCAGTCCCTTTGCACACATCTGGCAGTATAGAAAAGCGACATTAACTCATTAATGACCAATTTAATATAAAACGAAGATTTCAATAAATTTCTACCAAATCATATTTAAAACTTCAAGATTACGATAACTGTGAAGTAAAATTAAATTACGATTTTTTTTGTTTTGTTTTAGAAAAAGGTTTAAAAAACTAGCAGGAGTGTTTTAAAAGGAGTGTTAGCTAAATTTTCTCATATATTTCCCCAAAGAGGTGCCGTTTCCCCTTCCCCCGCGTGGCTAAAAAAATTCGAACCTATTGTTACACAGAATCCAATGACTATCAGAAGGTTTTTCATTATAGTGATTGAAAAATATCTAGGCAAAGAATAAAATGCAAAGTGATGCATAATGATTTTCTTCTCTTACCGGCTCAAGGACAAACTGACGTAATTCGCTACTCTGTAATGAAATTCCTCGCCGTTCTTCCAGTACGCATGAGCGTGGAGTTATTGGATTCTCTTCAAAAGTAAATTATACGGACCGACAGACAGTCAACCCTTTGACGGATTTGGCCCAATATTTTATATGGACCTACATTCATGACGATAAAACTGTGTATAAAATTTTATCCATCTGGCTATTCAAGTTTTTGAGTTATAGCATTCGCATGACCTCGAACATACAGACAGACAGACTTCCCGCTGACGGATTTTGTCCAAAATTTGATAGAAACCTACAAATTATGTGTCAAGTTCACATACCAAATTTCATCCCCGTAGCTCTGATAGTTTTCGAGTTCTCGTGTTCATAGACAGACAGACATGATTCCAAAATTATGTTTTTCAGAATCGGGGAGGTCTAAAACGTGGAGATTCGTCAAAATCTCGAGTTCGAATTTTTTGACGATTACAATACTTTCTCTTTGTATACTTCGTATACAAGAAAGTAAAAAAGGATAGAAAATTATTTTTAAAAAATGGTAATAAATATATTAAAAAATAAAGATTACTTTTTAATTCCCTGCATCACCTCCAAAATTAATCAAAGGTAAAATTTAAAAAATCAAAATGACGACATTTTGATTTTAAAATCTAGCGCAGTGATATATGCCTGTTAAAAACCAATAAACCAGTTATAGTTGGGTGGTGTAAGCTAGTTGAAAATTGTTTAGGAGATTGGGTATACCCATTGACTTTCTAGACAAAGCAAAAACAATGGAATGGGATCAGTTAAGTCACAGAAGTGAAAATGTAACTGTCCTCAAACCAGGACGTAGAGTGTCGAGCATAAAAACCAATGCTTTGCAACAATTGTTATCAAGCTAACAGAAAAGTATTTTAATTTCTTTAAGTCTGAACAGGAAATTAACATTCTACTATTTAGTGTATCACAAATATGAATTGAAACTTTTCTGGCATGAAAAGAAACTTAGAAATTATAAACAAGAGATTCATATTAGAACTTCAATTTCAATATCAGCAAATAACGAGTTCACATACATACTTTTTAATGAGAGATAAACTAATGAAGAACCCAGCAGAGAAATGAGGATAAAAAATAACAGATTCATCATCAGGCGAAGCAAAATGATGAATTATAGTAGGATCAACGTCCTTTAAAGGATATCCAGCAAAAATATCCTATAGTAAAAAAAGAGGCCATTAAATACATAAACTGTTAACGTATTTGAGATGAACATGATTTTTGTTGCTATTATTCTTACCTGAGATGGGTCGTACGAAGAGACAATTTTTACCGCTCGTCTGACATTAATACGAGAGTGATCTTCGAGGAAGAAAATCCATTTCACATTCTGGAATTTTGAAAGCCTGCAAACGTTGCAAGAATTATATTTCTTTAAATTCAAATAATATATTTCATCATATTTAAAAGAATGCTATTTGCACTAGAATGTTAAACTCAAAAATTTTAGCCTATTAATGCCCAAGTTGCATTTTTTAAATATTTTATATTCTAATATTACATACCCTGAAATCAACTGGAAAAACAATAAAAAAAGGCCTGCCTGAAAAATTTATGTTTCAGTGCACTTTTAATCTCATCTCCTTGGCCTAACAAGGAGCCTAGCATCCCTATTTAAACAAAGTCTTATTAATGCAAAAAAAAACCTATCAAAATTTAAAATTATGTGAAATTGAAAAAAAAACACCCCAACTTGTTCTTAAAATTGTATTTACCGATATATATTGTTAAATGCAGTAAAATTAATTGATAAATAATGGAACAAGCTTATACCCTTTTTCTTGACATTTCAAAAAACTACTTTCAAGATTATTTTTTGAAAATAAAAAGGCTACATTGTCAACCGAACGCTTGATACATACTGTCATCAATTGAATATAAAAGAAATGAATACTTAAAGGTACTTTTCCGTTAGCCGGGTGCAAATGTTGCCAATTGTGAACCAAACGCGAGCCAAGTCGCCAAGAGAACGGTTGTAAGAAATTTGGCGGAATTCTACATTATTTGGCGATTTTTCGCTTGCGTCTGGCTAATGGAAAAGTACCTACTTAAAAATACTTTTTTGCAAACTTTATTTGAAAGAGTAATTCCCGTGAGTTTGGGATGCATTTTTGGAAGTGTCTCAAAACAGGAGACTAGGTATTAATGGGCTAAAAGTCGTCTACAAAAAAGACTTCATACTTGCTCGATATTTAATGATCCATTTTGATTCATCAACTAATTTAATAGAAGCACTGGTAAATGACAACTTTTAGTTGGTATATTTATGTAACATCCATAGAAAGATATGGCTAAACTACGAAAAGATAAGGAAACCAGTAACATACACTTTTATCTACATATCTTTATTTTTAATATTAATTTTAATATTCGAGAATTATTCAAACAACTGCACACTTTTATAAAATCCATTTAATGTATGACTGTCAACTAAAAAAAATATTAAGTGTAGTTAAGTCTGAAACCAATTTTTAATTATTTATTTTTTGAAAGACTGAAAAACGGAATGTCATTTGAGATATTATAATTTATCAGCCATCAGATGAAGTTTATTTAATCAATATGTTAAAACTGGCTTAATAACTTTAATGAAACACTTAAAAATTTATGTTTCAAGAATCTAAAAGAAAGCATCTTAAAACAGTTTTTCAACATTATAAGCAAACATCTAAAATTTAAAGCACTTTTAAAAATGCCAATAAAATAAAGGTACTTTTCCATTAGCCGGGCGCAAATGTCGCGAATTGTGAACAGCCAAGAGCGAAGTGATTTTCCGTTAGCCGGGTGCAAATGTCGCCAATTGTGAACCAAACGCGAGCCAAGTTGCCAAGAGAATGGCTGTAAGAAATTTGGCGGAATTCTACATTATTTGGCGATTTTTCGCTTGCGCCCGGCTAACGGAAAAGTACCAAAATAAATAATTCTTTGGCAAACAGCTTGAACAATATAATGACAGTTTGGGTGTTTCTCGGTCACTCGGGTGATTTTCCCTCAATTACAAGGGAAGACTGGTCTCGGATGTTTTTCTAATTTTATGGGGAGGTAGGAATTCAAAGATCAATGCAGTGATTAAGTGCTGCATCATTATGGAGGAACAGTTGCACCGTAGTGGATGGTTTCTTTGTCACTCTCCTTCACTGCTTACCTTGAAGCAGAATGCAAGCCTATAAGGAGATATACAGCTTCCTCTAACAGAAAGTAAAGGACTGCTGCAAATGGGTCATCCCAATTCTTATACATGCATCAAAAGTGTTTGGTGTTAAAATCTTAAGTTAAAGTCAGCTTATGCCATAGGCAAAGAGTTAAAAATGCCAATTAATATATGAAAGAGACTGCATGCTTAGACATATCCTTAGAGAAAACCAGCGGGAGTGTTCTCCCCTAAACTTTCTCGTATACTTCCCCAAAAAGATGCCGTTTCTCTTTTCCCCGCGTGGCTAAAAAAATTCGAACCTACTGTTATCCAGAATCCAATGACTGTCAGAAGGTTTTTCATTATAGTGATTGAAAAATATCTAAGTAAAGAATCCAATTCAAAGCAATGCCTGCCGATTAAAACGCATATCTATCGCACACTGCTAGGTTTCACTCTTGCCGTCTCAAGGACAAACTGACGTAATTCGCTCCTTTTGCCTGCACAGAAGATTGCTTCAAGTACGCATGCGCATAGGAGATAACGGATTGGTTTCAATAGTAAATTATACAGACCGACAGACAGTCAACCCTTTGACGGATTTGGCCCAAAATTTTATACGGACCTACATTCATGACGATAAAACTGTGTACCAAATGTTATCCATCTAGCTGTTCAAGTGTTTGAGTTATAGTGTTCACATGACTTCGGACATGCAGACAGACAGACTTCCCGTTGACGGATTTTGTCTAAAATTTGACAGAAACCTACAAATTATGTTTAAAGACCACATACCAAATTTCATCTCCGTAGTTCTAATAGTTTTCGAGTTATCGTGTTCACAGTCAGACATAATTCCAAAATTGTGTTTTTCGGACTGAGGGAGGTCTAAAATGTGGAGATTCGTCAAAATCTCGAGTTCGAATTTTTTGACGATTACAATACTTTCTCTTTGTATACGAGAAAGTAAAAAAAGTCTGAGACTGATAAACATTCTTCTCAAATGACATTCTGTTCTTCAGGACTTCATATTGGGAATTTGTTTTTTGTTTGTTCCATTGGGCAAACTTTATAAACAAAACTATCATTACTTAATTAAATCAAAATTATTACCACAAATTAAACTTATATTTCTTTAGAGTGTACGATAACAAAACTACACATGTTTTCAGGGGTGGCTGCCATCCAGATACAGAAAGAACACATTTTTTTTTTACTTTCTCATATCTGGTATTTACCGATTGTAAGAGTAGAGCCATTCTCTTTACCAAAGATTGTTTTATCATCAAACAAAAATATAAGCATAGCTAATTTCAATTCTCGCTAAAAGCAACCTAAGCTTAGCAGTTATTTGAAAAAGTGTTGAGGAACCCAAACAGTATAAAACTTTGTGAAATGATGTGGTGGAATACAAACAAATTGTAAAATAGGAATTATGAAAATGCATGCAAATCCTTTTAATATCTGTTTCATTTCCAAATATGTGTGATTTTTTATGTCATGGTAGTCTTCAGGATTTTTGAAAAGATATTGCAATAACCTCTGTTTTGTACCTGGCATACAAAAATGAAAGCCTACAGTCAATTTAACCCTACCCCATTTGAATTAATCCATTAAAGGTGATTTTAATTGGGAAACATTTATAAATATACCAATACATACTTTACATACAAAGTTATTTTCTCTTTGTCAAATTTTATGTGTGAATAAGCATATTTTGGTACTTTTCCGTTAGTCGGGCGTAAGCGAAAACTCGCCAAATAATGTAGAATTCCACCAAATTTCTTACAACCATTCTCTTGCGACTTGGTTCACGTTTGGTTCATAATTGGCGACATTTGCGCCAAATCGCTTCGCGACTTGGCTCGCGCTTGGTTAACAATTAGCGACATTTGCGCCCGGCTAACGGAAAAGTACCCATATTTTTAACAATAACTAGAGAGAGTAAATGTTCTCCAGAATTAAGTTATGCAATTTTATTTACTGCTACTTCATTGGAGAATTTAGGAGATTAAATAATCATATAAAATCAATATACAGGGGGGAATCTGGAGAAAAGTTAAAAAACCATAATTTGCAAACGAATGTAGATCAAAAGATTCTATTTGCACAGAAAGAATGGAAGTGAAAGAGGATTATATTTTGTCATGAAACCAGATTTTATTGACAGCATAGTTTGCAATTTAAATCAATAGATAGTTCTGCCATTATTGGAGTATTGCTTTACATGGGATAAGATCAGTGGCGAATCCAGGGGGGGGGCTATCGGGCTGCAGCCCCACCCAGAGAAAGACCAGAATTCTTTATTCTATTTCAAATCACTACAGATGTTTTGTTTTTTTTCCCTTAATCTCGCTTTAAAAGGTCACATTTCTTCCTGGCTTTTGACAGGCTCGAAAATTTTCCCATTTTACCACGTTTTTATTAACTCGCTTTCTTGTCTGTCTGTCTGTCCGGTACAAATCTTGCGATCGATTTTAAACTAACTTCCCGATGAGCTGGAGACTTGAAACTTTAAACATAGCTCAGAACTAGATGACAATGCATTATTAATTTGCTTTCTTGTTTGTCTGTCTGTCCGTTTGTCTGTCATTTCATATTTTGCATGACGCATCCGCAATACGTTTTTCATTATATCTCGAAAACTATTAACATTACAGACTTGGTTCTTGGGTATAAGGATGGCCCATGGGACCATCGAAGCACCCCCATATTTTAGCCATATCTTTGAGCATGCGCAGGACGTTTTTCATTATATCTCGAAAACTATTAACATTTACAGACTTGGTTCCTGGATATAAGGATGGCCCATGGGACCATCGAAGCACCCCATATTTTAACCATATCTTTGCGCATGCGCAGTACGTTTTTCATTATATCTCAAAGGTCTCTGCGTCACATAACTTACTTTTTCAGGAAAATAAGAATTTTTTATTTATGATCAGGTGAAGAGAAACTGAAATAAACCTGAAATTTGCCAAAAGTCTCCATCATAATCTCATCAAGATGTTTAAAATCGATTGCAAAATTTCACACACAGAAGACTAAAAAGCAGAAAATAATTATTTAAAAAAATAAAAATTTTAATAGACCACGTTTTTAAAACGGACTAAAAAGAATAAAATAATTTCTTCCAGCCCCATACAGATTTATAACCCCATACAGATTCAAAACGAAAAACGTGGGACGCATGCAATAGATAATTGATGTATAAATAGTTTATTTCACTCACTAACAATTTTATTGCAATGAAAATGATATGAACTGTTGTGTGAGTTTTCTCAACGACAGCTACTCCCTACACTCCTTACTATTAAATATTGCATGCGCCCCACGTTTTTCGTTTTAAATCTGTATGGGGTTACAAATCTGTATGGGGCTGGAAGAAATTATTTTATTCTTTTTAGTCCGTTTTAAAAACGTGGTCTATTAAAATTTTTATTTTTTAAAATAATTATTTGTAGTCATTTCACTCATATTTGTAACATTGACGCGGTCAAAAACATGTAGTGTGCTTTATGATTCTTATTGTCAGGTAAGTAAAGTCTGTAGAGTTAAAGTGTTTTGGTTTATATAAGCCATAAGGTTTGACATTCTTCACAAAAAAATTTTTTAAACCTCCGCCCCCCCCCCCCCCGACCAAAATCCTGGATTCGCCACTGGAAAAAAAAATGGTCAGAATAATGGCTTGGTAACCTTAATTAGTGCTTGAATAACATAAAAGATTAAAATAATGCTTCAATAACATAACTGAAAAATAATAGAACTTGAACAACAGAAATGTTGCTTACTGCTATGGCTAAAGTGCAGTTTTTTGTCAGATAGCTGAGGTCCTAAATGGAGGATGACACATTGAATATTTGCAAGCCATTATTCTGACCACTGCCTTATCTTATGTAAAGCAATGCTCCGATAATGACAGAACCATCTATTGATTTAAATTGCAAACTATGCTATCAATAAAATTTGGTTTCATGAGAGTACAAAAACAGTTTGATTTCTACCTTTTTAAATAACATCTTTTTACCTTCATTCATTTTCAAATTATTGATTTTAAAGGTTTTTCCGAACTTCTGAATCACCCTGAATATTCATCAATCATATAAAAAGAATCGAATGGACAAAATTTAATCATTTTCCAATTCAATATATCGTAAGTTATCAAGCAATAATGCAGATTTTGTCTGATGGAGAACATATACAAACATTTTTGCTGAATGCAGCTACAGAGAATGAAAGACGTTCAGTATGATAAAAAAGTCATCTCCTTTTTCAATATGATGAAACTGATATAAACAGAATTCACAGAATAAAAAAAAAGAGCTTATTGTACTTCATTATTTTTGCTATACATTTTTGAATGATTGCAACTTGCAAATAAACATTTTCTATGTAGGAAAGCTAAGAAATAAGTCAATTTGATTTTTACTTTGCTTTGAATGTACAACAGATCTTTTTGCAGGAGGAATGTAGTCAATATATTTTATTGCTCACTAAAGTTTTTTCAGGTGATTTCCTTTTATATACTCAGGTTTCAAACAAGTTGAATGTAAGTTGCTAAGGATGTCTTGCAAAAAAAAAAAAAAAGAAAAGAATATGCATAATATAGTTTTAATTTTGTTATGTGCTTATAGCCATGATACAAAACAATAATTAAAATATTTCATGCATGAATATTAAGATAAATAAATTATAAAATTCAATACTTTCTAAACAGAGGCCATATAATCCAATTTCCCAAAATATCATTTAAATCCTCATGATTTTTATAGACTTCCAGATGAATCTGAAAAAGAATAAAATCCTGAGCTGTTGATACATATACACACAATCACATGCAATACTCATAAAAATGTATAACTGGGGACACAAGATCAGGAGAAATCCTAATTTTTTCAATGAATTGGCAGAGAAGTATATCCAGATTTTTTTTTTAAGATTTTAAAAATAAAGAAGATAAGGAAATTCAAAAATATTAAAGTTCAGTCATCAGAAATTTTGAATTAAAGATAGCGACATAATGTATTTAATGAAATAATAAGTTAGCCTACAGTAATATTTAACAGCAATAAATTATTTATAGTTTCATTTCATTCATCTATGAATACACAATGAAAAATATCAAAAAGATAAAAAAAGACAATGTTTTTTTTAATTTGAACTTACATTGGTATAAATTCTTACAGATTTAAACAAGATGTATATCGTATGAAACGAAATCAGCAGCATTATTTTCTCAATAAGAGGTAGTCTTGGGTTCAGGAGAAGAGGGTTCCATGTTCAAAACTCAGTTCCATCAAAGATAACACTGCGTATACAGGTTCTGGTGTTCATTAAATCTGTTGAGGTCAAACATTCTCATGCTGGGGTGCAGTATAAAAATAAGGAAAAAGGATGCCAGCTCAGGAGTCGTCCTTGTCATCTGCCCACTGTGCAAAATTTACAAGGTCCATTCCAAAATAGACCTTGTGTTGCTTCTAAACAGGATGTTTATGCAATTAATTATTATCTCATTAAATTGTTTTATAACAGGAAGATGCTACACTTTGAAACTGTCTTTGTATTTAAAAAAAAAATTATTACTGAAACAGGATTCAATCAGAAATTTCTGATGACAAGCATTATACATTACTATTCTCACATCAGATATATGCAGGTAATGTTTCCCTAATAGGAAAATGATGACTTATAAGAAAAGATTTAAAAAAAAAATCTTATTTCTTAAAAAATAAAAAGGCACCAGATATACATTATGAAAGGTCAATAAAATACAGTCGGACCTCTATTTAACAAAGTCGCTAAATCCCGAAAAAAAGTTCGTTATATGGAAAATTCGTTAAATAGAGATTCACCTTTTAAAATACTTTAAACTACATAAAACAGATTTTAAATTCATAAACACTAAATATTATTAAAAAATAATTAATCACACCTTTATTTTGTAAATTAATATCTATTTATTTTATATATTTTACCCATCAAAAATAAATCTGCAAGGAAAACAAGCATAAATCAAAACATTGTCTGAGAATACACTGTATTTTCAATTTTAAAAAATAATTTCATAATAAAATTAATGAATTTTAGCATTTCAACATACAAAGGTTTGTTGATTTCTGCATCATGATCATTTCCATCTTCATCATCTTCGCAATTCATTGCTGTATTGTTTTTATTTTTCACACTGTCCACTTCAAAAGTGCCTCATCCACATCTTCATAGGCACATGCTTTTAAACGTTTTGAACAAGAATTCGATGAATCATAATTTTGTATCTCTCTCTTATCATGATTTTTTTTATTATGGTTGATAAGCTGTTTGGAGGAATACCAAATTTTAAAGCAATATCCTTTTTTTTCACGCCTTTATCCACCTCGTTAAGAATTAAATTTTTTTCTTTGATGCTCAAAGCACTTTCGCTTTGACATTTTCCAGATTCAAGGTCACTAATCACCATAAAATGTGTTAAAAGAAAGAATAAGTTTGAAATGTTTAGAAATATTTTGAGAAATAGGGAGAAAAAAATATTGGATCATGAGAAAAAGTTCGTTAAATAGAGAATACACTTCGCTATTTGAAGGTTATTTTATGAAGAAATTCGCAAAATGTTCTTGGTTCCAAGAAAAAGTTCGCAAAATAGAGAAATTCGCAAAATAGAGGTTCGTTAAATAGAGGTCTGACTGTATTTCTCATTTACTAACACAATACAGTCCGACCTTGAAAATCCGGAAACCTCTGAAAACTAGACAATTTTTTTCAACTCGTGACGAGAAAAAAAAAATTAGCTAAATAAATTTTAAACTAGAACACTTGAGGCAAGATGCAGAAATTCCAGTTATTCTATTCATTTTAAACTACTATTTTTTTTTTTTTTGTCTTTGTATCATTTTTTTAATGTCCCTTTACGTTCTTATTGTTTAAAACATGTTTTTATATGGAGTTGTTGGAATTGATGTCAACGTGTAGATCAGCATACTCGATTGGTTACGCATGCGCAAACGTCAGAGGCGTTACCAAGGCAACCATTTGCCGTTGCCTTCTGACTCCCGGGTCTGTTCTGAAGACGTCTGCACATGCACGCTTAATTGTGACGTAACGTACCTACACGGTGACATCAGAACTTTGACATCTCTATTGGTTTAGGTAAGATATCTAAAATCTGGAAATTTCCGAAAACCTGACCTTCCAAACCCCAAGCAGTCTGGATTTTCGAGGTTGAACTGTATAGTGCATTTTGACCATTTCTCCTAACAAAAGTCTGCTTTCTAAGGACATATCCCAGAGGGAGCACCGAAAATCCTCCAAATGAGTCAGGTGCCAAGATGATGCAACAGGTACAAGAAACTGACACCAACAGGAGCATCTACCTGTGACTTTCATGCATACCAACACAATATGGCACATTTTGTGTTTTGTTGAACATTAAAGGAAATTGAGTTTACAATTTGGAAGATTTCCTTTTGACCAATAGGTCCAAAATTTGATCATAAGAACACAAAGAAATGTTCATTCTTCAGCATCCACAGACAGGCAGACATTATCCAAAAAATGGGTTTTTCAGACTCGTGTAGGAGCAAAATATGGAGAGCCATCAAAATTTTGAGTTCAAATTTTTTGACAAGAACAATCCTTTCTCTTTGTATAGCTTTAAATATTAGGGAGAAAAAAGGGGGAGGAATTATTTATTACCAAAAACATTACATTAGTAAAACATTACGAAAATGAACAGTCCTCAAATTGTAAAACTGAGAGTTCCGAGAAAGGCTGCAACAAAATGAAAATCTATTATCCATAATTTTAAATTATAATATTATCACCAGTGATGACTCAAGTTAACAACATGAAGAAAGATACAGGTGAGCACATCACCAGTGAATGACATTATATGTGTTTCTATGGTTCTTATGGCAACAGAAAGGGTCCAATGAAATTAAATGCCTTTTCTCTTACTAAATATATTTTAGGGCAGAGTATCAATGTTTAAAGTGAAATTCAGTTCAAATTTACCAATTATTGATGCTTAAGACTATTTAACTGAGCATAATCATACACCACAAAACTGTCAACTTGGTTGTCAGTGAGAGAAAGTTATGTTTAAAGCTCAACAGCATGGTAAAACATGAAGCAAAACATAAAGGCACTAGATGACAAGGTTCTGATGCAAATAAAATTATATCTTTTTATGGAATACATCCCTCCATTAGTTGCAATATTGAAAGCCAGTCATTTGCGACTGCTCCACTCCATGTCATTCCATTTTTCAACCCATCAATTTATGTAAGTTATTCACAACTGCTCCTCGCAAAGCAAATCCTGTCACTCTGATCCCCGGCTTTCTCAGGGAATTGATCCCTCCCCCTCACGTAGCTACGCAGGTCTTGGTTCATGATCCAGCAGTCCAAATAGAGTGATGGATGTCCAACCTTCTGCTCTACACTGCTCCAATTATAATCGGTTTATAATTCTGATAACCAGTTCTGGCATACAGCGATCCTGAATGTCTACCCTAGTAGATATGCATGCAATCTGCATCTATTAGTTATTTTTAACGTGTTACAATTTGCATTTTTCTTATTTTATACTTGTTTACATCTCATTAAGAATAGCAAATATAGTTATAAAGGAAAAATGATCAAAACCAGGTAATATAGATATTATATTCATGAGATACATAGCAATCTTTAACACTTTCAAGCTCAGTACATGTTTTGTTTTGAAATAATTAAATTTATTTCAAAAATGAGTATTAGACATGTAGCTGATCTTAAATATCATTAATAATCTTAAATATGTGAAAAAAAATTAGCATTTTTTATTTTGAAGAAATTTGTGATGTCACAGTGAAACCAATGAACGGTAACAGGCTATTTTTCCTCCAAATAAGTTATTACAGAAATGTCATTTAAATTATGTATTTAATTTATAAGTATACATGAGTAATCAGGATATTCAACCTTCATAAAACTCAGTATTACTTTCGAAGACTGAATTTTAAAAAATAATTTGTGCAAGAACCTTCATAATTTTGTTTCTCTTCAAGATCAAAAGCAATTTAGCTCTTGCAATGCCAATATCTTTGTGAATACTAATGGTACTGACCTGGAATTTTTTATATAAGTTGGCCTATAAGTCTGACTCTTAAGTTATGAAAGAAAAATTATGCTATGTTTCATCTATGCGCAGTAAAAAACACTCAGTGTGTGGTTTCACTGAAAAAACAATGAACGCGAAATGGTTAAAGAATAAAAATGATTGTGAATGAAATGAAAATGATTGAAAACGACAGGATGAAAACTTTTACTCTAAGTAGCTACATATCTCAGTAATCAGTTACACTTAACAGATTATGCACTAATTTTTTTTAAATGTAAAAAAAAAGCATTTGATTTCTTCCAAGAAATTTTCAATAAGTATGAATTTTATATTCTCAAGACAAAGTACACAAACTTACATTAGAATTGAGTTTAGAAGCTTGACTGAGGATGTCGAATTTTAGATGTTCCGCCAAATTCTGATGGTATTTATTAGATTGGCTCAGTATTACAAATCCTGAAGAGAGAAAATTATGACCATTAATCTCATTGATATTTCTGTTGCAAATTTTTTGAACATGTAAATGTAACATCTAATAACCTCTTAATATATAATTAGGGATGTAATGAATATTTGGCAACTATTCGATATTCAGGCCTTTTGCCAAATACTTGTGGCTGGCCGAATACTAAGCAGATATTAGGCTGAATATTTTCAAGATAATAATTTTTAAAAATATAAAATAAAACAAAAAATATTTCAGAATTATATTTGATTGCATTTTTTATCCAAAAAAATCTCTTAACATTTACTCAGTTTTAAGTTACATATTATATAAATGTAATTAATAACTTTACATGTCATTTATCATTGTAAAGCCTGCAATAATAAAAAGTGTAAAAATGTCATAATTCGATGCACAAACTGAGCGCTGGCTACACTGTTGCGAGTTTAAAGGCCTCTTTCAGGGGTGTAGTGGAGCCGTAATGCTGTTCTAGAAATGTTTTTTTTAGAAATAAATTGTGAAAACATCCTTAAAACAGCACGATTTTTGTCATCCAGGTTAGAACATCCCAGCACTACTTATTTTATGACTAAAACCTTCGGTCTCTTTCCAGAAATCAGGGTGTAAGTGCATTTGTTACAGCAGGTCAGATTATTCTCAGATGAGAAATTAAAATATTCCGAGATATCAACACCTACTAATTTAACTAACTTTTTAGGAACAACGAATGAAAATACAAAAATTCCATATTAATGCGTAAAAAATTCATTAAGTAAAAAGGGCATTCGTAAAAAAAAAAAAAATCTTAAAAAAAGAAAAGCAACCAAGGTCCTGAAATTCCTTTTTTGAAACTCTTTATAGGCAGAAACACAGATAACGAAAAAAGTTTATTTACCAATTCCTAAAGAATTATTCTCTGTTCTCTCTTTTAGACAAAAAACACATTTGAAAGAGTTACCTAAAATAAATTGAGATTCATAGATTATTGAGTTTTTTTTATGATATATGAAGTCTTTATTTGCCAGAAAGCATATCAAAGAAACATACTTATGAATGTAAAAATAGCAAAATATAAAATCATGATTGTATATAAATTTTGCTTTAGCATTCTAAAATAAAATACGACCGGGAAAAATAATTTCGTGTTTGCTAACAATCTTTGACACAAAAATCTGATTTCAGATCAATTCTTTTATGAGAACTGTCACTTGCTTTTATATCTATATTTCTGATTTTAAAAAACTTTGCCTAAAAAATATATATTTTTAAAGAAAGCGTTCATAAATAATTGGAAAAAACCCTATGGAAGAAATTTTTGAAATTTTCCATAACTTTAAGAAAAATAGGTATTCGTTATGAATGCACTATCACTGTAACCTCGTTACATACGGTAGTTCTGATTCATTTTTTATTTTTTTTATATAAGTGGAAGTGGTGAAAACGCGGAACTTGATGATACTTTCAAACTCTGACGTTTATTTTCAGTGAATTTTTTCCCCCTGTAGGTGAAGCGGCATGTATTAAATTTATTTAAATATATTATCTATTTAAATTATTCTCTAAATTTTACTGTTAATTTTTGAAACCGCTCTGTACTATCTTAAATTGATATATGAGTATACAGTACAAAATTTCGAAACTGTTAGCGATAAGCACGGCGTTTTTATCGCTGTGGTTTTGTGGTATTTTATATGTGTTTGTTTTGTTGTTTTTATTTTGTGGCCGTAGGAAAGAATTATGTTTTAAGTTCATGTTAAATAAATTTAAATATAACGTTATTGAATTTGTAAAGCTTACAATTATGTAATGTAAATTAATCAAAAATTATTAATTTTATATTTTCTGCCTTCTATATAAAATAATTTCTCCTTTAGTTGCTGCCAAAATGATTACACTTCGCGCAGGAACTTACTTGTCTCCAAGTATTCCCGTGGAATACTTTGAAATGATTCTGCAGTATTTAGAATCGAAGTTGGATATTCATACCACATTGTTATACGAGTCAAGATGGGAAGGGCCAAGACAAGAGAGAGAAGACCCTTTCCTGTCTGGATACTTGGATTTAGGTAGAATGTTTTAAAATTCCTTTGTGCAAGCTTTAAATTATTTGATAGTGCATTTGTTTTCTAAATGCTAATAGTATGCTGCATTTTTAATGACAATAGCTAATTTTTAAGGAAAATATAAATATATAATTTTACTTTTAAAATAGTGATTGTTTAAAAGGTCTAATTTGTAAATTTTAGGTTAGACATTTGAAATCTGTGCTTGAATGTCAAAACTTTAATATGCATATTGAACATCTCTTTTAGGGAAGTTAAGCATTTCTTTGAAAAATGAGTCAAAATTATACATGGTCAAATAAAAGTTATTGCAGATGTTAGAAAATGCTAAGTATTTTTTTTTATTTTGGAACAAAACTTCATGCTTTTTTATAAATAAATCCTGAAGTTTAGTTTTTTCTTGAAGAAAACAAAACTGTTCTTTTATCCTCTAGGTATCAAAGACGCTTAATTTGAGGTTCAGTTCAAGAATCTAAAATCGCTCTTAGATATTCTATTTAATTCGATGCATGATATCACAAGCCACAAGTATTTAAGTTTTTAAAAAGGAAAATTAATTTCAGGTTGAGTTGATTTTAACCTGCAATTAAATTCACTGTTCATTAAAAAATTTTTTTTTGTATAAGTAGTATAAAAACACAATTAAACTATCACCAAAGTTTAATAATATATGTTTAATTATCCTCCTGGGGCCTAGCGTCGCCTGCAGGCGACATAATCCTGCGATTCCTAAAACCATTGGAATAAAGGGACCTCAAAATATGGGAACACCCGATCTCCTGTATCAAAGATGAAGGAAATTTACTTCCTCCTCAAAAACTACAATGACAGCTTGCACTGACTGAATTCTAAGAAAACCTCCTTTTCTCCAAACACATTTGGGTGAGAAATTCTAATGGAAGAAAACATGATGCCATGGGTGTGAAATCGGTCACACTTAACGAAAAGGGGTGAAAATTTCAGAGATTTCCGAGGGCCATAGTCTTTTGCTTAAAGGGATGTATGGGACGTTCCCATATCAATAGAGTTAAACAACACCTACAACATTTTTTCAAGCTTTTACCACATCAATTCAAATGCTTGTAGATTTATTGGAATTGGTTGTAGATCTTGTCAATAGATGGCAAAAAATTATTAGAAGTTATTTATCAGCTGAAACATGTTTAGATTTTTTTTTTTACAATCATTTAAAAATGGAATTTCTTTAAAATTCAAATTTGGTCCTCGGTCTGAGGAGGTTGTGAGAAGAATAGATCCAGATGGGATTGGTGTCTAGGTTTATAAATAATTATTTTAATGTCTGTCTTGCATCACATATGGGGAGATGGAGCCTTCTGCTCCAAAAAGTAGAGAAAAAAAAAAAGTCTGGAGCCCTTGTGCTCTTGTCAGTTCAACTGCCTATTGGAAGAATGCCCATTCTTGTTTTCCTCAGCAGAGGTCAGGAGTAGAGGGCATTGCCTTCGCTCAGGATTGATGATAGGTAGGTGGTCTCACAGTAGTCATATAGTTATAATTTGGCACAAGTAGCCATAGATTCATTGTGTTGACAATTATTGTATTTTTTAGTAATATTTTGTATTATTGTTTTGAAATCAGCTGAAAAATTTATTTTAGTGCCCTCCTAAGCTTAGTATTCTTATTTAGGGATGCAATACAAAAATAACTATCAAAAGCTAATATAACGCAGTCCAATACAAATCGGGGCAGAATGCCAGATGTTTTTCAGTAAATCAGACATGCTGATCACAAAAATGGCATTTGTTTTTTCTGCCACCCACTGATTTTTCACATATAAAAGATGAGTTGGAGGCTATTTAAGAAAAAGGCTAATTAAAGTGAAAGATTGTCAAATAAAATGCATTGGTATTAGAATTTGAAATTCATTTTTCAGTAAAATGGCAATAGTAAATATAAAATACGAATAAACACAAGAAGTAATATTATAAAACTACTGTACTTGAACACTAGCCCAGCAACAAATAGTGAAAGAATACAATTTACATGAGGCGAGTTAGATAATTGATTACAGAATTCAGATTTTTTAAAAAATAAGTGCTCAAGTTTTAGGATCGCGACTTAAAAATAAAAATTCACTTGCTACAGGAACAACATTTTCTTAGTGCAAAAATAGCGAAAAAGAATTTACTATGTATTTTCCTCAAGAAAAGAGGCACATGCATACTGTATAGATATTCTTGGACTTGTAGGGAATTTATCTTCCACCCATAAAACATGATCCATCTAAGTGGAGACTATTGATTCTAGTAAGCGAAGTTCAAAAGATGTCTTACTGCATAATGGTAGCATTATTGCTACAATTCCTGTAGCTCTCTCGGTAATTTTAAAAGAATCACAAGGACCTTGATTTATCACTCCTTAAGATAAAGTATCAAGAATTTAAATGGAAAATTAGTGGAAATTTTAATATTTAAACCCTGTTGTTAGGCAAGCAAGGTGGCCATAGAAAAATGCTCTTACTTAAGTGAGATAGATTTAAAAATCAAAACTAGATAAAGGAAAGAATAGCCTCTAAGGAAAATTGAAATCTAGGGTCAAAGAGTGCAATTCAACAGAATTTAGTGGATTGAAACAAGACCTCTTGTCATCCTTTAACATAAAATTAGGGCTCAAGCTTTGTTAAAACTTTGAATAAAAATGGTGATTGCTTTTTAATATGTATTCGATATTTTTCCATGTTTATATGCCAGATTAAAAAAAAAAGTTCGTCATCTCAGACGGCTAATGAAGGATAAAAAAATTTGAGGGGAAAAAAATGATATCAATTTGTGAAAAAAGATAGATTAGTTTGAAAGGCATCACTCAGAAATTTTTAGGAAATTACAAAGATCCTAACTACACAATGGCATCAAAAATAATGGTACGAAATTTTAAAAAACTGGCTTGTAACACAAGCTTATTAATACACTTTTTGCATTTAAATCATGAGTATTTTCCTCAAGATCTTAATGCGTTGAATGAGGAAAAGGACAAGATATATCACCAAGGTATAAAATGCAAGGTATAGAATAACTATACCATAGATACTAGAATATGAATATGATCGCAGATTACTGTTGGGGCTTAAAAAAGAAATCTCTTTGAAGGAGAAGTAAATCAAGTTTGTGTAATTTTATAATCTAATTTCTTTTTAGATACATATCTGACTTTATATATATATTTTTTTTTGAATTTTCAAGTATGTTTGTAAGTAAATTTTATTAAAATAATGAATGTTTTGTAAATTGTTTGAGTGTTTTTAAAAATGTCTCAAATTTGAAAAAAATGTTTGCTTCACACCTTTTAAAAAAACCTTATGATTCAGAAAAATGATTATTAGTTTTAAAATTGGTATAGCAAATATCATATAATATACAGGTACTTTTCCGTTAGCCGGGCGCAAATGTCGCCAATTGTGAACCAAACTCGAACCAAGTCGGCAGGCGTAAATATCGCCAATTGTGAGCCAAGTCGGCGGGCGCAAAATTCGGCGGAATTCTACATTATTTGCCGATTTTTCGCTTGCGCCCGGCTAAAATGATGTCGCCAATTGTGAACCAACGCGAGCCAAGTCGGCGGGCGCAAATGTCGCCAAAATGATTTTTCGCTTGCGCCCGCTAACGGAAAAGTACCAATATACATAAATTTATGCAAACTCCAGACAAAAAGTTCAATTTTTTAGACTTGTGTTATGGAAATTCCAAACAAAAAAACTTATTCTTACAGTTATATTTACTGATATATTTGTTAAATGGAAGTAAATTAATTTATAAATAATTGAACAAACTTATCTATTTCTTCTTGACGTCTCAAAAAATTACCTTTGAGTCTGATCTGAAAATAAAGTTACATTATCAACCAACTACCTGAAATGTTTCCATCAAATGGATATAGAGTAAACAAATACTTAAAATTACTTTGTGAAATTTATGATGAAAAAATAATTCCTACGAGTTTATGCATTAATATATTAATTGCTCATTATTATAATTTGTAAAAAAATTGAGATTACTCGGAGTATGATTTTATCTTTAGATTGTTTTTCTTTTCAGCCTGGATGAGTAGCACCGTTTATTTGAGAATGTTGAAAGATTCAAGTCCTATTGAATTATTGCCAATTTCATCCGTCCATGAGCATATCCGCAATTCTGATCGTCCAGGCTATTATTCAGACGTCATAATGCACAAGGATCTTGGGTATGGTAAACCACTATTTTATTGTTTACAACAATCTTTCACTATCAGTTTAATAGTATTAGTATTAAAAGTGTACCTGCTGATTAACTTTTGTAGTTGAAATTGATTCTTATATTCAAAGCATTTTGTTGTATCTACATAGTTCAAATGTTGAATATAATTTTGTTTTATTATTTATAATTTCCGAGTGAAATATTTTTCAGTTGGTTATGAATTGTATTCATGGCAATTTATTACATTTGCAATTTTTATTAAATTTTCTTTCGAATTCTGTTACTGAATTTCTCTGGAAGATATGAAATGTAATATGATTATTTAATATATCTAACTAAAGGAGAGCTTTATGCTAAAATTGTTTGTAATTTTAGGTTTTCTTTGCTAGAACACTTTAGAGAAAAAGATAATTTGAGTAATCTCTTCCCATTCTTTATTCTTCTATTTGTTACTTTTCCCTATTAAATTTGTTACCTTAATACTACTACTTTATATTTGCTCTGCAGTTTTTGTCATACATGTTCTTCAAGACAAGAGGAGGGTGGTACTGTTAACTTTTGAAATTCGAAAAGTAAATAAAAATTTCAGTTAATTAAAAAGTAAGCAATATTTTGGTGTGTTTACACAATACCTTTCAAAATGATTCCCATAAAAATTATGTTTACAACACTTTAAAATTAAAAAAATTACCTTTTTAATGATACCAGTTTAATTGTGGTTATCTGTAGTTTTATGTTAAATGGTTGCTATAAAATTCAAATCGGTTTTATCAAATCTCTTGGCACATGTCTCTGTCTTTAAAGTCTCGATAAGAAAAAAATGCCTTTCTTTGGATATTGAATCCAAAACAGAAATTTAATTTTTTTTTTAACGTTTACTTGCACTCTTTCTTTTGTCTTTATATTTTGTGCATCTGTTTCCATATTTTGTGATTTCTATTTAATATGATGCATAAATTTTATATATAAGGTTTTGATTATAATGCGTAATCAGAAGGAGAGAAGACTTTAAGTGCAATCTACTAAAGTGCACGCTGTATTTAATTTAATTTTTTTGTTTGTAAAAACAGAAATATTCCATCTTTGATTGTTACTGCCTACAACTAGACTTTCTAAATCAAGGAACATTCTCTATCATGTGTACTATTAGTGGATATTGATTACTTCAAACCTATCAAGATGCCACCAAAGAAAAGGAAGAATATCTATCTGAAAACTTTCAGCCAACAAAAAAAATTCTTGTCGAAAACAGGTAAACAAGGGGAACTTTATTTGCGGCAGATGAGCTTTTATGTCAAGAATGAGGAAATTCTTGGAGGAAAGGGAGTGTCGCTTGCACCAAGTTTATACTAGAGCTTCTATGTCAAGAGTGAGGGAAATGTCACAGGAACACAAATCATGTCTGGAACAAGTTCAGTGCAAAATTGTGAATTGTGGAACAACATTCAGATTTAAAGTTAGGAACATATTAATTAAGTTGGATACAATTAACTAATCCTAAAGTCGTAATAGGAAGGATAGATGTCGTATGTAACCACTGTCAAGCAAAGGTGGTTGTGTTGCTTAATTGGCAAAGTGAAACTGCCTCTTCTTAAAGTGCTTTATGAGCCACTGCTGTCCTATTTATCTAGTACCACAGCAGACTCCAACTTTCAAAAATGTAAGAGCATACTATTTCAGCTTTCAAATGACCACCATTTAGAGCGTCATTTATAGTACAAGTAAGGAGGTTTTCATCCTGTATTTAAGATTCAGGGTAAGTTTATCACAAAGTAATCATTTTGTACAAATGTTTACAGCATCATTGAAAAAGATGCCTATGGATGAATACAAATTTGGTCATACGGGCAGACTAGAAGCCATCCGGAGAGCATGAATGCTGCTTTAAGCTACCAACTATTAATGTAGCTGTAGTGATTGTTGGTCAGGAGCAGTACAATCAGCTTCTGAGACAGAGTGGAAATTTGTTGCGGATTCCTGAAACACAGCGATCATACAATTTTCTGCATTATCCTCTTATATTCTGCAAGGATGAAGATGGTTTCAACTTTAACTTCATGTGAACGGATCCCCGAACAGGGAACAGTACTCAGAAAAAGGTCTTTTATTCTTACTGCATCATGATGAGAAAGGGCTGGCTCGTCAAACCACATTCTCAGATTCTGCCATCTCTTTCATCATTACATCGTGGATATGTAAGCTGAAACTGATAGTGAGCAGCTTCTTTATATTAAGTTAGATCAACAAAAACTGCAAGTTGATGACTGCATTTGTTTGTGGGACACTGTGGGTTAGGAAGGATGATTATATTACCAATTACATTTACTGGCAGCCCAAGGAACATACATGAATATGCTCAACATGCTATGTCCATAACCATGGCCTTCCAGATCTTAACCCTAAGTGGATGTTTGAAGTTTATGGCATTGATGAGGGACAAAATATTGCATATTGAAGTAATTTCATATATTTTTTTGTCAACTTTGAAAGGTATCTTCCACAGGAAGTTATACACCGATTTTCATAAAATAAAATTTATCACTCTTAAGAGGTTGAGTATTTAATAACTAATGCTGTAATAAAGGGATCAAGAGAAATTTTAAAAATTGATGAAAAACAATTGATTTTTGCTACTTTTGGGACTATTGAGTTCAATGTGTGGGAGTGAAAGATATCGATGAAGTTTTTTTTTTCCTCATTTCATTTTGCACCAATTCGTAACTTTTCCATGGTATAGTGACACAAAAAAATTTTGATTTTCTGGCAACCCCCCCCCCCCCCATAGGAGACTATGCCTAACAGGAGGAGGTTACCTATTTTTTTTAGAAAGTAAACTGATTGTTACTAGTAGCAAAAGAGAAATTAACCTCTTTTTTGCCACCACATGCCTTAACATTTTGTTTGAAAACAAACCTATCAAGGCAAAAGAGAAATAAAACTTTTTTTTATTGCCATGCACCTTAGTTTTTAAAATAATTTCCCTTGTTTCTCTTTCATAGTGAGAAAGTGAAAGATTTCATTGACTTGCGAGGAAGCAAGTGGGCTTACAACTGCCCTGAATCTTTGAGTGGCCACGTCATCACGCTGAGTAAGATGAAGGAGACTGGTGAAAATGCCTCTTTCTTTGGGAATGTTCTTTATTCAGGTATCATTCGTTACTATAGAAATTATTTGAATAATCAGTAATTCTCTTTTCTATTTTTTTAACAAATTTTCTACGCCTTTTGAAAAGATTTGTTCATGCTGAAGTATCATAAATCAAAAATTAGGGTGTGTATCAGTCGCAGAAGTTCGATTTTGGTCATAAAAGGCCATAAAAGTTTTTGGGTTGAGAAAATTGTTTGTCGTTTTGGTGACAGTTGCTATTTTTAAGAATGTTAAATGGACCACAGTGGCCTAGTGGTAAGGTCTTGACTTTGGAGCCAAAGGGCTCTAGGTTCAAAACCGATTCCACTGAAGATGTGTTGTGTTCCTGGGCCAAAGCATGCTAAATCTGATGCGAATCGAACGTCCTCCCGTGATTGTGGTACAGAAGTTTGGAGAGGAAGGTGCCTGCTCTGGTGTCATCTCCCTCATCTGACCACATTTCAAAACTATGAGGTCCATCCCAAAGTTGTTTCAAAATGGGACATTGCTATAACTAAACTAAACTAAAAGAATGCTAAACTGAGATAATTGCAAATTAAATCTTTTGATCTGTGAAGTTCACTTAAACACTTGAGTGTTTCTTCTTTTCAGTGAACAAAATCTAAAGAAAGTCCCTTAAATAATAATTTAAAAAAAAAAAAATCTGATGCCTATTTATTTTAGCTTCAGAAGGTGTTATATTAATCTTAAATGTCTGTAACTATTTAATTTTAAATACTTAGAGCAATTTTATAACCCTTTTTTTAAATAAAAGCTGCAATTTTAGTCAGAGCAATGTGTTGTGCAAGAAAGTATATAGGAAAAGATAAAGAATTACATTTAGAAGACTAAGAACTTATTTGAAGAATTAAATTTATAAGTATTTAAAGTTTTAAACTTGTAGCATTCTCTTTTTTTATTAGAAGTCTGATTTTGTGTGATAGGCATAACAAAGAACTCTTTTTCTGTAAGAAGCCACTTCGTCTTTGTCGATAAGCATCTGAGGTTGGTTGCATTCTCTTATACAATATGTTCAAAGGATTGGGTTCTAATAAATTCTATCATTTCCTTATGTGTGATCTTTTACATATGTCCCATATGGCAGGGAAACAGTCAGATGTATGGTCCAAATATGCTGCACAAGCAAGCAAGCCAGAAAAAAAAATAACATTAAACTGACCCATTACAACTCTGGAAATACAGTTCGGTTTATAATGCCATTTCTTGATAATGTAATAAACTTATTTAAGAAAAAAAAGTATGGACAGTCAAGCAAGTACCTGAACTAGTACATGTACGGCAAAACAGTTAAATGGTTAACACTTAATAGAGAAACTCGTAAACTAATTCTTATATATCACCTAAGTCATGCAATTTTGATTTCTTGATATGTATTACAGATATTTTTCTTCCTTTAATGCTGATTGTAATTCTTTTTAAGTCTGATATGAATCAAAATTTCTCATTTAAATTAAAAAGTCATTCTATTAGAAATATGTGGAACTTCGAGTGTTTAAAAATTTTGCGGGGAAATTGTTGGTGAAATCGTATAAATATCTTGAGCTCCAAATTCTGGTATTTATCAATTACTTCTAAGTAATTGAAAATTTTAGTATTTAAATTTCAAATTTTACTCCTAACTTAGAGCTTTTAAGATGAATTGGTTTTAAAATTGAAAAAGATCATTAATTCTTAGAATTTGGAAGGTATACTGAAAAATATTAGGCATTAGACAATTGATCAAGGTAGCATGAAAGGAATTGTTTACCTTTTTGTAGTTGCATTTATTGCATGGTGCATCAGTGGTGAAATATTATATAGAAATAATCCATAAATAAGCTAAGAGCACTAAAATAGTGGAAGATATCAATTTATTATTTAAGTTTAAAATGAAAAGAAGTGAAAAAGGAATATGGAGGCCTTTCTAGGAGGGTGTCATTTTTTTTTTTCTCTTGCCCGAATTGGATCAGCAATTTTTCTAGTCTATCTCCTGATGGCAATTTTACTTGATTTTAAAACAGATTGAAACCAATTTTGTAGTGAATATTTTTTTTAAAACTAGGGCGTAACAGCCTTTGTTGCTAAAAATCCCTAAACCTCATATCTCTCGGAGATACAAGTCAAGAAAAGAAGTATTGAGATAGGTTATTCCCCAGTGGCAGAAACACCGCGACGCTGCGTCGTACGTCGCAGATTTTGGACAGTGTCTGCAGACTATTTTGTAATAAAGTTTATCATGTGCTCATAAAATAAATCCCATCATGAAAAATATCAAAGTTATTAATCACACTTTCTAAAGAACTTAGCAATTTTTATAAAACTCAATATGTTAAAACATGCAATCCTCTCGCCCTCGCACAATCATCGCCCCCCCCCTCTTTCTTCCCTATGCTGAATGGGCTCCCCTAGACCTAGTGACTGCGATTTGACTTTGAAGTACGCTAAATGCCTCATATCGGTATTGGTCAAGGCCGATGTTTTCTACGCGTTTCATTCCGATACATTTCTGGCACGGAGCCTTTGGCTTCTGGAAATAACACGTGGTTTTTACTTTGAGATGGCTATGTATATAGATAAAAATCGTTATTTTGATTGCGATGCTACATTATTACGAAAAAACTTAAAGCAGCATTATTTACGCCAGCATGAAAATAAACCTCCGAAGTTCCGATCGATCTCTACGGCTGCAAATCAATCATTTTTTAAAAACGGGAGCGAAAAAAGAACAAATTCTGAAATTGATAAAGACGAGGAACAGAGTTCAAGCCAAAATTGCCCAATTTTAAACGTTCTAAGCATTAGTTAAGAAATATGGAATTCGTTATCATACACACTTTCAAAATGTATCTACATATGTGCAAATGCAAAATTCCATAAAATCAAAAGTTGTATCAAGAATTTTAGAGGAAGTCAGCTATGTTCTTCCTTGTTTTAAATAATAAACAATGATACTATGAAATCTTATATATGCATAATTGCAGAACAATTTATCAGTTTGCATACAAACCATTAAAATGCATATCAGGATAAATGTGCTAATAAGTTTCAAAGTTTTTGTTTCGTAAAAAAAGCAATTATTTATTGCATTTTAAATTAAAAACATACCAGGAAGACAATTTTTGGCATACTTAATTTTTTTTTATCAATAAACAGGAGGCATAAATTTTTAAATAATATCTAACATATTGAAGAATATTTCATTTATATGAGCTATAGTGATGTATTGTTTTGAAAAATTCACCAAAATAGGAAGACACCAAGTGCTGTGTTTAAAACGGAAAAGTACCCAATATAATTTTCTGCATAGGTATTTGTATAGTATACTTAATATTACTTCTGAAACAACTTGATACTTCATTATTGTTAATTATCTGCCCAAAGAAAAGATTAATCTTCATATGTTTTTGATTATTAATTCATACAATTATATTATACAAATAATAAAGATATTATATGGTTTTTAATTTATGTTTGTCGTATTTTAATAGTTGTAAGTTGATATAAATATTTCAAAAAAAGAAAGCAAAATATTTATAGTCGTGCACTATTCTGCAGACTATTTTTAAGAGACCCAACCTCCGTTGCAGACTATTGAAAAGTATTCTGCCACTGGGGGTTATTCATGAAAAATACACATAGGAGAACAGCAAGTAGAAACCTTAATCTAAATTTGAAAAATGATGGAAGTTAGAGCTCAAATTACAACACTTAGACGGTGCCATCTATTGGGTGTAATATGAACAGTTCAGTTTCTTTACTAAAAATGTATATGTCCAACAAAAAATGCTTTACTGTGCTAGAAACTGTTAAAATAGTTCTTTACAGGTTAAGATTTCTTTTCCAGTTAATGCTTTAATGCATCTTCTGGGTGCGACTTCATTGCACCGTGGTAATCTTGTATTTCTCTTAATGCTTCCTTCTACTTTCTACAGTGAAACCTCTCTGAGCGGCCACCCCTCCGTTCCGAGAAAAACTGACCGCTCAGAGGGGGTGGCCGCTCTGAAGGGTTTTCATTACAATTACAAGATAATTGCTATAATACATAATATGAACAAGTCTGACACATATTTCTTATTTAAAATGAAGTTTGAGACTTATCTAAAGAGAAAATAGTACTTTATTTAATACTTTTTTACATTTTTTGAAAAAAGGATACAATTTGTGACTGTTTTAAGTTTTTACCCTTCTCCGAAAAAAACCATTTTTTCAAGTTCATTTTTCAGTTTAAAAAGTAAATCTCTAACCGATGCGTTTGTTAAATGGGATGGGCGAACCCACCCGGCGGCCGTTCAGAGGGGTTGGGTGGCCGTTGCTAGGGGTTATTTTAACATTAGGTCTATGGGCCGAAAAATCCGTGCCACGAAAAATTTGCCGTTAAGAGGGGTGGCCGCTATGCAGGGGTGGCCGTTCGAAGAGGTTTCACTGTATACACTGCCTTATGGATTTTATATTTCACTAGCTACGTGACCCGGCGTTGCACGGGCTTTCTCGAATAATGCGTCATTCCTTGATGGAGAGAAAAAGTGAGGTAATTTGACACATGCCCAACATTCTCTCCTAAATAAATAAGGAGAAAAGAGTGGTTCAATCATTCCGTTCGCGTAAAGGCTTCAAAATATACATTTAAAAAATCGCAAAAATAATCTTTATTCTGTAAAATTACTATTCCGGAATTATTTTTTTGTCTGACTTTAGTACGGAAGGAATGAGATAACCCAGCATTGATCGGAATCCGTATTTTTTCATATGCCCGCCTCCAGTTTATATACACATGAAGCAAGATGCACTGAGTACATGAAATCTAAAAGTGAAACCTCATAGAAAACAATAGTTTTAGTAAAAACCCTATATGTGAGCGATTTAATTTCCCCTGTTTCTTTATATCAATTACCAAAACCCACACAAAACTCTATCCACATTGACTTGTTGCATTGTTCAGGTTTCCATATTGCAACAATACATTTTTTTTTTTATTTCTGTCAGCGTCACTTTTTTATTGTTGTTGTAACAATGTTCTTTAAAGTAAACGACTTCAAAAATAAAATAAATTTTGAATTGCGCTGTAACAATGAAAAGTATTGTTATAAAGTATCCGAAACAATGAAAAGCATTGTTTTCAATTAGTTTTTAATTAATATCTTTTTCACTAATTAAAATTTCGGAATATAAATGGCCGAAACGGTTTCCCTGGATTATTCCCCATCTTTTGGTACTTTCCGCGCGCTTCTCCGTTCGGCGGTTCGTGAGAAGATAGGACATACATACATACGTTTGTTTACCTTCGAATTTTAATAGAGTAGATTGTTAATAATTTCTTGCACACGGACTCTACTTGATTTTACTTTGGTCAAAAAGTTTAATTATGCCGTTTTTATTGAATTTTAGCAGGCATACCTTCTTAAGGGAACTGGTACCTTTTGTACCGTAAAAAAAGAAAGAAAAATTGTTTTTTCAATTTTAATTTCGTAAAATTCTGGAAAAGAATGTAATATGTATAAAGTTTGAAATCCCAACAGCTTGTACATTAACATTTAGAAATGTAAGCAAAAAGAGCTTGTATGATAAAAATAGATTTTGCAGTTAAATATACAGTTTTTTTTCTGCATATTGTCCAATTTAAGTACACAGATATAAAATTCTTTTTATTGCTCAGTTATAAAATTTTATATTGCAATATTTATAAATATTATGCATGTGTTGAACCTATTTTCATTTATTTATAAGCAGTAAATATTTTTAAAATGTTTAATGAAGAATGTCACGTATGTGTGTGTGTTTTGGATTTTTAACTTATGTGATATTAAATGTTTTTTAAAAAAATGATTTTGAGTACTTTAAAATGAAAATGAATTCACTGAAATTATTGAACCTTCACACACATACTATACTAATTTTAAGGTAATTTTATGCTAAATATTTTTTTTGAGCATATCAGATTATGTGTGTGTATTTGCAGATTATTGTGTAATGTAACACATTTCCGATTTACTATTAAAATGCAAATACTTTACGATACAAATATTTCTATGCTGTTTTTTAATCCAAACAGCACATTCTTTCTTATATATATATTTTTCTTCTTAATTTACTTTGAAAAATCCTTTTCATTTACAACCTCATATTGTGACTATTTTTGGTGTCAAGATCATCCCAATTCCCTTATTTATTTATTTATTTTTTTTTTGCCATATTTGGATGTGGCATCGTGAAATTCCGAACAACCAATTTTGTGAATGTTACTCGGTTTTTACGTTTCTTTAGAATTTCCAAGGGAACACAGGAAAAGTAAAGTAAGCATTTATGTATTGACATCAAAAACTTTATTTACTACACCTTAAAAGCTGTACAAGATATCAATGTTTAATTTTAGTCGTTTTTTTAATACAGTAGCTGCCACTTAATGTGATCATTTCGGGGCATTAGGAATTTTGATTAACCGATTGATAATAATTGAATTGGGTAAAATCAACTATTTTTATTGCATCAAGGAAAAGAAAAAAAATAAGGCTTGCCTCAGGGCTATCTATCATTTATTTCAAAAATAACAATAAAAAAATCATTAATTGTTGCTTGTCGACAATTATTCCTTAACGGTTCACTTATATACTGTTCTCTAAAATGTGTTGAATGATGCTGCGTTTAAAAATATCAAGTACTTTCCTCATGTCGGCTTTCGTTGGAGGGTTTTTTACAAGTGGAGCGAGAAATTCCACAAACTTCAATCTTAGTCATTAAACGCTGGTTAAAAATGAAGGATCAGCCAATTCTCTACTTCAAAACTAATAACATTAAACGATGTAGTTATAACACTAAACAAATATTTTTGTGTACATTTGAATACATCGGTTCAGGAACAGAGGTTTTTGATAATATAAAGCGAATGATAACATTAACCACGATCATATTAAGTGACGTCCACTGTAATATAAATTATCAAAAGCAATAGACACGAGTCTGCTTGGAAGAGGATTCTAATCCCAAACAAGATTACATTTCAGGTCTTCTTCAGCAGAATAATAAAAAAAAGACTTTAATTTCATGAAGATTTCACAGGGTTCCCACGGTCCTTGAAAATCTTGGAAAACTCCTTGAATTTTATTTGCCATACTCGGGGCCCCGGAAAAGTACTTGATTTTTCGTTGGGTCCTTGAAAAGTCCGTGAAAAATTCGAAATGTACTCTGTCTTGAGAATTCCACCACCGGAAAAAGGGTGTTGCTATGGAAACGTTGTCAGTCACTATTCTTTTCTCTAGTTTGGAGGAAGGAGGGGTGGCAAAAAAGGTTGTTGCTATGGTAACGCTGTCGGTCACCAGTATTTCCTCTCTGTCTAGGATGGGGGCTGGCAAAAAAGGGTAGGGTTTCGCTATGACCCGGGAATTCCTTGAGATCCGAAAAAACCCGGGAAATTTTATTCTAAAATAGGAATTTTTTTTATTTTGATAATTCTTATCAGACGAGATAATATTCGCTGGTCTTTTATCGTAAGTAGAATAAAACATCGATGACTACCAATGAAAATCGGTCATGTACTGACAATCAGAAACGGAGGCCATCCGCGTTTCTGAGCACGCGCCAGGCAGCAGGATGTTTATATTTAAGTTTCTGTGGAACCCAAACTTCGTCTATGAACAGGATCGCATTCCCTTTATTAGTTAAATTAGATAGTTCACGATTTTACACCGGAATGAGGTGTCAGGCAATGAGTCATATGAGCGCATTTCCGGAGTTCTTTGTTAGTTCACGCTCAGTAAACATCACCTTTCCATTCTTCACTTTCCCGGTATTCTGATGAAAATAACTCCGCCCGGCACATGCGCAAAAGCGCGGAGGGTTTCCGAATCCATTGTTATACAATACTCAGTTGATAGATATTAATTGTACTCAAATGTGGAAGACGCACAGGAATTTGGCATCGTGCCAAAGAGATTCAGACAATTTGTGAGAACATAAATTTTCTTTCATCTGTCTATACAAAAAAAAAAGAAAATTAGCATCCACACTGGATACTGTTTGCTTCTTTGATTATTTAAAATCAAATAGGAGTTATAACCAGAATTAATTAATTTTTCCATTTCAAGGAGATCTTTTTGGTGAATTATTGCAATGCTTTTTTTTTTTTTTTTGTTAATTTTGTGTATTCTTTTTTTTCTGTTATGAATACGGATCATTTTGATAAATTATGAGATCTTCAAAGTATTGGACAGAAATGATTTATTATAGAAAAGTTTTTTTTTTCGTATGTATGCATGCATGCATGTTCTGTTTTTGTTCTTTATGCACTCCCAAACGGATTGACATACAATTAAATTTGGTAAAGTGATGGATTAGTGCAAGAGGGAGCTCACGCCGTACATTTTTTAAAAAAAATTGAATTAGATTTTTATTTATTTAATTTTAAGTACTAAAATCCGATGTTTTTTGCCCATTTTTGCGATTTTTCTTTTTTCCCCATTATTATTTTTACAAATGCGAGAAGAAAAGTTATGCTTCTGGTATTTTAATTTATTATTTCTGTATTTTTTTTTCTTTTTTTTTTTTGCCTTTTGATGTTTTGTTTCTCTTTGAGCCGATTTTTATTTTTTTTGAGCCGTAACGAAAAAAGTTGGTTGGAATCAAAAGTTTAATTTTTTTCTATAACGGAGAAATATTATGCTTCTGTGTTTTAATATATAAACATTGGAAAAAATCTTTATCTTGCCGCCTTCATATTTTTTTGTCTTTTAATGTTTTTTTTTCAATGAATATTTTTATCAAGATTTTACTTTGCTTAAGATTTGTTTAAATTTATATTTTTAATCAGTAACGCAAGGAACGCAAAGTTCTTGTTACAAAGCAGAAGGTTTGTATCTTTTTTTAAGGACCAATGGTAATGGTTTTTCTGTCTTCGTTGATTTCATAGAGGCCCCTTTGAAGAAATGAATTCTAAAATGGAAGGGTCGGTTCCATATTGCCGAAGATCGACATGCAAACCTTTTTGAGTGACTCTTGCACATTTTCAACAAACTTTTGGTCTTTTTCTGTCATTTTGAGTTGTTTCTATGAGGGCTACTAGTATGAGTCACACAGGAAAAGGGAGGCCTTCCCCTTTGAAAATTCTGCAACATGTTTTCCAAACAGAAAAATTACAGAAGTGTGAAAAATATATTAAGTAATGAGTAATAATTTAATTAAGATAACTAATAAGTTTAAAAATTAATTTATTAGGCTACAGATTTCTTGAGTGCCAGTTATTTTTAAAAAGTTTTTGTTGTTTGTTGTCCATATGTTGTTGTTGTTTGTTGTCCAATTGTTTGGAAAAAATCCTACCGGGTGCCTATAGTAATCAATTTTTACTTATATTAGTTCTTATTAATAAAACTTTTTTCTTTTTCAACGTTCATAGAGGATTAATATAAATGATTTGATTACTAAAATTGAACATAAAAGAGCAAGGGGTGCCGGATTATATAGTTTTTTTACTCTTCATTATAGCAAATAGTCGGGCACATTTTTGTGCTCTGTTCATACAAACTGGCTATTCAGTTAGTAGAGAAATAAATATATGGCAAAAATTTTGAAGGGTCATCACAATTGTGAGTCGTAAGTCACACTGAATTGCAGTGCATTGGTTTCTGCACTGCAGAAGTTTCCAGACAAACTAGCTGAAAAGGCTGAAAAAAGTTGAGACTTTAAATCTATTGCAGAATCCGATAGTTTTAAGAAAACAGAAAAGAAAGGGCTAATGAAGTCGAAATGATCAATGAAAAAATTGAGGCTTTAACAGAGCAACTGAGAATGTAAATTTAAAGTACTTTAAAGTTTATTTATTTAAATGTAAATAAAGGTTTGTTGATTTGTACCTGTCTCTTGCTTTTTTTTCCCCCCTTCAATCTCAAGCAATGGTCAAAAGTAAGAATAGAGGTTCTTGTGGGGCTAACAATTTTTTAATGAATTTTGTTTCAGCTAATGTGTTTGTGAAGTGAGCTACCAAGTAAATGCTTTGTAGTAGTTTGTGTAAAATTAGCATCTAGTAGTAGTACTCTATACCTAATAGTAACTCGAAACTCACTTAGCACTGTAGATTTTGGTTCACTAACTGCAAGGTGTGCAAAATATGTGCCTTTGATACTCTTCATTTTAGCATCTGAAAGTCGTAAGTAAGAAAGTGATCACGCATTTGAACGTTAAAGTTGAAAATATTTGATTTAAATTTGTCCTTTGCATTTTTGTGTTCTAAAATATGTAATTTTATGGTCCTTGAATTTTTTTCACCAATAAGAGTGGGAACCCTGTTTCAGCACAACACTTCCATAGTACAGGTAGCAAAACTGAACAGCATGTATAAATAAAAAATGGAAATCACCAGTAAGTCACAGCACTTTCTATAGTGCTTAAATGGCTGTCAGTTCACCAGCTTTCACTGCGGTCAAAGCTCCAACTTGGTTTGAGAGCTTGTTTTTTATACCTTTTCCAACAGGAAGTGATGTCACATAGTAATCCCTAGAAAGTTCTTTATAGGACCGCAGTTCATGAATTTTCTAGAAGATTCCTTTTGTTTCCAAGATTAGCATGTCAGAGAAACAACTTTACAACTGCTGTAATAAATAAAACCCCCAGTTAAGTGCCGAATATTAAAAACTGAGAAAGTAATTTGGATTCAAATATTTTATTAAATGTAGTGCTTAAAAGGTGGTTATAATTCTGTGAATGTGACAGGAATTCCCATTAATATGATGGGTTGACAATCAACGAAGGTTTTACTTACCTGAAGGTGTTTAGACCTTGAACTGCAGGTACTTTCTGTTATATGTGATTTATAAATCACACCCGCAATTAACCAATGCAGAAATTAACAGAGAATGCTGAGTTGTTTGAGAATGAGTCTGAATTAATATTTGCTGCTTTTTAAAGACAACTTTTCTTTCTACTTTACAACTTTGGTTTTGTCTGTTTTATTGTTGTTTGACTGTTTTCAGCTAAAAAAGCAAGATGTGGTTTTTTCAATTGAAAGCTATTTCTAGCAAAAAACGAGAATTTTTCATTTATTGTACTAAAAATTGAACTGACATTGGATGACAAGCATCAATAATTAAAATGATGCCCAAATTATTTTTATGCTTTTTCTTAAGAGAGTGGTCAAATAAATGTTGTATTTTAAGTTTAAAAAATCTTTCATTGTTTGAAGCTGTGATTCTTCACTCTTATATTGTTCTGAATATCATTATTATTAAGTATTAAGCATTTTCTGTGAAATTGTAAAATATATTTAATGTTATTTTTAAAATATTACTATCTAATTTTTTTAAATGTCATTTTTTATTGAAAGTTTTTCATTGTCCACTATTTTTCATTGTAGGGTCACATCTGGACAGTATTAAAATGGTTATTGGCAAAAAGGTGGATGCTGCAGCTGTGGATGCAAACTGCTTAGCCTTTTTTTTGGAGAGAAATTCGCATTTGGCAGATGAGATAAAAGTGTTAACTTCTTGGGGTCCATTGCCTCCATACCCCTTTGTTGTGAACTCTAAACTTGATGGTAATTTGATTTAATTCCAATGAAATATCTGTCACTTTTAAATGCTATAAATTGCATATCAAAGCAAAAGAAAGTAACTAAATCTAAAATCTATCTATATATATTTATGTATATAATCCTTTTCAGCATTATTAGTTAAGTGATATCTTTGTATTATAAATTTAAAATATGTTAAATATGCAGTTATTCACATTTATTCTTGTTTTTGTTTCTGAAATTTGTATCAATTGCTGTTTTATTTTTTTAGAATCAGTGAAATCTGATATAATGAAATGTTTGCTGAATATGCACCAAGACCGTGAAGGTCTTAAAAAGCTTGAAGAGTTCCACGTGCGAAAGTTCGCTCCGATCAGTGCAGATGTGTATGCCAAAGAACAGTTCATGATTGAACGCACAAAAGATCTCAGTTTTGGAACAACATATTACTAAAAATATGGGAGGTTCTTTTGATTAATATGTAAGTGCTGCTATTTTTATTCAACGGAAATATTTTGACAAGTGCATCATTAATGTATTGTTTTTTTTCTTCTTGTTCTATCTTCAAATTGGAACCGAGAGCCAAAGGGAGTAAATAATAGGAATTTTTTCCTTGTTGGAAAGCTGTCACGGATTCCCCTCCTCCTCATAGCTCTACCCATTAATTTAAATATGTTATTCTTATCAATAATAAATTATAATATGATCTTAACTAATATTTCTTCTTACATTTAAACATCAAAATCGGTGCAATGCCTGGTGTATTAATTTGATTATGTATTTATACTTTTCAGTAGTTATTGTGTTCTGTCGTGTTTCTATTTATATGATAACCATCTCTGTAAATGCAGTAGGTCTAATATGCTTAATTAACAGAATATGCAAATTTATGTGATAAACAGATTTCAATAAACCTTGCAAGTAGAGACTGTAATATCTAACCTAGCAGGCTTAACAGTGATAGTGTGCATTTGACCCAAGTGGTTGTGTGAAGTTTTATGCGATTTGAAAAGATAGAAACACAGTGTTCTATTGGAATTTTCACTGAAAACGATAATGAAACAATATGCCATAAATGTGCATATGCCATTGTGTCTAAGATAATAACATTAATAAATGGCTATTCTCAAAAGCACCAGGTACTTTTCCGTTAGCCGGGCGCAAATGTCGCCAATTGTGAACCAAACACGAGCCAAGTCGCCAGGCGAAGCGATTTGTCGCAAATGTTGCCAATTGTCAACAGCCAAGAGCGAAGTGATTTTCCGTTAGCCGGGCGCAAATGTTGCCAATTGTCAACAGCCGAGTCGCCAAGAGCGAAGCGATTTTCCATTAGGGGTCATTCCATGTCAAGTGATCCAGAAAAAAAATAATTGGTTGCTTGACCATTTTATAGTCAAATGATTTTTTGTATGTTCATTCCTACATAATTAGAGAGTCCAAAAAGACTAATTTTAATTTTTATCTTTTTCTGAATTCCAATGGCAGCCATTTTTGTTTTACAAAATGTGCCGATTTTTGCATTTGTAGGGATTTGCATTAACTTATATTACTCAAAACTGGTGAACCCGAGGTTGATGAAACAAAAACCGATTTATTCAGGAAGAAACAGCCTTTATTATCTCCAGTACACATTTAAGGAAAATTGTATCCCAAATAGCAAAAATCAGCTTAGAAGTTTGACTTTAAAAATGACAAATTTTCAATTTTTGGAGTATAATTCCCTAAAAGGAATCTATTCTCCATATTACTTTTTGAGGATGGAGCTACCTTAATGTACTGTATTTACAAAAAAATTTCAACCCTGAGATTTGCTTTTTAAGAGCTACGGCTTTCAAATATAAAATTTCAAAAAAATCCAAATTTTGACACCTTATACCTTGTTGGGAGCAAGTTTATAATTCAAATTTTTACAGATAAACCCTGTCTAGTCGTATTATATGCTGTAAAAAATTTACGTTTGATATTTATCTACAAGTCAAGTTTAGAGGACTTTAAAAATCCTATAAAACGATTTTTTGCCAAAAATGACAGAGCATAAATTATTGACTAAGTACATATTTTTATCATTAATAAATTATAATATGATATAACTATATTAAATATTACATATAAACTATTTTTTTTACATGAAGATTTGTGCACACTTTAAATGTATAATGCGTTGAAAAATTTGACATAGTTTCATGTCACTTTAGGGTCCACAGTATAATGAGGCTTCTCATCATCAATAAATTATAATATGACCTCAAGTAATACTTGTATTAAAATTACAATTCAAATTAATTCTATAGCATTTATATTTTCAATTAATGCGCCATTTGGTATTAATTTTATCGATTTATTCTGTTAAGTTATAACATTATATTATGTCATGTTTCTATTTATAAGATAATCTCTTAAAAATGCTGTAGGCCTAATATATTATTCAACAAAATGTGTGGATGTTCAGACTTTTCACAACCATTGTGACAGAGTTCAACAAACCAAAGCAAGTCCCAGCATGTCTATCGCAACCAAATATTGACACCGGCAGAAATGTTTTGAATTTGTCATGAACATTTAAAAGGAATCATCTTCACTTACATAAAAGATGAAGAAATCATTCAACATATAACAATAAACTTCTTTTACTGATTTGAAAACTATGTGGTAATTACTGGTACAAGGAGTTTCCATGTTTTGTTCCTGTGTCAGAGAGTAAATCTTGAAGGCTTCATTATTCACAAGTATGGAATATGAAATTCATTCCACCAAAAAAAGCTGCACTTAACATTTCACATGAGAGATTCTATTGCATGCTATTATACGTAGTGAATGGTTTGGCTGGCAGAGGGGAATGACATTAGTTATATAAATAAAGATGCTTGTAACATTTTATCAACCCCGCCGGTCCAAAGAAGGCTTTTGAAAAAGGAGAAAGACTAGACTGGGTGCCTATGAACAACGCTTTTAAGGAAACTAAGTGCCTTTAGAACACAACAAAACTACTGAAGGACACATAACATTCCCCAAAACTAAGTGAAGAAATATCAAAACTTCTTTATGAATACAAATCAAGGTAGAACGAAGATAAACCTGACTCAGTATGTATATCTATTACTTTTGTGATGTGTTAGTAAATAATATATCGATATTTTTATTTGAAGTTTTAAAGAGTTTTAACAATGGTAACCATAGTAAAAAACTGTAAGTATAAAATAAGAATAGAGAAGCTCAATTATACTTCAGGACCCTAAAGTGACCATGAAACATATTCAAATATCCTAACTTCCTTATGCATTTAAAGTGTGCAATGCTTACTTCATGTAAAAAAAATAAGTTTATCTATACTTATAAAAAGTAATGTTTAAAAGGCAAGTATGCAGTGTGTGTGTTTGTTCATGGGTCCAGACGCTATTATCGCGACTTACAGCCATGAAATTGCACACAGATAGTCGTGAATGGGACTGAATGCAACTCGCGAAATTTTAAATTTAAACTAGAAATTTTTTTTATTTAATGTTTTGTGTTGTTTTGGTTGATTTTTTCAGACTAATTTCTCAATAGAATGGTTTCAAATAACTGTAATGACAAAAAATAGATAAGCCATCGAAAGAGCACACATTCCGCTCTAATGAAGTTAGTTTTGAATTTCTAACGCGAATTGACTGAATTTTGAGAAATTTTAAATAACCAGTTTGTGCATCAAGATGCTACTTTGATTTTAAATTTTAACCGAATTTCTATAACACTATTATTTTCAATTTTTCAGCTTTTATAAGTAGAACGGTTGTGTCGGATTTAGCCAACAACGGTGCTTAAAATATCTTTTTCAAGTTTTTTTTAAATTAATTTTTTACTCGCGGTTGAGAGTTCAGGCTGCACGGCTACCTCGAACGCAGATGGCTATGTGGATTGTTTGAAGGGAGGTGACGCCATAACCTTTGAATTGAATGACGATTATTATTTTCGATCTTATGCATTTTATCATCTCAGATATTTACTTCTGAGTATAATAATTTTCTACGCTGCAATTTTTTTATTGATTGCTTATCGGAAAAAAAATAAGAGGAAATCAATAAGTGCTATCTTTTTTTTGATTTTATTTCAAAACTTTTCTGTCATTGTGGGCGTTTTTTTTTTTTTGTATTTTTTTCATTTTGTTGAAGTCCTGATTCCATCGGGCATAACGCCAGGTACAGCACTGCGTAGTATGTAATATTTAAAGTAGTAGTTATCATCATATTATAATATTAATGATAAAAAATATACTTAGTCAAATTTATGCTCCACATTTTTTGGCAAAAAATACGTTTTTTTGCGGGATTTTTAAAGTCCTCTAAACTTGACTTGTAGATAGTATTGATCAAACATGAAATTTTTTACAGCAATATAATACACTATACAGGGTTTATCTGTAAAAATTTCAGATTTAAACCGCCCAACAAAGGTATAAGTAAAATTTGGATTTTTTTGAAATTTTTGTATTTTGAAAGTCTGTAGCTCTTAAAAGAAGTAAATCTCTAGGTTGAAATTTTTTTGTAAGTACAGTACATTAAGGTAGCTACACATCCTCAAAAAAGTAATAGCGGAGAATAGATCTTTGGGAATTATATGGGATACAATTTTCCTTAAATGTGTGCTGGAGATAATAAAGGCTGTTTCTTCCTGAATAAACCGGTTTTTGTTTCATCAACCTCGGGTTCACCAGTTCCGAGTAATATAAGTTAATGCAAACCCCTACAAACGCAAAAATCAGCACATTTTGTAAAACAAACATGGTTGCCATCGGAATTCAGAAAAAGATAAAAAATTAAAATTAGTCTTTTTGGACTCTCTAATTATGTAGGAATTGACATACAAAAAATCATTTGATTATAAAATGGTCAAGCAACCAGCTCTGGATCACTTGGCTTGGAATTACCCTTAGCTGGGTGCAAATGTCGCTAATTGTGAACAGCCAAGTCACCAAGAGTGAAGTGATTTTCCGTTAGCCGGGCACAAATGTCGCCAATTTTGAACAGCGAAGCGATTTTCTGTTAGCCGGGAGCAAATGTCACCAATTGTGAACCAAACACGAGCCAAGTCGCCAAGAGAATGGTTGTAAGAAATTTGGCGGAATTCTACATTATTTTTCGATATTTCGCTTGCGCCCGGCTAATGGAAAAGTACCAAGCACCAATTTTTGTTCCTGAGTAAATTTGGCATTGAAGTAATAACAATTTGTAGCTACCATAAAATTTTTTTTGATTAAACTCAGCCACTTTTTTCCCCCAGATATGTTGCAATTCAATTTGCAAATAAAAAAAATGTATAACAGGATCGGGGAAATAACAGTTGACCATTTATCACAAAGAAATATAGACAATATTTAACTTATTCCTGGTTTGTGTCCAACTTGCTACACCAAAATATTTTTTTTTATATGAAAACAAACACAAACTGAGAACCTCAGTGCATAAGGAATTTTGTGAGCCATTGGAGGTTCTCAATGAAATTGACTCTGCATGTTCTATTTTAGGGCTTTCTCCATCTAATAAAATAAGAAAAGAGAGTTCAACAAAAAGACTTAATTCTTTGAGAAAGAGAGAAAAAAAAAAAGTGAATACAGTTTCAAGTGCAATTTGGAAAAGTCTGGAGTTGTCATCTGATCAATATATTTCCACTCCGTTGACCACTGATAAAGCCTCTTCTCATAATGTTGAACATGAAGATTCAATTAAGAATTTAAAATAAATATGTAAAGTGCCTGATAGAAAAACCAAAGTGAAAATTTCAGCCTTCATCCTCATTCATGAAGTAGGGAGAAAGTGCATAAGGAGTGAAATGCTTCTGAATGTTTAGTTTGATTAGCTGAAGTTTTCAAATTATTCAAGCTTATTAAACATTTAAAGCATGTACAAGCTAATTCATGTAAAAAAAAAGCAAGTGTAAATGCAATAAGAATATTAGTTGATCATATAATAAATTATTGATAAAAATAATATATGCTCAAATTAATGCACTATCATTTCATGCTAAAAATGTATATTATGTGCATTGATGCCAAAAAATAATATATGCTCAAATTAATGCACTATCATTTCATGCTAAAAATGTATATTATGTGCGATTTTTAAGGTCCTGTAACTTGACTTGTAGATAAATCTCAAACATAAAATTTTTACAGCAGTATAATACCCAATAGAATCTTTATCTGTAAAAATTTTAATTTTTATACTTTGTCCCAGCAAAGATTTTTTTTTTGAAAAAACTTTAACTTGCAATGGGAGCAAAGCTCAATGATGAAATTTGTGTAAACACCTTTACTTTTACCTTTTTTTGTACCTTTAGGTAGCTGTCCCCCCCCCCCCCAAAAAAAAAAATTAAGACTGAGAATACATTCCTTCTTGGAGTGTTATGCCTTTAAAAATTTAATTTTTGACCTTAACTTTTTAGGTGGATTTTCACTTTCTTGTATACAAATTTCATGAAATATGTACTGGACATAAAGGCTGTTTCTTCCTGAATAAAATCTTGTTTTTGTTTCATCAACCTAGGGCACACTAGTTTCAAATGGTATAAGTTAATGCAAACCCCTACAAATGCAAAAATCAGCATGTGTTGTAAAACAAAAATAGCTGCCATCAGAATCTGGAAATAAATTAAAAATTAATCTTCTTGTGGACTCTGTAATCAAGCAGGAATCCACAAACAAAAAATTTTTCAATTATAAAATGATAAATGACTGATGTGGGAGGGGGGGGGATGACCCAAAGGTATGAACTGGCCCTTTCCTTTCGCTCGTTTTTGCTGCTGTGGTGCGGCAATTTGGAGTGAGTAGATACTGGTTCGTGTCATTCTCGTCATCTGAAAATGACTCAAAACGACAGAGTCCATTGTAAAGTAGTCTTTCTTTAGTTTAATCTTTTCAAGTTCCACTACATGTTTTGTTTTGAAAATTACTAAATTTATTTCAAAAATGGGTATTAGACATGTAGCTGATCATAAATATGTAAAGGGAGAAAAAAAAATTGGCATTTTTTATTTTCAATAAATTTGTGATTTTATAGAGAAACCAATGAATGTAATAGTCCGAATAAGTTATCATCGAAATGCAATTTAAATTATGTATTTAATTTATAAGTACACAGGAGTATTCAGGGTATTCAACCTTCATAAAATTCAATGTTACTTTCGAAGATTCAATTTTAAAAAATATCAATTTGTGCAAAAACCCTCATCATTTTGTTTCTCTTAGACATCAAAAGCAATTTAGCTCTTGCAATGCCGTTATCTTTCTCAATACTAACGGTATTGAACTGGAATTTTTATATAAGTTGGCCTAGATATCTGGCTTTTTAAGTTATGAAAGAAAAATTTCTCTGTTTTGCCCATGCCCAGTAAAAAAATGCTCAATGTGTCAAGTTCACTGCGAAACCAATGAACGCGAAAGGGTTAAAACGTGTCATTGGTCTAATTAAACTCGATTTACTTAGAGAAGTGTAGGAAGATTTGATGAATGCATTCATCTGTGCCTATTTTCAGACATGTGCTTTTCATTTTCAGAACTCCTTAATCTGATTCCATTCAATGGCTGGCATCTTCAGAAAGATTTGACTGCTTGGAAATTGTGTGGATTCACACTTCTTAAAAGAAAAACACTATTCACGTGCTTTAGTGACTTTTCAAACTCTGAAATTGCTGGACTTTTATAAATTCTTTATCCAAGGTATTTTGCAAATGCACTATTTTTTGAACTGGTATTTTTAAAATATGTATGTATTACAGGGTCTATATTATAATTTGGTTACTTAAAGATCTCCTGTAATAAGGTTTGGAGCTTACATATTGTTGAGATTGATTTTCATCATTGTGGTACTGTTGATTTTAAAAGACTGCCATATATACTTTTTATTTTATTGTTAATTTTTAAAGTTGATTTATTCCTTTGTTATGTTTCAGTAGTTTCATTTAGCATTTTTTTTCCTATCTGAATTTATTTTGTTTTATGTAAGAATTATTCAACTTTAAAAAAGTTCTACAACCATGTGGTCATTATATTCCTCCTATTCTGGAGAAGTAATTTTTCGTGGACTTGGGAAAAAAATATAATTATTAAAAGATATTTTACACAAAAAAAGCATTAAATTAGAGACTTTTTTATTAGAAACACATTTCCAGACATAAGTTTCTATTTTCCATAATATTGTAAAAAGCATTATGTAGTGTTTTAATATAAATGTCCATTAATTTCTTGGAAAAAATTAACGTTCCTAAAAAGCATATGTTTGGTAATTTTGTAAAATTTCTCACAGTAATTTTTTACAAGTTTATTTTAATTAAAGCTTTTTTTGCTTGATGAAGAGTAATTGAAGTATATTGTTTTTAAAATGATTTAATTAATATTAAGATAGTATGAAATAATAAAAATAATTTTACTTAGGTGTACATCTAAAGTTTAATGATTTAAATTTTTTATATCTATAAAATATACCTAATAATAATAATGAGAGGATATCATTTTTTAAAGAACACTAATTGTGTAAAAAAAAATTTAACTAAATTTCACATTTCAAGTGTTTCTTAATAATGCAATTAGGTAATATGCTTTTCTGTGGATGTTTTTTTATCATATATAGAATCAAAATGTTCAAAAATACAAATGTTTAAATGAATTTTTTTTATGTGTATACAAATAAAATAAAAATATTTCCATTATAATATTTATGTGCAATTGTAAAGCATTTAGTATGGAAGCTGGTATTTTAAATGGTTATTTTTTTTAAAAACGGTTATTACTTTCCTTTTTCGGTGTATGAATGTATCTGATATATTTGAATGTATTAATTCCTGTCACAATGTGAAATTTATTAAAATCATATACATAACATTTTTTTAATAATTCATTTTATATTTTTTGATTTCCCCGAATGTTACTTTTGTATAAAATGTATAAGAAGAGATTGTTATTTTTGATATGCAGGCAATTTGTTATAAAGTCTTTATTTATATATATTTGTTGAAATAAGTACTTACTCGTGTCATATTTATAAGAGATTATTTAGTGTTGTGACATTCCGTTTCGGATACTTTAGAGCAATGAATAAGCGTTGCTTGTTGGTGCCGAGATAAACTTCTAAAAGAATCGGATATACTTGATAAAAGAATGAGTAAACTTCTCTTATTCTTAGTACATTATTCTTTGAGTCTGATTTAAATTTACTTTGACTAGCTATATGCTCCAATATTTACATAATATCCAAGGCCTGGATTTTTTTTAAAAAAATAATTCATAGTTAATTCATTAAATATAATTATTGCCTAGAATTTTCTTTAATTTTTGAATTTCAATATTTTTTAAATTTTATTTTTTTTAAAGTTACATTTTAATATTTATTTATTGTATATAATTAATATAATTGCATTCACAATTTCAATAGTAATGCAATAAGATTATATGTTTAAAAAAATTTCAAATGCCAAATACTGTGTTTTGCTTTAAATTATAATTCATGAAAATGATATGCATGAATTCTTGTTGAGATTATATATATATATATTTAATCTAAGAATAAAATCACCTATTTATATGATTGTTATATTTTAAGCGAATGTAATAAACACATTAGATTATGAAACTTGATAAAATATTTCTCTATAATGATCAAGAGGAAAGAAGCTATCTTTCTTGCTGTCTTTTTTTAATAAATGTTTCTTAAATACAATAAATAAAACAGTCGTGGAATTTCTTTTCTTTTTTTAGTATAACTTTTTAAGTTTATTTTTTTATATATATTTTATGATTATTTTAAAATGTGTATTTTATGAAGAAAATCTTTTTGCAATAAATCAGTGTTTATATGAGAATATTATCACACAAATTTTATGGCTGATTTTCATAATGTTGCTGTTCAATGAAATGTTTTAACAGAAGAAATGAAGCAACATTAGTTGCAAATTATTTTTGTGCATTGTAAAGCAGTTATCTCTTTTTTGTTAAAGTTCAATGTGTCACATGAATTTAAAACAGTATTTTCTTGCAAGGGAAGAAACAGAATCTTGCATGTCAAAAGGGACCAATTCTAAAATGCAGCATTTTATTAAAGAAAATTCATTTTAAAATGTCATTCAAAAGCGTTTGCAACATTTAATGTGCCTTGATTATGCTTCAAAAATGTGTTATGAATGTGCATTAGAGTTTATTAAAAACTTTATTTTACTGCATCTTTGTCTTTTGTTTGTAATATCAATCTACACTGCAAAAACTACTGCTAAATTTTTAAATCTATACTTATAAAAGGCAATGTTTGTCTGCGATGTCCAGACGAATCTATCACACTTACAGCCATGAAATTTGGCACACAGGTAGTCATAATGGTGACTGAATGCACCTCAAAGCCAGAATTTTAAAATTTAATCTAGGAATTTTTTTATTTAATATTTTGTGTTTTGGGTGATTTTTCGCACTCATTTCTCAATAGCATGGCTTCAAATAATTGTACGAAATAAACCAGTTACACCATCGGAATGAACAAACGATTTCCGTTCTTATTCAGTTTGTTTTGTATGTCTAACGTAATTTACAGAATTTTGGGAAATTTTTGAAAAAGTCACTTTATGGTAATTTTTAATAAAGATTTCTTCAAATTATCGCATCTGATGTTCTAACATTTCTATAATTTTCATTTTTTTCCCAGCTTATAACTGGAACGTTTATGTCGGATTTAAAACAAGAACTGTTAAAATATCTTTTTTCGTTTTTTTTTAATTTTTCCCATCGAGATATTAAGTTTTTCATTAAGAAAAAGTGTTGAAATAAATATGAATAAAAAAAATAAAAATTAGTCTTCATGCAGAACTCTTCTAATGTGATCTAACAACAGTTCTTGTGTATTCTTTTTCTTTACCAATAAAAAAAAGTGTTACAAATTGTAAATTAGATGCAGGGTGGTGACAGAACCTGGAAATCGGGGAAAAGTCGTGGAATTTTATTGATCTGGAAAAATCAGGGAAATTCATAAAAATATCTAAAAATCGGAAAAAATTAATAGTTACTTGAAGTTATTATCTATAAATTAGTATCTTATGTCTAAGCATTATTTATAATAATAAATGGAATTAAAAAAAACCTTATATTCATTTATAAAGGCATAAGCAGGGTTCGTACTCCTCCTGAAAAACTCCTGAATTTTGCTTTTTTTTTTCTAAGGGCCCTGAAAACTCCTGATAATTGTGTTTTTTATCCTGATATTTCTTCTTGTCTCCTGAAAAATTACAATCGAAGAGTAAAAGATAAAATTGTGATAAAACATAAAAATATGACGTTTTGATTTTTAATTATTGATAGAAAGTCGCTGGTAGCCGGAATTCTTACTTAGCGCCGAAAGAGTCTACCGCTCATGTTCCGAATCACCACAATCGGGAAAGATTTGAGAATCGATATTTAGTATACTTTTTTGCCAATTTTATAAAAATTGTCCACACTACCCCCTTCTCCCCTACAATTGATTTTTTTCATGTTATCTCCTGAATTTTCTGTACTGTACTCCTGAAAAAATCCTTAGAAACTCCTGAATTTTACTATCATATATACAGTATGAACCTTGCATAAGTTTTTGATTAGAGCAATTAATTTCTTATAATTTGTTAAAGAATAAATATTTGAAGTAATATTTTTGCAGTTTCTTTTATTTAAATCTTTGCTAAAATATATATTATTAGGTACGTATAATTATATTCTTTTTATATTTATGCTGCATCATGTTATTCTGGTACCCGTGCAAAGAGCACTAATTAGTTATTGAACTGTTTTAAAGTTTTGAGCAAAGATCATAATAACCTTTATTGTCAATATAATTTAACTTGTGTTGTAAAGAGTAGTTTTAATATTTCTTAGAATTCTTATGCAGTTTTAGAAACAAAGTATTTTGTTAAAATTTCCAGTATTTTTTACTTATAAGAAATGTATTATACTATTTTAATAGATTTTTTTTAGGATGTTCATTCCATTTTTTTAAAAATTAAAAGTGTTTTTAATGTATATTGTACACATACAGTGATTCTGAGTAGGGAGAAAGCCAGGAAACTAATATAATTAGGAAAATGTTGCAAGTTTAGTTAGGGAATTTTTTTTTTCGCAGTTTCTGTAGCCATCTTGTTATACACAATTTAATTTTTGAAAAATTATTAATGAGGGAAATAAACGGAAATGAAACTTGTGTGGTGAAAAGCTAATTTTTTAACTTTTAATATATGTAAAAATAGTTTTTGTGACATAATACATATTTTCTTAAAATATCATGGAAAATGCCAAAATCTTGCTTAATTTCCAATTAACTGAAATTTTAATAAGATTTGGGGCTTTTAAAAGTTGACGTTGATCCATCTCTTCTTATATAAAATATATTTATAAAAATAGGCAAAAATTTCAGAAATAAAGGTAAATTAATTCCAAGTCTAACAGTTGCCTAGCAACTGAATTAGCTATAAATTTGCATTATTTCAAAATCGTTTGCAGGTAATTAACAATTTATTAAATTTTGAAAAATTAAAAAAAATCGAAGGAAAAATGTCGGATATAAAATTGGTATCATTGAAAAGGTAAAATTTTGAACTTAAGATTATATAAAAATATTTTTTGTGGAACAAATTGCGCCAAAATTATTGTGGAAAAACTGTTTCGGTTAATTTCTAATTAACTGACTTTTTAATTAACTTTTGGGCTTTGAAAAGTTAACAGTAATCTTCCTCTTGTCTTAAATAATAAGTGTGCATAGTTTGGTTGAAATAAGTCCAGTAGTTTAGCAGGAGATTTGGAATATACCTACAATGACTTTTATTTATATTAAGATGTTGCACATTTTGAAAGAATACACTTGAAGCTTTGTAATTACTTTGGAGTATTTTGTAATATTAAAGTAATTTAATATAAAGTAATAATTTAAAATGGAAAATTTAATTGGATCTTATATAAATATTTTAAGAAGTACTTTTAACTATTCATTACTTTAAACTCTTGTGAATTCAGATTTTGTTAGATAAGTCTGATGATAATTGTACATTTTTCTCTCTACAGCTTTTTCCTTATAATTTGCTTAGAGGATTTTGAATAATTGGAAATTTAAAACAAAATATAAATCAGTCGGTAAATGAATAAAAATTTAGATTTTGCAGTTTTGCTTTTCAGTTACTTATTGTATATTAAACTTCTTTCATGCAATTAATTTGAATAGTTAACAATATTACTAGTACATTTTATTTCAGTCGTTTTTTGGCTAATAAGTTGAATTCAAACTATCAAGGTGAAGGCTTTTGCAGAGAAAAAAATTAAAATGTATGCTGGTTTAAGAGCAGTTCATTCAAAAAAAATCTCCAAAACTGCATAGGAATATTCTGCCTTCAAAGAGCTTGGCTGCTATAAAGAAAACTGCTCCCACGGCCTTGGAATGCCATAAAATGACCTTGACAATGTTTGAAACGGATTTTCTTATTTCAGAGAAGAGGGGTAGGGTATTGGTAAAGGGGATGTTTCTGAAACTGTGAAAGTCATAGCTGTGCAGTTTTTGCTTCTGTTTGAGTAGGTCGTGCTTTTTTTGTTCTTCTTTTGCTTCCGTTTTCGTTTATTGTGCGAAATAGAAGATCTTTTTACGAAAATGTCTGAGAGTGATTTAGATGACTATTTTCCGTCATCTTCAGGATCAGAAACGTCGGAATATGATATTACGTCAGATGAAGAGGATTCTGATTGCGACTATTCTCTGAAAGACGCCCGACGTTGGATACGACTGGATATAAAAAATTTACCTAAGCTGCCTCCTCGGTTTCCATTTTCGGGACAGCCAGGAATAAAGAAAAATATTCTGGATGCTTCGAACCCACTTCTCTTCTTTGAGTTATTTTTTGATGAGCAGCTTGTGCTTCATATCGTTACCGAAACTAACCGTTTTGCAGACCAATATATCAACCAACATCCTGGAAAAGAGAAATCTAGAACAAAGTTTTGGCATCCAACCAATACAGAAGAAATATGTTTTTTTAGGTATACTCATTTTTTTCCTCCAATACACCGCATAACTACGCACGCCTGTATGAAAAACGGTGGTACAGGGGAGGCAGGTAAGGGGTTAAACTGTGGGTACATTTAATACACCCTATCGCTCTAAACACAAAAAAAGAAACATGTGTATTTAATGCAATAAAAAAAGTGGCAAATCAAAAATAAATACATGACAAAGTATGCATTTTGTAATCAACTATAAAAATTTTTATATTTATTTATGAAAATATATTTTTATAATTTAGTGGCAAGATAAACGATGAGGGGAAAAAAAGATTTTATTTATTTACGCAAAATTTAGTGGTACATAAGCTACAGCCTCATCAAGTGGTTTATAAACCACACCTGCGTTAGGCTATAATTTAAGTATGCAGTTTTATACACCACACCTGCAGTTAAATGGTTAAGAAACAGTGATAATTTTTTCTTCTTAAAGAAAGAATAGGTTTATATTTTTAGCACCATGCTTGAATTTCATGTGTTTATATACAATTTTAACCCTTTTAATGCGGTTGTTTTAAAACCACATATATAAGAAAATACCTGTAGTTAAAGGGTTAATGCTTGAAAGACAACATTCATAAGATTTTGAAAAATGGTGAATATTTTTTACATGGTCTCATTTTTATGCCAAATTATTAAATATTGCAATGTAGAGGCAAATTTTAATTTTAAAAAATACAGGCTTTACACAAATAGCTGGGTATTTAACAGTATTTGATTACTGTTAGGTGATGCAGGAAGCCATATATATATACGATTATGGGAAAATTATGAAAGCTCAAGAGTTGCACGTTTGGAGAGTGAAACATTTTGAACACAATTCGTTTATAATTTAGATTGATGAGACTCGCATGCAAGAGTATTTGAATATGGATGATAAAGGCAAAATGCAGAACCTTAATTTAATTTAAAAACTTTATTTTTAAACTATGATGATACAAAGTCGGAAGTCACAGATTTCAAAGAATTCTTTAATGATATAACATCACTGGATGATGCATATTTATAGCGCAAGTCACACCGGGAAATCTATCACCTATAGGAATACTGTGATGAAAAAATAAACTTTTCATAGTGGGGCCAGCAGATCATAGTACCTAGAAAAGCTCTTCCTTAACATAAACATTATGACACAATCAAGAGTTATATATATATATATATCAGTACCAGAAAGCTATATTGGAAGTATAAAGTTACTTCATTCTGTGCTAACCAAAGTGAATGAGATTGCAAAAACAAAGATTCTGCAAGTCAGGCATGTCGCACAAAAGCTACCTTTCACTTTAATAACTCATGTTTTTACATGCTCACTTTAATACCTAACTTGATTTAAAATACCTCTCATTTAAAGTAAGATTAACTCTTAATAAATTATATTTTCTGTACAAATCCAACATTTTATCAATTCATTTATTTATATGTATATGTAGCAAGGATAGCTTATTTATGCAGGTTAGGCTTTCAAGCGGGCATGAGTAAATATACAAATTTTGGGACGTGCAGGATCTTAAAATTACTTTCAAGGGATGTTAAAAAAGGTGTTTTCTATGTAAAGATGCTGAGAAAATACATGAAAAGCTGCATACTTTTTACTATTAATACATGAGTCTTTTAAACAAATCACTTGTGTTAATTTTTCCAGTTTGTATGATAAGGAGGACATTAATGAAAAATGTTCATAGAAGAAAATAAATAAAATTTTTATGCATCACATGGCAAAAGTTTTACATCTGTCTGAGTCCTGCATTGTTCATTCAAATCATTTGTTTCAATAAATGTTGAGTAGGCTTCAGACATGAAAGACTCCCGATTAGCTTGTGTATTACTCTGCAAATCCAAACATTTGTCATCATAAGTCGTGCATACAACAGGTTTCTCACTGATATGAAAACAATTGTGCGTAATGAAATCACTTTTGCAAGTAAATAACTGCCCACACATATCACAACCGAAAGGCTTCTCATCAGAATACATCCTACATTCACTGCTGAAATCACTTTTTTCAACAAACAAATTGTCCCCCGTGAAATGTTCTTCATTTGAATGAGTGTTCAGTTCATGTTTTAGCAAAGAATTTTCCGCAAACAGTCCACTGTAAATATCGCTTGCAAAAGACTCTTCTTTTGTCTGAATCAGATACTGCCTGCCAAAGGTGGCATCATCATGAAATGCCCGTCCACTGAGAGACTTTTCACCAGCATGAGTGTTGCTGTGTCTGTCCAAGTCCTTCTTTTTAATGAACGATTTTCCGCAGGCTGCACATTTGAAAGGCTTCTCGTTCAAGTGGGTGTACAAATGGTAGTTGAGGGAGGACTTCTGTGTGAATGATTTGCTGCAAATGTCACAAGAGAAGGGTTTTTCATTCGTGTGGATTCGCAAATGCCTGTTCAGAGTAGTCTTGTCAGAAAACGGTTTCTCGCACAAATCACATTTGTATGGTTTCTCTTTCGTGTGAACCCGATAATGCCTCACAAAACTACTCCTGTCGGAAAATGCCTTGCCGCACACCTTGCATGGAAACGGCTTCTCATTGGTGTGCATGCGATAGTGCAGAACCAACGAGAAGTTCTGCAAGAATGCTTTGCCACATCGATCACAGATGAAATTCTTCTCGTTGGAATGAATACGATAGTGTGCATTGTGATGACTCTTGTCCGAAAAAGATTTGCCACACACATTACACACATAGGGCCTTTTATTTGTATGGCCACGATAATGCCTGTTCAGATTGCTTTTGTCGGAAAATGCCTTGAGGCAGACGTCGCACTTGTAAGGCTTCTCTTTCGTGTGAGTGCGGTAATGACTATCAAAAGCTGTCTTTCGAGGGAATGCTTCACCACACAGATTGCACACAAAGCGCTTCTCATTTGGACAAAGCATTTTTAAAGAATTTCAGACTGAAAAGAGGAAATGTTGTGAATTCTTCGCTACCAAAGAGATTTTAGAACAGAGTGCTGGCCGCAATTCTTGTATTATTATGATTCCTTTGGATAATTAAGTTTGCAGATGACACTTTGGTGTCTTATTTGGCAACATTTTCCTTCCTGCACTCACGGAGGTTTTATTCGAAAATGCCAGAACTAAAAGGTGTTGTTCCTGCTCAAATAAACATACCACATCTGAATACTTCAGTTGGGGGTTTCTGTAAAAGAAAATTCATGTCTTAATTCAAGTAAAAGCATTAAATTTTTACAAGAAACAAGCATACATAACATCGGATGCAATTATGGAATCAGGAACCACCATTTCGTGTTCATAATTTTCAATTGTGCAGAAGTATGTGTAGTATGCTGTTCAATGATGAATCAACACCATTTCATTGCACAACAGACTAGGATATAACAGAGGTAGGGAATGTTTTTGCACTCAAAGGCATAATTAAACTTCAACATTTGGGTAAAAGGCCGCTGGAGCAGAACCTTAAAGGTTATTGTTCTGTAATTATTATTATATTACAGACAAGTATATTATTTCAATGCAAATTGTAAATAACTGGTAAGGCGGCACAAGAAAATCAAAAAGGCCACAGGTTCCCCACCTCTATTATATAACAAATGCAATGATTAATTTGGAAACCAGCAGTCTTGTTCCCCCCTCAACTTCCTCATATACTAACACAGTTTGGTACATTTTGTTGATTTCTCCTTATAAGTCTGTAGAGAACTTAAAATAACACAACAAAACTATCAAGTAGAAATTATACAGAGTTCAGGCATTTCACACAATGAACAGTAAAAAGCCAACACAGTGACAATAGCAATAAATGGAGAAAAAATCTGATTAACAAGGAAAGAAGATAAGCAATTAATTAGCTGAGAAAGACAAAATAGTTTCCGAATGAGAAAATTGCTTATTAACTTTCTTTTTCAATAAATATTTCAGAAAACTAATGAGATAATCATTAAACCATAATAATGATAAAGTTCTTAAATGAAACCACCTCATGTAAAATGAAATCCTCTCCTCAAAAGAGTTTTTTATTCCCATTGAAAAATCATGTTCAGGATAGAATATATATATAATGTTCAAGAGTTTGGAAAATATTTGACATTCAAATATTTTAAAGAGAATTTTATTAGTCAGTTTACCAATAAACGGTTCCAAGTCAATATTTTTATTTTTTGCCCGAAGAAAAATATCTAGGAATAATTCATTTTTATAGTGATTTTTGCCATAAGCCACTTTTCAAAATTAATTCATTCAAATAAACTAATAATCTAATGCTATAAATAAATAAAAAAAATTCCATTTTTTGTTTACAAAATATATACAGCAAGACAAAAAAGTAAACATACATCACCAATAAAGTACCATCATTATAAAAGTAGCTTATACCAAGAAAGATGAACTTATGCCTTTTAACTACACAAAGTAGATTTATGATAAAAAAAAAATTAACGATTATTTTGCACTAGTACTAAAAGAGAAAATACAGTAATCTTTGGCGTGGTCATAAAATAAGCAATATCAGGACGCTCTAAAAGCAGTACTGGAATGCTCTAACCTGGGTGATAAAAATCATGCTCTTTTAGGGATGTTTTCACAATTTTTTAAAATTTAGTTTTCGTAAAAAATAGAAAAAAATAGTGCCAGAATCACATTCTGATTCCACTACAACCCTAACTATAATCGTCAAAAAGTTCAGTCATGAGATTTTGAGAACTCCATGTTTTAGACTTCCCTGAGTTAGGAAAAAAAACAACATCTTTGGAATTATAACCTGTTAGTCTGTGTAAACAAAAAAAGCTAGCACAATGAAATCTGGTACACACTGAAAATCGTAGATCTTTATCAAACATGGGCAAGATCTGTCAACAAGAAGTCTATCTGCTTCTCCACCTGCGTGCATATGAACATGATAATTAAAAAATGCGAAGAGGTAGATGGATGAAATTTGGCATGTGATTTATCACTAGACTTGCTGATGTGTATTTAATTCTGGACCCAATTCATCATCAGGTTAACTGTACATCAGCATGTCTATTTGTATGTATGTCAGCACAATAACTCAAAAATGCTATAAGATAAATGACGCTAATAACACAAAATGCTCTATAATGGTACATCCTCATTATATCTGCCCCCAAGTTTACTTGGTGAAATTCGGATTACGCCAAATAAATTGTGAGCATGATGATGCTTTGACCAGATTCCACAAATACTTGGCGATTGCTTTTGGGGGCCACTATAATGAGGAAGTACCAGAAGATATCTTATGCTAATAGGGAAATGACATTTAACGTGTGGTTCTTACACCAACATGACAGATTTCTATAAAATTTTGGATCCAATTATTCACACAGAGGAGATACTGTTCTAAAATGAAAATTTGATTCTCTTAATTATTAAACAAAGCTAAGCACAAAATATGCCTTATTGTACAAAGTTATGAAAAAATTGAGAAGAGAATACTGCAAAAAAAGTAATGATAAAAAATTTATGTACAGTAAATAACCTCTTATTATGAGCTAGTAAATATATAGATAGAGTAAAAGATGTAGTTCTTTTTACATCTGAAACAAAATTCAGTCATAAGCCTTATACAAAATGCTAATTAAAAGGAGAAAATAATGATTTAGAACTGAAATTTTAATTATGATGACATTTTGAGATTTATAAATTCTCCTGGGGTTGAAAAACTGGAATTGAGCAAAGGCAAAATAAGTGCATACAAAGCAAAAAATGGCTACAAATTCAGAAGGTTCATCATCAATTCTCGTCTGGGAGCAATTTTTAAAAACGTGGTACATCCACCAAATTTGAAATTTTTCAAGTGATAACTCGCCAAATGGGTAATTAGATTCAATACAGTTAGTTAAGACCTGCAGTTTGGTGGCTACCTTAACAATTGATTAAAAAATCAAGAAATTGACAGAACTGTGTTCTTAACTAGGTTAACTTTCAGTCTACGGTGCCCACTTACTTTATTCCTCTTAAGATCGCCAATTTTCTGCTGCCAAGAATGAAGAGGAAGGGATACTTGTTTTGGTTCCGCAATGATGATTTTAACGAGCGAGATGTGCACATGCACGGAAATTGATCTGTTCATTGATGTTTTGCGCATGGCGCGATATTTCAATTAATTTTCATTGGTTTGTTCCATTGATGTGTTTCATATGAGTGGTTGATTCAATTGAATTTGTTTTGTCGGTTTGATTTTCGTCTGATTTTATCATTTCGTTATGTGCGCTTCATACAGCTGTTGTTGATTATGGCATTGGTTTCCTTTGAGGTGTGTGAACTAGGGATTAATAGCAAGCAGATATCAGTGCCTTAAGTGTAAACAGCAATTGGGCAATTCAAATAGGTATGTGAAGTTTTAACTACACTTTTCTCATTTCGGAACATTTTTAGTCACTTTTAGGTTCAGAATTCTGTAAGTTATTCTGCGTTTCCACTTCTCAATGAATAAGTGAAGCTACTAGTGTCCCGCTTTACAGAAAGCGAAGCCGCTGATGTTTTTTTAAGTTAAAAAAAATTGCCCGGTACGCGTTTGAAATGCCGAAGGCATTGCATGCCCAATCGCCCCTTTTCAAATGAAGCATGCACAGCACAGCAATGAAAAGTGCACTGCGCATCCCAAACAGTGTTTGGCACCAGCAAATGAAATTGCGCCAAGAAAAATTGGAGAGAAGCAAGTGGGCACTGTAGACTGAAAGTTTACCCTTAACTATAATCCAATTATTCCTGGGAGATACTGAGCAAATTATTTGCTTCATGAACATGAAAAATGCAAATTTAAACACATCAGAATGTCCATATGGGAACACATATGAAACTGACAAAATATGGCACACACTAGATACTTACTAAAAACAAAATGTTTTTTGCCCCTCTGTTTTTCGTTAGTTATGTCGTCAATCTCAAGTAAGAATAAGTACATTTAAATTTATTAATTTTTATTTATATAACATTTGATTAAAATATTAAGACAACTTTTATATGTATAAAAATTTGATCTTAAAATACGTTGCATTTTATATGCTTTGCATCATACAGAAACTTTTTTTATCCCATATACGCACATACGTTTATTTTAAGTATAGATATATTTGTAAACAACCATAAAATAAAAACAGTACGTTTGTGCAACTAAAAAAAATGAATCTTCAAATGAGATATTGCTGAATTTCCTCCAAGAAGAAATAACCTTTCTTAGATTTAAATCAAATAGACAGCTACATTTCGGACTTCAAAAAATAATTAGAACTTACCAAGATAAACACAAAATGACTTAGTCTTACTGAAAATTGGCTCTTTGAAGGGTCATCATAGGTACCCACAAAATGACTTCACAACACACAATTTTGGAGCAGTCAATAAATAAACAATCAAATTATAACCACTTTTTCTGCTTTCATCAGAATTTCTCCAAATTTTTTTGCTTTTTTTTATTCTTTTTGCCTCAACCACATTGATAGCAGGGTGAATAATGTTAATCATAGGACAATATACGTGAAATAGTTCGTTTAAAATCTTGTTCTACATAATGCCTAGTGGTTTTGGTAGATGAGTTTTATGTCAGAATAATGATTTAAAAATAGTTTGTAAATAATTATTTGGAGAATGAAATTTCTTTTCGATCTGATAATTTAAATAGCTCAGATTTATTTTAGTTAAGGACGAGTTTTCTGGTTTGTTTATTTATAGTAAATCATTGACTTTATCTGCTTGTATATTGGGCTTCCGCTTTGAAGATCCATGGACCTTATGCACCGTTTCGTTTTCGAGAGTATAGAAAAACAGTTGTGGGGGGGGGGGCGCTAAACTAAACGATCGGCCTATAAGCGACTCGGAAATGAAAGCAGTTCTGAGTCGGCTGTTTAAGACCGACCAATAGCTGCCTCCAGCAGGTCACGTGTCGGAGGATGTGACGTCACAGGCATAAGGTCCATTGACTTTGCATTACACAGGAAATACGTATTACAGGCAGTTAGACAAACCAGAAAACTCGTCAATACCGACTGACTTCGTTAATGGGAATCTTCAAACTTTCAACACTCTCTGTGACGGCTGTATTCACCAAACAGCGTGTTGAAACTGGAATCTTCCAGTGCGGATTTTTCGATTCCACGTGTGACGCGGGGTGCCTGCTATTCATGCCCCATCATTTTCAAAGTAGATTTTCATTGGTCCAAATATGTCACATGATTTATCAGCTGATTTTAAGCCTTCTAATGTTTATTGTTTTCACTGTTGTCGTATAATTTTTGAATATTTTTGTTGCCTGAATTTAGGATTCTCGAAATCAAATTTCAATAAAAATATTATTCTTATCCATAGCACATATGGATAAGATTCTATTTTCAGATGCTAGTATTTTTGCATTGAAATGGAAATTTATAGTGACAATCCCATATAAAGTATGTTTCTGTGTCTTGATACATTATTAAGCAAGTAAGTTTTAAATTTTTATAGTATTCTGCTAAAATAAAAAGACCAGCAGGATTTTTTTTATATTCGTATTTAAAAGTACGTTAGTTAATATCTGTATTGTAAATAATTTCCAAATAAATTCAGCTTTAACTAAAGTCTAGTGACAATATTTCTGAAACAAATTGCAAAACTATTTCATTAACGTATGGGAAATTATTTTCATCAGTTATCAGCATATTACAGTTTTTGATATGCAATTAACAAAATATATAGATTGAAAACATTGGAAAGAAGAAACAGCAAACTGTTAATGTGTAAACAAAAATCAGACTAGGCATTTCTGACTTCTGATTAACTTCACAAATGATTTTGTTCTACTGAATTTACTTCAATTAATTTGAACTTTTCGACCTTCAATAAGAATTAATGTGAATTTTTCAATAACTAATTTATTGTTGAAGTTCAGAAAAAAATCTGAAAGAGATAGTATAATATTAACCTTATCAAAAAATTAATTTCCTTAAATAAAAAATTATACGATCTGAAAGAACTTGAAAAAGAGTAAATGAAATTTATTAATTCGAAAAATACTCTATACTTCTTAAACTATACATCCACATGTTGAAATTATTGGTACACTACAAACATGAGAATTAAATATTCTAAGATTTTAAAAGACGTTCCAAATTTTTTCTGAATTTCTGTATGAAAAAAAATCATCTTAGAAAGAAAAAAAAAATATGATTTCAGAAATTGTATGGTTTGAGCTGTTAAAGTGACAAAATATAAAAGGATATTATCTATTTTTGAAATTAATAATCTACGAAAATACATAATATATCTTACTCTTTCTTTGCGTGCACTTCAGATAATGTATTTAAGAAAACACAACATGAGGGCGCCACAGGCTATTGAGAAGCAATTTTAAATGAGATGCCGGTGGCTTGCATGAGAGAAGCACTGCACCTTCTCTGTGTGAAAATCCTCATTACGTATGGAGAGCAATTGACGAGAAACAGAAAACGCAAGGGCGAAATTCGAGACTGTGCTCTTCGGAGAAGCGCGGACCTCGAAAACCTGCCAGAATGCAATTCCATCTTCTGAAGTGTGGGCAGTGAAAACGGAAAGATTAATCCGAAGGAGCACGATAACATGACAGTCGATGGAGAACGTGTGTGATTTCGTACTTCACCGGTGAAATCATTTCAAATAGCTAAATGCCATTTTGACTCCTAGCTTTGGCTCCTATGTAACAATCAGTGATGTGGGGTGGGTAAATACCCAGTGGGTAGGTAAATATTTTTTGGGTATATACCCGGGTATTTACCCAAGGCCTGGGTAAATACCCAAAAACTGGGTATTTTGCGAAGAAAAAAAATTCGAATGATGATTCACAAAGAAACATACAGAGTTTTATAAATACCTCCTAAGAAAAGTATTTGCAAAAAAAAAGTATTTGTGAATAGTCATTCAAAATTAAACTTAAAATATATAAATACCCAAAACTGAGTATTTTACAAGAAAAGTATTTCAGAATGGTGTGATTCAAAATGAAGCATTAAATTTATAAATACCCTTACACTGAATATTTTGCGAAAAAAATTGCATTTCTGAATGGTGATTCAAAATAAAACATATAAAATTTAAAAATACCTCCAAACTGGATATTTTGCAAAAAAAAAAATGAATCTCCGAATGTTGATTCAAAATGAAACAAAAAATTATAAATACCACAAAACTGGGTATTTTTTTTAAAAAAAATATTTGCGAATGATGATTTGAAATGAAATAAAAAAATAATATGTCCCCCTAAACTGGGTATTCTGTATTTAAAAAATGTAGCTTTGAATAAATTATATAAAAAAAAACAATTGCTATCAGGATTCAGAATAAAGTATTCTAAAACTTAACGGGATCGGGGGATAATTTAGTTTTTACGGTTTGAAACTTTGTCACTTACAATAGAATAATTATTTTTAACGCCGTTTATGTTATACTAACCGCCATCGGTGACCAGCTTGTTCGCCGGGAATATAATTTCAACTGACTCTCTTATGCATAGTTTGATATTCACGGCTCCACTTAACAAAAAAATTTTAAACTTCAAATTGCGATAGAGATTTATCCCGCGTTCTTAACGTAGCCTTGCACTTGTTCTGTTCCTTGTCTATATGAAAGTCCTTAATGGAGTCAAGTAACTGTTCAGGCCAAGTTACATCTAATTGTACGTAATCGACGCGAATTTTAATTAAACAAATTTATTTCAATATCGAAATAACGCGGCACGTTTTACGTCCAGCAGCATGATAATTGGCTTAAAACATACTAATAAAATAAATTTGAACATAACAACCATAATCGTTCAGTTTACTTGATTAATTCTTTATATACTTACTATCTTGAGAACTCTCTTTACAGATTTCAAAGAAAAATTCATCAAATAAAAAAGAAAAAAATCCAATAGAATATTATATTAGCTTTCAACAATGGAAGAGAAACACGCAATTGAATATTTATTTAAGCAATGAAAACGGTTTGAATTTCATTGTAACAATGGATGAAAAAAATATTTTTAAAAATTTATTAAAATTAGAGAAAAAATCAAATGAAAACTTAATTGTTGTCATTGAAAAGATACGCTTTTAAATTTTCAGACGGTGTAAAAATAATTTTTGTGCTGTACTATTTTCGGTAGTTATTAAGGAAAAACTCCAAAATTTCGGTTAATTTTTTAATTAACTAAAAGTTAAAAAAAAAAAACGGTTACTAGGTGCACATTCCCACTCTCCAAAATATGTGTGTGCTAAATTTCGTTGCTCTAGGCCTAGCGGTCTGTCCTGTAGAGCGCCAAAACACATACATTCTCCTTTATTATTAGTAGAGACAGACAGTACCAGTGAATCTTGTGATCCATAATTTCCTCATTACATTACCATGCAGGAAGTCAAACATTCTTGTTTTGATTTATGAATAGTTAGTCATTTACTTCGTGTATATTAATATTACTGTAAATTTTGCGTTAAAAAGTAAAAAAAGGGGAAAGTTACCTTCTTGGAGCTTTTCATGTTAAGAATGATAAAAGTAGCCAATGCAAGTACTGTAATGTTGAGTACAAACTTGCCAATGCAAGAAAATGGAGAAACAAAAAAAAAAATGTTTCGAAAGTCTTGGTGGATTAAAAAGGTTTTGAAAGGGATAAAATAGTTAATGAATTTTCTTTTAATCAGATTCCAACCATTACACTTACTTCAAATTTTGAGTTTTAAGATGATTTAAGTATTGATGTTCATGATCCAGATGAATACCGTCTAACCAGGAAACTGAGTGTGAATGTCTACTATACCGTCAAATAATACAACAGATTCAGCAACAAAAAATTCACATTTCTTGTTCCTGAAATCTTGTTACAAAAATAACTTACTTTTGTTGAAAGTAATATAAGTGAATATTACTTTCAGAATAATTAACTTTTAAAAACTGTAGAACTGAAACATCTGCTAACTTATGAGCAATGTCTGGTACTTTGAATAATTAATCCAAAAATAATTATAAAAATTGTATCTTTCATTTTAGTTTCTATTATCAGCTCTTTATCATTTTAAAACCAAACTCAACATTGCCTTTTTTAAAAATGTAGTTGAGTTTTAAGAAGTCTTGATATTTAAACCACGTATTTTATGTAAGATCCATGATATAGTATTGCGTTTTTGTTTTTTCTGATTCATTTTTTTAGTTTTTATAGAATTTAAAAGGTTCATACATTGGCTCCCAAAAGTGTTCGTACACTTAAGATTTTCAATAAAATAGGGCTCTATCCATTAATTAAAATTAATATTTCAGAATAGGTATTTAATAATAAGATCTATAATCTATTCTTAACAAAACTATATGAAATACTTTAAAAACATAGTAAAACTTTATTTTTAAGAAATAAATAATCAAAAAGTAACAAAAGGTTTATCTCACAAAAGTCTTCTTACACTTTAAAAAAATCTCTACATATTAGTAAATATTCTAATTTTTCGTTAAATTAGTAATTAGTAGGATATCCTTTAGCATCCACAACAGCTTTTAAACGTTTCGGAAAAGATTTCACTAATTTTTTTGTAATTTCTGCATCAATGTTCATCCATTCTTCCATCATTACTGTTTTTAGTTCGCTTTTTGTTTTAATGTCATGTTTTCATAGTCTAACCTCCAGTTCTCTCCAAATATGTTCTATTGTGTTTAAATATGGCGATTCAGATGGTGTTTTCAAATTTTGTGGCCAATTATAGAGACACAAAAGGCGAACGTTGAGAGCTGTGTGCTTAGGATCGTTTTCTTGATGAAAAACAAACTTGTTTCCAATACCCAAATTTTGGGCTGATAACTTTAAATTGTATCTTAAAATATTTATATAAAGAGCATGATTCCATCAATGCTATCAATAAATACCAAATTATCTAGTCCTGATGCTGACATGCACCCCACACGACAACTCCACCGCCATACTTAACTGTTCCAACTAAGTTCTTGGGATTAAGTTCCTCATTTTTTCTTCTCCATACCAATATACGTCTAACGGAACCAAAAATGTTAAATTTGCTTTCATCTGCAAATAAGACATTATTCCAATATGTTTCGGGTTATTTAACATTGATTTTGCGAAGGAAAGCCTAAGCTTTCTGTTTTTCGCACTAACAAAAAATTTTCTACGGGCAGAACGCCCATTTAATCCAGCTGCTCTGAGAACTCATCGAACAGTTTCAGGTAAAATTGAAGTAGAAAATTTTTCATTAAATTCTGCAGCAACTTTTAAAGCACTCAAACGTGGATTTTTCACAAATATTCTAATTATAAATCTCTGATCACGTTTTGTTAACTTTGCCGGTCGACCTTTTCTTACCTTGTTTTCGATCCAATTTTCTTCTTTAAAGCATTTTAGCACATACTGCACTGCAGAATGGGATAAATTAACTAATTTAGCGATATTCCGAACTGATTTACCACTGCTATGATGAAAAATAATCAATTTTCGAATGCTGATTGTTGTTTCTTTATGACTACGAGCCATTTTTAAATAATAAATAGAATATTACGGTGTAAGCAAGCAAAAATTAAAGCCAAACGATTTTTTAAATGCCACCACAATGCAAAAATAAAAATAAAGCGACAGACGATAATTTAAATTATGAAATTATCCCAAAATATTTCAATGTACGAAGACTTTTGTGAGATAAAGTTTTTGTTACTTTTTGATTATTGGTTTCTTAAAAATAAAGTTTTACTATGTTTTTAAAATATTTCATGCAGTTTTGTTAAGAATAGATTATAGATCTTATTATTAAATACCTATTCTGAAATATTAATTTTAATTAATGGATAGAGCCCTATTTCATTGAAACTCGTAAGTGTACGAACTCTTTTGGGAGCCACTGTATATTACAAGTTTTCTTTTTTTTTTACCTTATCTTATGTTCAATATATATTCTATACATATTTATATTATATAGAGACACCATATTTCATAGCAGTGCCTGTGTTTTATATGAATAGAGGTGATTCAAAAATAAATACCCAGGTAAATACCCATTTTGGGTATTTACCCAGGTATATACCCAGGGTATTTACCCTTAAAAATAAATACCTGGGTATTTTACATCACTGGTAACAATATTCCTTAAACAAATTGGAAAACTATTTCATTAACAAATATATAGATTGAAAATATTGGAAAGAAGAAACTGCAAACTGAACATGTGTAAAAAAAATCAGACTAAACGTTTCTGAAAAATGGAAGAATTTTTATGAACACCAATACCTAATAAAACAAATAATCATGCAATCCATTTATTATTAATAAAATGCTATTGCGCTAGAGATATTTTTTGTAAGAACTTCCTTCTCTCTTTATTTTAAAAAAAATAACACAAGTATTTTATTACATTTACATATTTAAAACTTGTTACTTGTTGTAAACATTGAATTTAGCATATTTTGATTTTCAACTGAATGAATTACTGGCTAGTAACTGTTCAGAACATAAACATAATAGTCTTAACAAATCCAAATAAGAGTAATGAAATAAATTATTTATTATTTGTAAGTATTTTAGAATTAATATTTTCTTTACATGAAATGTGTGCTTAATTGATGGATTTCAGATATTTTAAACTATCCAAATAATCAGATAGACAGCAATTGTTTTAAACATTTCTATCACAATTAAAATATAGATTTGCTTTTCTCAATATCTTTATTATTTGAGAATAAAATGAGGTATTCATTTTTTGATAAGTTGGCATTAACATTCTATTAGCACCTGCAAAATATCTGCTGTGTTTCATAGCAAATAAAATGATATGAAACACAGAATGCTTCAAGTTTATATTCATTAACAAGAGTAATTTAATGTTCTTTACTACTTATTTTATTATTACAACTCGTTACTTTATGAATTCAATAAACAAAATTTAAAAAGAAGTTAACAAACATACAACAATTGTTAAAATATAGCAATTTTCTTGGTTTTGCCAACAAATTGTTAGAATATTTTTTATTTTGTGTACTTTAATAAGCAGAGCATTAGAGGCCTACATTTAAAATATAAGGGGAAGGAAACTCAGAATGAAATGTTGCTACAAATAAAATGACTTTTATGTTAATAAGTTATTTTGACTTAACAAAAAATTATATCAATAATTTAAAACCATTTCAAGGTTTCTTTTCCTGCCAGTTTTCCAACAACAATCTTTTTATTTCCGTTCAAGTAAAAACATCTAATTTCATATAGATTTGTATAAATAAAGAAAAAGAAGTCATCTTTTAATCTTGACAAATTCCTGAGTACCCGCCCCTCAAAAAGGGGCTACCTCTATTCTTGACGAGTACTGAGTCCAACATGGCGAGAAGTATCTGACAATGAGCTGAATAGGATTCATTTCGGCAGTGAGGAGAGGCAGGGAGGGGGTGCGTACATTGGAGCTTCTTAGAAGCTAGGTCCTTCGCACAGTAGCTCTGAAAAGAACTGGGAACAGTTCTGAGAAAGTCAGGAGTCTAGCGGTGGCCAGAAGAGAAGATCTTGAGACGGAGTGGAGGAGAGTGAAACTGTGATATCTTAACTGTATATGGTTAATATCTGAGGAGAGGGCCGTGAGAGAAAAAAAGTCGGAAAGTGAGTAATATAAACAAGCTGCGGGGAGGGGGACAAGGTGCATTACTATTACAGGGGAATATTTCTCGGTCTTTTTATTTTGGGATCGGGGATATAATTAGGAATAAGTTGAATTGCTGCATTTTCGTGCGTGTCGAGAGCATTAAAGAATTTTGTTGCAATTTTAACAATGAATTCCTTTAGAGAGGGGTAGTTAAGTGCTTTACGCATTTCGGTGTTGGAGATATACGATTTTGCATTGCAGATTGACCGAATTACCGAGTGATATTGAACGTCGATGATTTTAATGTTGGTTTTAGCGGCATAACCCCAGATCGGACAGGCATAAGTTAGAATGGGACGCAAAAAGGAGTTGTAAACAAGTAACTTCGTTTCCCTAGGCATTTTAGATTTCCGATTCGGTATTCATATACTTTTTTCTAAACAACTGAGAAGTATATGTTGTCTGTATAAGTCATCTTTTAAATTTTTTCATACAAATATATGAATTTATTTTCTGATTTTCAATTAAAGTTAATGGTTACTTAACATCACAGATAAGAATATTACATCCCAAGGGACAATGGTTTATTATGGTCTTCTATAAAACTTTATATTATTATGGGCCCACTTTCATCTGAATATTTTATTCAAAATGCAAAAAATAATGTTTATAATTCAGTTATTTTGACAAGTTTATCAAAACAAATTGGCAAAAAGAAAAAAAAAAGCTTCTACCAGTCAAGTAAGTACATTAACACAATTTACAATAATTTATAATTCTGAATAAGATTTATGAGTCCTATTGCCTATCAAAATGATTTTCAATAACTGATTGATGATTCACATGTATGCAGCATTAGTGAATGAAATATATAAAATAAGCTGCAGAGATCAAAAGAAATTTTAAATCTTTAAATTATGTAAAAGATAAATGTCAAAGCAAATTAATATGATTGATTTCTCTGTATCATTCAACTATGTACAGAGTTATATATAAATTTATCAAATTGTTTATTATACATTCAAATTTCTTTATAAAAATTTCCATCTTCACTTATTATAAACACCAATGTTGGGCAACTTTTTCCAGTGAAATAAATACTCGATAAATTCGATATGGAAACAATAAAAGGAATAACTTTGGAGTATATTTAATAAATAAAGATAACTATATAAGCTTACAAACATACCACCGAACAAAGCTTTTGGTAAACACAAAGACAGTTTTCTGGATGCAGAACAGAGTATTAAATACTACATAAGACAGCTATTATTCTGAAATTTTTTGACACAACTCAAAAACACAGCTTTACACTGATAAATGTTGACCAGGATATGTTTTTAAAATATTACATCCTGAAAAATCATGGTCATGGTGTTATTGCATAGAATAGCAATGGAACTTTATATTATTTGGGGACAACTTGTGTCTGAATATTTGAATCAAAATGCAAAAATAATGTTTATAGTTCAGATATTTTTATAAGTTTACCAAAACAAGTTGACAAAAAAAACTCTTACCAGCCAAATAAGTATATTAACACAATTAACAATATACTTTTACTTCATTTATAATTTTGAATAACATTTTAAGTCTTATTGCATATATCAAAATGTTTTTCTGCAACTGTTAAATGGTTCACATGAATGCAGTGTTGATGAATGAAGTATAGGAAATATCAACGTAAGATACAGAGACTGAAAGACATTTAAAATCTTAAATACTGTAAAGATTTGTAAAAGCAAAGTAAGCTGAACTAATATTTCTGTAAAACACAACTATATACAGAAGAAAAACTATATACATAAAGATATGGATTTTTTAAACTTATCTGACCAATAAAAGATTTGCTTCTTTTAAAATAAAAATCAATATAGAACATGCAAAACAAAACTGTGCAATACTGTAAATTAAATACATAAGAAAGAGGTCGAGATTAGTGATACAGAGTGGCTAAATAGGATTATATGAGAATGTGTAGGTTGAAATACTTATATACTGCTGTCAATTTTTGTAATTCAACAATATAATTTTGTATTGGATTTTAAGAGATAACTACTGCATATATATTGAAATGTTTTCATAACTATTTAATAGTCCAGATATATCAAAATAATTTATTAATACTCGGAACACAAAAAAACAATAAAGCAGCATTAATGGACATAGGGGATAACATTTCTATATAAGCTGTATAGCTTGATAAATAAATCTAAAGTCTTAAATACTGCAAAAACTAATTTCTTAAACACATTAATATGAACTAATTTGTCTGTAAAACTCAATTTTATAGAAATAAATGCATTAACTTATGAAACTGCTAATTACACAATCAAATATAAATATTTTCCTTATAGAAAATTTAAAGTTTAAGTGAATGCTGAAGAACATTTCTTTTTCCACTGAAGTAAGTGTTATACAATCTAAATCCCACAATGCAAAACATGAATAACTCTATAGCTAATGTAATAAATAAATACAACTTTTTTTTCTCATCAAATGAGATATAGAAACACAGCTTGCAAAAGAAATAAAATTATGCATTTAAATTTATCAGAACAATAAGAGATTTATATTCTTAGTAATAAAAATCATATAGGATAAATTTAATAAACAAGGATTGATAGTATACACTTGGAAACACAGTGCAGAAAACAGCTTCATTAAAAATAAAGTCAATTTTCTGAATGTGTCACCAGGCACAGTGAAAAGATTCATTTTATTTGTGGTAAATATGTGTAATTAAATCTACCTGAACAATAAACAGCCTGCATTCATTGGAGTATACAGTAAATAACTTAAAATTAGTTGTCCCTCTTTTTTTCTTTAACATATCAGTTCATTACTCACGAAATAATTATGTGTCAGACATGATCGTTGCTAATAATTGTACACTGAAAGTATAAAAATTAGCTTGTATTGTTGAAACCGACAAATATTAGATAATCCTCTCGAAATCGAGATTTTCTCTTCCAGGATAAAAAACATGAAATATATTTCAAAGCATACTTATTGAAAAGGAAGAACCAAAAAATAGTAGTGAAAAGAAAGTTTCTCCACTTTACATATAAAAAACTACACTATTAGTCATGCTAAACACCAAAATATTCTTCCAGATTGATTTGTCTCCAAAAATACTGCTTTTACAAGCCATGCAAAAATCCAAAACATTGAGCCAGAACGATTTTTCATTCTACTGCACATGCACAAAATCATTCAATAATATAATTTTGAATTAGATTTTAAGAGTCCTACAGCATATCAAAATATTTTTCTGCAAGTCTTTAATAATTCACATACATAAAAATAGTTTATGAATACCCAGACTGTTAAAACGAAAATACAGCATAGATTAATAGAGTGTATAAAATATTGATATAAACTGCATAGAGTGACAGAAATTTTAGTTATTTAATACTGCAAAATAAAACTGGTAAAGCACTCTAGTTTCTATGTACAATGCAACTATATACCAATGAATTAATTTATATTGCTTAATATGCATTCAAACAATATTTTTAAGGAAATTTCTAACTTCACACATTCATAAATAAAAATATGATGCACTTTATTTTCCCCACTAAAAATAATTACTATTCAAAAAAAAATCCCATAATGAACAACTCTACGGTACATTTAATAAATGATAATCAATATATTACCTTGGAAAAACACCACAGAGCAAAGCTTTATTAAATACAAAGACAATTTTCTGGACGCCTTTCCGAGTATACTGTCTCAATACAGATCAAGTGTTATATTATTTACAAAGAAGGAATACACCTAGTAATAATTTCAAGAAAACAATCCGTTTGCAAACTATAAGGCTTTTACATTATGTATAAGACATAATTTAAGATACTGTCCATCATGTAAAAAATATGGATATTTTAAATTTATCTAACCAATAAGAGAGTTACTTCTTTAAAAATAAAAATCAACCTAGCACATAAAACAACTAAATAGTACAACACAGCAAATTTAATGAAAAAGGAAGAGGTATTTATTAGTTATATAGAGTGGCCAAGATGGAATAATGTTAGAGAATGCAGTTTTGATAGCAAAATTTGATAACATAATATAAAACTACTTCTCATCAATTAAGACATAACTAAACACAACTTTAAAATATAAAAATATGAGCATTTTAAATTTATCCGAACAATCAAAGATTTGCATTCTTGTAATAAAAATCTTATAGGCAATAAAACAACATGCATTACTATATATTTAATAGACAGGGATCAATATTTTAAACTTGGAAACACACTGCAGAAAAAAGCTTCATTAAATATAAAGTCAATTTTCTGAATGCATCACCAGGTACAGTAAAGACATTATACTTTTAGTTAATATGTATATTTAAATTTACCTGAACAATAAGCAGTTTGCATTCTAAAAAGGACAGCAATCCAGGATAGATATTAATAACATGAAATACATCTTGAAACAAAATGTAGCGGCAAGAAGTTATTATTCTTCACTCAACATATAAAAAATTACATTATTAGTTAGACTAAGCACCAAAATATTCCTCAGATTGATTTTTCTCCAAAAAAAAAAAGTACTCTTACAAGCAATGCAATAATCAAAACATTGAGCCAGAACGATTTTTCATTCTACCGGCACATGCGCACAAACGCAGACCGAACTTAATCCCACGATAACTCACCAATTTTCTGGGATCGAAAAACGGGGGGAAAAGGCGACCGACAATCCGCTCTTTTGGCATGGAGAATAAGAAACCGGAGTGCTGACACCGGTGTCAGTGTCAACACGTGTTGGTGAATAGCGCCGCAAATCATTTCTTTATGTTGCATATACAAAGAACGTGTTCTTCCCAGTGATTCAGAATACGGCATATGTGCACTAATTCATATTTGGAGTTAAGTTCATTAGCGCTGACACATAACTCGACAAGAGTAGCGGAATGTGTATTACGGTGTTCCCCTCAATACGAAGTTTATCAATGCACATCTACATTTAATTTTAAATAGTCATTTACAATATATTAGTTATTAATTCGAGTTAAGAATTTAATTTGAAATACAGAATATTTTAAAGGATATAAGCTTACACAAAGTACCTTTAAAATTACGAATAGTTAAAAAAATGTCGAAATTTTTACATGTGCCGTTTTTTAGATATTTATCAGACATAAAATTCAACTTTGTCAGTAGTTAAGTAGAGTTAGTTATCTATAATTTCTTCGGCAGCTGCTTTAAACCAACATCTAGCGAAACTGGACGACTGGTTCCTCAAATGGAAAAGTGCCCTTAACGTTAACAAAATAGAAGCAGTGTATTTCGCCAAGGGTAGAAGAAAATACAAACCAATAGTTAAAATTAAAAACCAAACGATCACCTGGTCTCAGCAAGCCAAATATCTTGGCGTAATACTAGACGAAAAATTAACATGGAAAAATCATATTACAGCAATAAAAACTAAATTTCGTGCAGCCTCAAGAAAACTTTTCCCTCTAATAGCACGAGATTCGGAAATGAATAGGAAATATAAATTGCTTGACTACACTGCGATCTTACGTCCGATAATTACTTACGGATGTCCCATCTGGGGGGCCGCAGCAAACTCAAATATCAGAATGCTTGAAATTCTAGAAAATAATATAATCCGTCTAATATGCAAGGCTGGATGGTATATGCGAAATGAAGATATAAGAAATGCAATTAAGCTAATCTCTTTAAAGGAATTTATCAAAAAAATCTCATCAAAATTCTATCATAATCTTGATAAAATTGATAATGAAGCCATTCAGCAACTTGAAAATTATTCCCCCGATCCGAAAAGCAAAAGGCCCCGGAAGATTCTTTTATAATTGTAACTCATAAAAAAAAATGGAATAGCTATCCTTGATAACTGTTTCAGACCCTTGCCTCCCGCCCCATTCTTCCCAAAGCATTTCTAAACCCTGAAGAGCAGTTCCAAACGGCATGTCACTTCCCTTTCAGAGCAAGTAAAGAAAAATTATCACATCCAGAAATATGAGTTCTCTCAACAGCAGTAGCTACTCTTTACAGGCATCAGTTCTTGCAGTGCTCCAGCAACAATCCCACAAGATCCAGATAGATCCCACCCACACATCCTTTGCCTCCAACAACAGTAGCAGACTTTTCAACTCCCAGAACTGAAAGCATCCAGCATCACCAATGTACCATTACCGGGGATTAGGCTCCAAAAATTACTTGTTTACTGTATAATTTCTACTTGTCTACTTGTTTACTGTATANTTTCTACTTGTCTACTTGTTTACTGTATAATTTCTACTTGTCTACTTGTTTACTGTATAAATACTAATAAAAATAAGACTATTCTTAAAAGGAATTGAGAAATTTGCATAAGGGTGCTATGCTAAGATACTGAATTATTTTTAAGATACTAGTAGTGGTATGTAATAATAATAAATGCATTATTTATAATTTGCAGCTGTATTTCAATATTAAATTACCGATAAAAGAATCTTAACTTCCAAATTACTTTGACAATTACAATACATCATAGCAATAATTATAATAAATTTTTCTGAGTGTAAAAAGAAAAGGTTCCATTAATATCTTTTAAATTACCAAGTCATATTATGTAGCAATTAATCTATCAAAAGGCAGTACTACAAAAATTAAAAAAAAATTTTAAAGAATTCATTTCACATTTCCACCAGATTCTCCCATACGATAGGCATTTTAATACGCTTCCACAATTGCAAAAATATAAAATAAAATTTCATTATTTTACATACAAAAAAGGAAAATAAAAATTCTTATTCGTACAAAAGAAATTAAAAAAAAAATTGTCCCTTTTATATTTCTTTTCTACGTGATTATTAATAAACTCTATGGTCACTTTGCGTGAAACAATCAATTTTTGACTTATACTAACTCTTCATAAAAATAAATTAAAATTATGTAAAAACAGAAAACATTCGTGCAAATTGACAATTTTGTAAAAAAATATATTGTGTTGGCTTTTACAAACATTCTACACTTTTAAGATAGTCTTACAAAATTATGTTGCATTTCATATGATCCTGAAGACAAAACACCTCCAGCATTGACTACTGCCTAAAAGAACAAAAAATTTCTAGTAGATTCCATATATATATATAACACAAACATACACTAATTTATTTTTATTAAAGATACCAATTTCATACATAAAAATTATGAATGAAATATTCACTTTAAGTCATTGATATTTAACTTTCTTATATGAAGCTGCGTTAATTAAAACAGATCAAAATAATTTGATAACTTTATTAAACTAGTATCAACTAATATGCTTACTAAATAAATTTACTTCATTTTATTTACGCAAATCAACATGAATATTTTACTTTGGATCTGGAAAATGTATATTTAAATAAAATAATAAGATTCTTTTTAAAATTGAATTGAAATTTGTATAAAGATGATATATACTAAGACATTGAGCAATTTCTAAAATACTAGAAGCAGTATTTAATAACAGATTAACTAGATAAGAGATTCTTAATCAGATCATTTTATTCCATTTCACAGTAGGCCTATGTAAAAAAGCTTGTTTTGGTCATAGCTTAACATATTTAATACACATTTCCATATTACTTCATATTAGAGCAAAAATATCAACAATTTTCATACTATAAAAAAGATTTACTCCTTAAAATCAAAATTGGAATAGCTATCCTTGATAACTGTTTCAGACCCTTGCCTCCCGCCCCATTCTTCCCAAAGCATTTCTAAACCCTGAAGAGCAGTTCCAAACGGCATGTCACTTCCCTTTCAGAGCAAGTAAAGAAAAATTATCACATCCAGAGATATGAATTCTCTCAACAGCAGTAGCTACTCTTTACAGGCACCAGTTCTTGCAGTGCTCCAGCAACAATCCCACAAGATCCAGATAGATCCCACCCACACATCCTTTGCCTCCAACAACAGTAGCAGACTATTCAACTCCCAGAACTGAAAGTATCCAGCATCACCAATGTACCATTACCGGGGATTAGGCCCCCTTTGGAGGCCATGGGCCCCAAAAATTACTTGTTTACTGTATAATTTCTTACCCAATTTTCATTACAGGATGAATTTTAAAATATTTTAGTGATTTTTCTTTTGGAAAAATTTGGAAAAGGTTTGACTTTTAATCTCACTCTCTAATTTTCACATTTAACCCTTTGACTGCATAATTTTTTTGAACTACTATTTAGTTGCAACGTTTTAAAACATGTTTAAATACTGTTGATCCCAAGTGAATTGTTTTCTACCTGCAGAACTTTACTAGTATAATATCATTCAACGTTTTAAAAGTACTAAGTAAACACACCAGGTTGCGAAAATCGCAGGATGTAGCAGAAAACAGAACTTCCAACCTACGGAAATAGCGGAATAAGCTGTCGGAGGGTTTATGCTGTATTTTCCAAATGAAAAAAAAAATTAGAAACATATTAGACAGATAATGACGTTTGCTTCTCTTTATAAAGATCATGCCATAAGTAGATGCGATCTGTCGCTACTCACGAAAAGGCTTTATACACTGTTCAGCGCCGTCCAACGCTGCAAATTATTATAATTGAAGGAACTCCAATCATAAGGATTGTTGAATCACACATTCATGCCTTGATGTGTCAATGCTGTGTTTGTTTTTATGTATTGTATGACGACGACGACGAGAGACGAATTGCTATATGGAGTGCTTGAGTTAATTAGCTCTCTACCTCCAGGACCAAACGGAAGATTAATTAGTGTTACATTGTAAAGTGGGAATAATTAATAGAATGGAGGGATATACCGTACTAGTATATCTATGGATAGTAAGACGGCTTATGCCTTAGCAACAAGGAAAGGGGAAGGGAGGAGAAGGGGAAGGGAGGAGAAGGGGACGGGAGGAGAAGGGGAAGGGATAGGATCTGAAAGGCAAAAAACAATTAATGTACAGTGCCAAATGATTTACTGCTTGCTTACCTTAAGGCGGGAATTACTTTCTCCATACTTAACGGGGGATGTACTCGTCGGTCGCCAAACACTCTTGCCATTTCCAACTTTGCCTCTGGCTGGCAGTCGGCCGGTCTGGGGGGTGGCTTTCAGGCTGTCAAGCTCTTCCCAGTTGGTCCTGAAAAGGACCGGTCGAGCTTTTTCTTCTTACAGGGACCAGGCGATCCTTTCAGACCATACTCTCTGACGGGTGTTGCCTTTCTCCTTATCTAAAGAGCTGGCTCCGCGCTCGGCGCTTTTTCCGTGGGCTGGCAGGGTCGTAGTCAGGGATGGCGATAATGGCTTCATTGGTAGAGTTGTCTATTCTCCTGAAAAAGTTCTTAGCAAGTTTTAAATTATGGTTAGCTATTGTTTGCAGGTTGAGGTCCTTGAGGATATTTTTATTTCTGAGGTACCAGGGGGAGTTTGTTATTTGTCTCGCTATTGCATTTTGGAGTCTTTCTAGTTTACTGAGATGCGTTTTTGCCGCTGCGCCCCAGACGGGACTGGCGTAAGTGATTAAAGGCCTTAGGAGAGATTTGTACGTTAGTAGCTTATTGTCCAAAGAGAGTTTCGAGTGCTTACCCAGGAGGGGATAAAGTTTTTGTTTGGCTGCTTTAAATTTGTTTCTAACTTTAGTGATATGGTTTTTAAAGGTTAGAGTTTTGTCGATCGTGACACCCAGATACACTGTTTCGTTACTCCAAGGGATCGGTTTCCTGTACAGATTGGGGGGAGGGGGTATTGACCGTTTCTTAGTGAAATATACTGTCTGGCTTTTGCCTACATTGACCTGGATTTTCCACCTTATAAGCCATTTACCCAGTTCGGCTAAGTAGTTGTTCAGTTTGTCCGTGATCGATTGCTGGGAGATACCGGTACTCATGATAGCTGTGTCATCAGCATACATGCATAGATGGGTCTCCTGGTTCCTGGTGGAGGCCGCGGTGGCCTAGTGGTAAGGTCCCGACCTCGGGACCGGAGAGTCGCAGGTTCGAAACCCGATTCCACTGAAGATCCGCCGTGTATGGGGCCTGTTGCACGCTAAATCATACGTAGTGGCCAAACGTCCTCCCGTTGGTGTGGCGAGGAAGTTTGGAGAGGGGGGTGCCAGCTCAGGTGTCGTCCTCGTCATCTGACCGCGGTTCAAAATTATAGAGGTCCGTCCCTAAATAGCCCTCGTGTTGCTTCAAAACGGGACGTTAATATAACCTAACCTCACCTAACCTGGTTCCTGGTGATGTCATTTACGTAGATACTGAAGCACTGAGGCCCCAGTTTTGATCCCTGGACAACTCCAGCTTCTATAATTCGTCCCAAGGAGAAAGAGTTTCCCACTCGTACGGTGAAGCTTCTTCCATGAAGGTAGGAGCTCATGAGTTTTACAAGTCCGTCTGGGATTGACATCACTAGCATCTTATATGTATTGTATGAATTCAAAAATATTTTGTTCACTACATTTATAGGGTCTGCAAGAAGATATAAATGTGGAAGTAGTTTTCCATGACACAATCAATATAGTTCATATGTCATACAGAAACTCTTGAAGATTTGAAAATTTATATATATCTTAAGTTTTGTAAATTAATATACTTATTCAATACAATCATGAGGCATTATTAAGGTATTTATTAAACATCTTGCTGCAAGACAAAATAAAGGTGTATTGAAGTTGAAAATACAGAAAAATATAATTAATTTCACAAATGATTTTGTTCTATGGAATTTACATCAATTAATTTTAACTTTTCGACCTTCAATAAGAATTAATGTGAATTTTTTAATAACTAATTTATTGTTGAAGTTCAGAAAAAAAATCTGAAAGAGATAGTATAATATTAACGTCATCATAAAATTAATTTCCTTAATTAAAAAAATTAAACGATCTGAAAGAACTTGAAAAAGAGTAAATGAAATTTATTAATTCGAAAAATACTCTATACTTCTTAAACTATACATCCGCATGTTGAAATTATTGGTACACTACAAACACGAGAATTAAATCTTCTAAGATTTTAAATGACGTTCCAAATTTTTTCTGAATTTCTGTATAAAAAAAAAAAACATCTTAGAAAGGAAAAAAATATTATTTCAGAAATTGTATGGTTTGAGCTGTTAAAGTGACAAAATATAAAAGAATATTGTCTATTTTTGAATTGAATATTCTTCGAAAATACATAATATATCTTACTGTTTGTTTGCGTGCACTTCAGATAGCGTATTTAAGAGAACACAACATGAGGGCGCCACAGGCTATTGAGAAGCAATTTTAAATG